>OX442321.1:4754542-5069542 GCA_949358305.1 Strigamia acuminata | reverse complement strand
GTGGACAAGGCCTCCTTCGCACTCCATGACGATGTCAGTAGACGTTTGGTTTTGACGGAATTCTTCAAACTTTAGTAAAAGTAGTCGCACATGTTTGTGGTGTTCGGCCATTTGTACAATTTTTTCTGTAAAAGAGAAAGTATTATCGTTATTAATGATTATTGTTTACATTATTGTTTACGCAGCTATACATACGTTTGAAAATTGACGCGACTCAATCAGTAGTGTCCTGCTTTTAATTTTTGGGCACTTGAGTCACGAACACGTGGGTCTTGTATCAGCTGAAATGGTTTTGAATTCTTCCGCAAGCTGGCGCTGCTGGTTAGGAATTTTTTAAAAATACCAGTATCCGGTTTATCATTTTTTAATATTTTACTCTGTGCATCAAGCAGTACAATTTGTAGTGGCCAGGATGGTCACTAGGGGTTAGAAAAGAGTTTTTCAAGTGTTTTATATATATTCAATTGTGTTTTAATATTTATTGGACAGAGAAAATTGAGAATTCCAGAGCAATCATCACGTTTTTCCAAATATCATTATGCTGTATCTAAAAGAATAAATATTTTGATGTTTTATTTCTTATATAAAAAAGACTAATTTCTTTATTCTCTCACTCATACTTGACATTGCACCACATTGAGCAAGGAGAACAGGTGATGCAAAATCACCACAGCAACCAGCCCTGGATGGTGCACAGGATGTGCATCCTGCTCCCGGATAAAGGGTTATGGCGCAATCTAAATTCGTATAAGGAGTTGTGGTGCAATTCACCTAGGAGTTCTGGGAAAAATTGCTCTCACAACTTCAGTTCAAGTCTCCTTTTCACCAGTACCAGTCATGTCATATTTTGCTCCAGTGTTTCTACAAACCCAGTAATAATATGATTGTGATTATCCTGCACCAAAGGAATTTGGATTCACCTTGCTGATAGGGTTAAGCAGCTAGGTGTCATCTTGCCAAAAGGGATTCTTTGGCTAGATTTTGTCTTGCTATTTGGGATTCAATAGCTAGATTTATCTTGCTCAAACAGCCAGTTTGAGCTGAGATTTCAGTGGAGTTTTGAAGCCAAATTGTGTGTAACAATTTGGGAGTTTATCTTTGCACTCAGAGCAAGGGAGTCTTAGCCTTGGACTTTAACAAGCGGGCGCCTCCTTGAGCGTTTAATCAAGAAGGAATCAAGTACTTGTACGAGATTCACTGTGTGAGACGCACGAGAGACGGACGACATCGCCGCGACTTACGGAACCACCACGGGACCCGAATTGCGAGACGCCGCCCGAGACGAACCACGACGACCAGCCGCCAAGGAATTTCTCAAGCCCGAGAAATTACCCGAACCACTGACCGTCGAGGAGGAGTTTGCAGAAGCGTGAGTAGTGTTGAATAGTGCGAAAGCACGTCCTTTCCGGATTTCCCGGCACTATTCTCGCCTTTGCGAGTGTTATTTGACGCCATTCGTAATAATAAGGAGAAGCGCGACGTCGACAAGCCAGCCACGCCGTGGAAGGAGATTGTTTCCGTATTTTCCATTATTACTAACAATTTGGATTATTTTAAGTAGTATTGTTTAATTTAACATTATTTGTATGATTAACCCAATTTGCACCCGGAATAAACAGAAATAGTCATTTTAAGTAAAGAAAGTGTATTTTATTAGCCAAACCAGATTTAAGAAGTCAATTTTAGTGAGTTTAGTCTGAGAAGGAGTATTAATTTAAACATTAATATTTCTCCTCATTTGTGAAGTTATCTGTTTAGAATATTAGAAGAATATTCAGGTTTTGATAAGACCCGTCGTGGCAACCCGTTGCATCTCATTTGCAAAGGTGACATTTGAGATCACAACACTTGGGGGCCTGGCCTTTAGATTTGAACCTTAAAAAGTTTTGAATTAACTGAGGGACCTCCATCTTTTATTATTTTAGCATTAAAAGTCTGTTTCTTTCTTCTCTGTCATTTTCTTGACTAACAATGCCACCGAAGAAAGACAGAACACGTCAACGAGGTGCGAGTACTTCACGTCGTGCAAAGACGCGAGGAAGAGCGACAGGTGCGGACGGCGCTGAATGTTTTTTCATGCCCTCTCGTACACCGTCCACTGAGTCTGAACATGGACACGCAGAGGGCGGACAACAGTCGCCAAATTTACTAACGCAAGATATGCAGACGGGAGAAACTCAAAAAGATGTTGCGCTGACACCTACCAAAACCACTGAATTTCGGCAAGAAGATAACGTGACTCCAACACATTCACGAGCAAGTAGTGTGAAGTCCAAAGACAGTAAGCCGTATGATAAATGGTCAAAGGAAGAGTTATTGGCAATGGTCAGGGCGACAAGAAAACGTGTGAAGGAACTGGAAAGTCGACGTGCGACGCCAACGTCCAGTAGAAGCATTTCCACGTCGGGGACAACGTCACCAACACGTGAACTATTACGTGAAGTTAGATTTCGGATGCAGCAATTGTTTAATGAGACACAAGATGCAGTTGACGATACAGCACGAAGATATGAAGAAGGCGTACCGCTAACACAAGCAGATGCAACGGCAGCAGTAGAAGATGCTGAGAGGAGAACGAAAGAATTTCACGGATTACGGTTGCAAGAAGATCAGCTGATAAAGCAGTATCACATGGAAGATCGTCATGCGAGAAAACATCGTAAAGATCGTGAACAACTCAAATTAGCATTAGAAAAACAGCTAAAAGACGTGCAGGAACAGATGGCCGTCGAAAAGGCTCGACTTGCGGATGCACAAAACGAAATCACGAAACAAATGGATATCGGGAAAACTCGACTTGCGGATGTGCAAAGAGAAATGACGAGACAAGTGCTATTAGATAAGAAAAGGATGGAAGATGATGATTTGCGCCATAGGGAAGCTATGCGAAAAATGGACGAAAACCTTCTGGAAGAAAGAAAGAAAATAGAAGTTGAACGAGTACGTGTAGAAACAGAACGTAAGCGTGTCCAAGCAGAAAGGGCAAAATTGGAAACAGCCGTGCAAGATGAGAATGATTATTTGCGTAGAACGACCCTCGAAGCTCAAGAAGAGGCAGAGAGAGCGAAGCAAGCTTTACTAGAAATGAAATATTTGGCGCAAGTACAGTATTCTCAGTCGCAACAAGAAGTTCCTACAGAATTTGTGATTGAAGACTCGTCAGCTCCAATCAAAAGGGGGAAAGTGAGTGGAATAATTCCACCAGACGACAAAAAATTAACAGCTTCACCCACGAGAAATAAAGATTTGCTGAATGTTATTGATCAACGAAATCAGAAATATAACACACCAGGAAAAGATAAATGCAATCCGGAAAATCAGTCAAGACAAGGAAATTGGTCTGAAACAGAAGGAACGGATTACAAAAGCGATTATCCAAAAAACCTGAGCAAAGAATTATTAAAAGATCAACTTGATGCGAACAGAGAAGGGAAAATGAACCTAGATAACACAAGTGGAGGACGAGGAATTACTTTCACTGCACAGTCAGCTGAGAATCGTGAAAAAAGGAAGTATTCACCCGAGCATAGAGCTGGAAGAGGTGCACAATTTCACGAAGAAAGTGATTATTCGCCAGAGCGCGAAAGAGAACCTCGTAAACATATTAGGACGGGTCAACCTTTTGAAAGAGGCAGAAATGGAGAAAATTCTCGTCAAAATTACGACCAAAGTCGAAGCGAGTGGGGTTCTTACAGAGAAAACGAACAGAACTACCAAGGACGAAACTCACGTCAACAGCATGATCAAGGTCGGGACAGAGGTCCACCACCGGGAGGTTCTTATCGTGATCGACAGGACAGGAATCACTCGAGCCACGATCGAAGCAGGTCAAGAGACAGAAGTAGAGGCTCAAGGGAGAGTCACAGTCGGTCAAGATCGAGACAAGGCGGATCAATGCATGACGACGATCAAGATGCACAGTTGGGGAGAGAATGGCTAGAAAAATTTATTTCAGACAAGATTCAAGAAGGGTTGACAGGGAAGTCTGCAAGACAAAAGGCAATGGAAGCAGCTTTGCAGAAGAAAATTAGAAAATATTGCGCAGTCAATTGGGTACATCGCATAGTGCGAGCAAGTGAAATTAAGTGGGATAGAATAAATCCAGATTTGTTTGACGGCAGTTGGTTGGCAGGAACACAATTTCTGGATGAAATTCTAAGATTGGCAAGGAGCCATGGAGCCGATCCACAAGATGCATTGGAGAGAATAATTCCAAAGGCATTAACGGGAGGAGCAGCAGATTGGTTTTGCGAAAGTAGATTTACAAATTGGGATAAATTTGCAGCAGGATTCATCAAAGAATATGGCGAGTCTGGAGAGACTTTAATGAAATATTGGGACGATCTGCACCAAATGCCAGGTGAAGACATTAGAGAATTTTTAAAGAGAACTGAGGAGTTAGTGAAACGTTTGCCCGATCATCAGAGTGATTCGACAATAGACAGACAGTTTCGAAAAGGACTAACAGAGTATTCTAAAAGTGTTCTTTTAACCACACACGTACCAGTGGAAAGTTCATTCAAGAAGTTAGCAGAATTCCTTAGAGATAATCAAGAATTGATTGATGAAACATTTTTAAAATATCTGCCATTTATGGAACAAGAAGCGCGAAAGGACTTCTTACAACAGCAACTGGAATTCACCAGAGCAAACTCCAAAATGATGCAGCCTCGCTCAAGATTTCAGGCCAATCAAAAGGAAACTAAAGTAATAACGGCAAGAGGTTCGGGAGCTTCACCACACCCACCACCCAGAGTTCCGATGACACCATCAGCAAAATGGGTGCATGACGTGGACGACAACGGTGAACCAACTGGACACACTTTATATCAGATGAACTTGCCAACGCGACAGGATGTGGACGACTTGATAGAAGCAGCTCAAGCATTCTTTACAAAAAGTAATGTAACGGCGCCGAAGTATCAACCGCCCACTCAACCAAAATCTGTACCAGACACGATAACGCCAACAAAGAAAGCCGCTAGGGTGGACATAAGAAAGACACCGCAAGAAATGGTGACGTCAATGCCGCCTGAGCCAGCTAAACCCACCGAGGAAGATAAGCAACCGGTCAAAGTTGACACTGGAAAGGCGGAAGAGATGCCTGAAGCAACTCCACGTGTCAAATTAACGCCCGAAACTTCACCTTGCCACAACTGTGGTCAAATAGGACATTGGGCGAGACAATGCACGCAGCCGCCCAAGCCAGTATCCAAAGAGGAGATGCGCAAGGCAATTCGTACATTGACGGAATGCCTAAAAAACATGTAAGCGCGATTCCTGCACGGCCAGAGGAACTCGCGCCAGAAAAAATTTCGGAACTGGCCATAACAGAGGAATGTCGGATGGAAGAAATATGTGTCGCCCCATTTAGCGTAGCCCCACTAAAATTGGTTTTAACCCCGCCAGAAGCCATTGGAACTATGAGAAAGAAAGGCGAAATCATTTATACAATGAAGAAAGGTCAAATTGTCGGAATACAGTTTCCACCGACAGAGTTATCACTTTTGACAAAAATTAAAGAAGCAATAAACGCTGGTGAATCATTTTTTAAAGAGAAAGTTTACGAAGTGTTAAAAGAAGTAAAACTAGTAGAAGAAAATGAAGCTTTAGTGTTTTGGTCGAAAGTAAAGGAAAATTTTGAAAATGAGCCAACTATCGAAGCTCACGTGATGGAAGCACCATGCACGTGGACAGATGTAGACGCATGTATTGAAGAAATGACCAAACTTCCGTCAATACCACAAAGAGTAAGAGTTTTTAAGGTCATAATACCTGAAGACGAAATTTTGGAAAATATGACGACAATGGAGATTGTGACGGAACACGGGAGTGTAATGACCAATTTGGATTCAGGTGCGAATCGGAGCTGCATCTCATTGCCTGTAGTGCGAGCATTGGGAATGGAGAAGTTTGTTACTAAAGTAAGACCCAACATGGCAATAAACACCGCAGATAAGAAGGTGCAACCCCTGGGTTCAATACGAATACCTTTTCGATGGTCGCATGGGGCAATGATTCATTCATTTCTGGTGCTGCCCCATGAAGTAAAATTTGTATTAATGGGCAACGACATCATGAAACAAATGGGAGTACAACCGAACCCCGTCACAGGGAAATGGAACTTTGTCACCAATTTTAAAATTCCATGCGAATATGTTCCACAAGAAGTGCTAGATCGACTAGAAAAGAAAAAAGAACATGCTGAATCAACTTATCGCACATTCAAGAAAGACTCAAATTTTGCAGCATTTCAAGCTCGACTTAAAGTAGGAAATGGAGTGTCGAATTTAGTCGAAGAAGCGAAGCTTCAATTGAATGAAGCCGCGCAATTGGAAACAGTGCTAAAAAGATATGAGAAAATTCTGACAAAAACGCCCGGCAGAACGCACATTCTGCAGCATTCCATCGAGTTGGACACAGAAAGACCAATTAGAGTGCCCTTTCGAAGCTGGAATCCGCAGAAGAGGGAAATTTTGCGACAAATGTGTCAAGAATTAAAAGACAAAGGCTACGTGTCGGAGGCAGAGGGAGATTATGCAGCAAGGATTGTGCTAGTGTCGAAAGCAGGGTCAGACCCAAGACTCTGTATCGATTACAGGCCAATTAATGAGCACACCCGCTATGACCCACCACAAATGCCGACGATAACAGAAATACTACGAGAACTTGGCGAATTCCAATGGGTTTCCACAATCGATTTGACCAAAGGCTACTGGCAAATCGAACTACGGCCAGAGGATCGGCCAAAGACAGCCTTCTGGAGTCCCATTGGGAGATTGATGTTTAATGTAATGCCATTTGGATTGGTAAATGCGCCTACTACATTTCAACGCTTAATTGAGAAAGTTTTAGGAGATGCATTCCATAGTTACGCATGGGCTTACTTAGATGACATCGTCATAGTTTCACAGACATACGAACAGCACATGAAACATCTGAATTCAGTGCTGAAGAAGTTAGAAAAAGCAAACTTGCATGTAAATCCGGAGAAATCAAAGTTTTGTAGAAAGCAGCTAAAATTTCTTGGCTTTAGTTTGGGAGTAGAAGGAGTGGCAGCCGACCCAAAGAAAGTCAGCGCCATCGCGGAATTTCCGCCGCCAACAAATCTGATTGAACTCCAACGCTTCTTGGGAATGGTCAATTTCTTCCACCGGCTGTTGAAGAACTTAGCCACCATTGCAGAGCCACTGCGACCATTGCTCAAGAAAGGAGTAAATTTTGAGTGGAAGGAAGAACACCAAACTGCATTTGATCAAATAAAGCTTCTACTGACCGACTCAAAGACAATGATGTTGCCCGACCTTAACAAGCCGCTGATTGTCCACACGGATGCGAGCAAAAAGGGGTTAGGAGCTGCATTAATGCAAGAGAAAGAAATTGATGGCCAGATGATGGAGGTTCCATGTGTGTACATCAGCAGGAGTCTGCAGCAAGCCGAAAATAATTACAGTGCCACCGACTTAGAGTGTTTGGCGGTCATCTGGGCTCTACGCAAATTTAGAGCATATTTGGAGTTTACTTCATTTACAGTCCAGACGGACCACCAGGCCCTTCGATGGTTAATGCGACTTGAGGAACCTGCAGGAAGACTCGCAAGATGGCAGATGGAACTCATGTCTTATAACTTTCAAATACAGTATATAAAAGGGCCAGCCAATGTTCTTGCAGACGCCATGTCAAGAGCACCAGTGGACTTACCCGAAAATGATGAAGACAGTGGAGAAGCCGACGGGGACACTTCCTACTGCCCAACAGAGTCACGTCACTGGAAATTTAAAAATTGGAATCAGCTGCCAGTGCAAGAAGAAGCGCCCACTAGTGACGAACAGTTCGTCGCACATTGGTGCAATGTTTACAACGCGGGAGACGCTCACAGTGAAGTGAAGGAAGAAGAGGAAGAGTGGCAATATCTTCCAAATACCAAGAATGAGATGATCAGTGCATTCGTCGCCAAGGTAACAGAGCAAATGGATTGCACCCCACCAACAAGACAGGATTTTATCAATCATCAGATTGCTGACAAACAATGTCAACGAGTACGTCATTACTTGGAAACTCAGCAGTTCCCACCTCACATCACAACGAGACTCCAGCGTCGAAAGTTTTGCAAAAGGGCATCGCAACATATTCTAGAAGAAGGTTTATTGATGAGATATCATCCCACGATTACGGACGAATTTGATGATAGCAACAGGGCATTGAAAGTGGTAGTGCCAAAGTCGCTGAAACATCGAGTGTTGTGGTTAATGCACGGCCACCCTTTGGCGAGTCACTGCGGAATTTCAAGAACGATGTATCGAATAAAGCAGATTTACACTTGGGAGAGCATGAAAGCAGATGTGTCACGATTCATCCGACACTGCACAAGATGTCAGGCGTGCAAGCCGAGAAAAAAGACAACAACTGAGTCAGCGAACATTGGACCCTACGCTCCTTTCGAATGCCTAAGTGCAGATTTAACAGGACCTAAACCTCGGACCAAAGAAGGCAATAACTACATCTTCGTCGTAATCGACATTGCAACAAGATGGCCGATATTATTTCCAATGGACGGACCGACAGCTCAGCTAGTGGCAGACTGCATTTACGACGTATCAATGGATTGGGGCTTTGCACAAAAAATTATTTCGGACAATGGCCCGCAATTTAAAGCAGCATTTTACAAAGAATTTTGCAAAAAGTACAAAATGACTCCGAAATTCACGTCGCCTTACCACCCACAAGCCAACCCGGTGGAGCGCCTTAATAGAGATATAAAATATATCATTGCAATTTTTACATCAATCCACAACCGATGGGATGAATTTTTAAGGGAAATTGCCTTCAGTATTAGAACCACGGACACAAGAGGTCGTGGCTATTCTCCCGCCTACTATGACGGTTTACAATGGCTATAAATGCCTATTTTCTATCAAGAAAGCGCTGTTGCGCCAATATGATGGTATTTTTACAATATTCTGTGTAAAACTGATAAATGTCTAGAATAAAGTCATTTATGATGTTTCAAATACAAAGATGTTCGTTTATTAAGAATAAACACTAATTTCCACATGATACTAAAGTATCACGGCATAATTACGAAGATTCGTCTGCTAAAACCCGCATTTGTCAATGCTCCATATTGCCACTAGATGGCGCGATCGCAATTAGCGATAAATTCGAATACGAACTTGAAAACCTCATGATTAAATATAAACGTATATTTAATCAAGTGAATAAATTGTGTTAAATATTAATATAAATATATATTAAGTATCTGACATTGTTAAATACAATGTAACTTCCATTTCTGCGGGACAGAATGTTTAGCGATCAATCGGTCAACCGATCAATCTGATTGGTGGAACCCATTTCCGGTCCTGGGTATCCAGTTCCGGTTGTAACAAGGATTAGCATAATTTGCATAAATGCTCCTCCGTATCCACTTCCGGTGATACGGGATTGGAGGGATTCGTGGAACCCATGTTCCAATTGGATGACTGGATTAATCCTTAAATCCAGTCAGGTTATATAAACCCAAACAATCGGCCATTCCGCAGCTCTGTTTGATTATTTCTGTTTGGTATTGTTACTTAAGAAGTATGATTCGTTGTTCACGTAAAAAACCTTTTGGTTCTTTGTTGATTTATTCGCAAAGAACCGTTGCATGATTCTACAGAATCATGCCACCGCCGGCAATTGAAGTCGAAGTGCTGGGATTATTATGTTGCATAAATGTTACAGTCTACGGTTGCGACGCCGAAGGAGAACCCGCCGTTGTGCAATTCAGTATCCTCCGGACAGGACCAAGTTGTCTTTTTCGGTATGAACGTATTCCGTTACCACGAGTAGCATCGGTATTGTTGAGAATCGGTTCCTTCACCTGATGGTGCCAAAGCAGTCTGTTTTACAGTAACCACGAGTAGCACCAAGTGTTTGGCAAGCTGATTCTCATGGTATTCGATGCCAAAGCAGTCGGTCTATTATTAGTACCGCGAGAGATAAAACTGCTGTGCGGAGCCGCGAGCTATCGACCCCTGTGTACGTGGTACCGTCAACCACTCGATGGACGACCGTGCTGCGACGCCGGGGACGCTTGATACCGTTCTGCATGGCAAGGCGTATATTCTTTCGACGGCAATTGTGTGTTGCGACGGGAAGCCTAATCTTCATTTTATTTATAACAGCTAAATATTAACTTGGCGACAAGTTGATTAACCAAGTCAGAAGACTTAATTACGATCACGATTACATCAAAGACGCAAATGTAACTGATAAGTTGATGACAACTTATCCACAAAAATATCTAAATAAGAATTCACAACGATATGAATTAAATATAATTCATAAGCGGAATATTGATAAGTAAATGAATACATTTACTTACACCAATATCCTCCCAAAGTTGTGGCGGTGCAGACAAAGTCAACCGCAATGCTCAGATCATTCGATTTATCGACGTGCGATAATTTACACAGCGAACCAAGGAAACCAGCGAAGCCATATCGGACTCCAGGACACAGCCATCCGGCTTAGATGACATCTGTAAACCAGGTCGAGCGATGGGGAAACCGCTCCCTTATCCCAGACACGTAATGATATTATTTTAGGACCAATTGGCCTATGCTTTGTATAGTTTAATAGTCAGTTAACTTGCCAAATGTTGGCATTAGTCTTATGTATAATTTAGCTCACTGCATATTGTTTGCCAACAATAAATTGTCTTGTATTTATCTCGTATTGTATTCACTGTTATTTATCGCGATCTCTTCCCGGTACCATTGTTAAATGGGAGTTGTGGTCGTCACCGTCACACGTGGAGGTCCCACCGAGATTAGGTTGCAATTAAATTCGATTGAATTGCAACAGTGAATATTGGAGATAAATATTTAACTAAAAGATTTAAGTTAAAAATAGACAGATTAAATTCTCAGTTTATATTTCCATGTGAAGAAGTTAAACTGATGAAATAGAAATACGTAGTAGATTTTCCTTCATTATTTTCGTTTGAAGATTTTAGGGATTTCAAAGACTACCACCTAATCTCACACGTGGAGGTCCCACCGAGATTAGGTTGCAATTAAATTCGATTGAATTGCAACAGTGAATATTGGAGATAAATATTTAACTAAAAGATTTAAGTTAAAAATAGACAGATTAAATTTTCAGTTTATATTTCCATGTGAAGAAGTTAAACTGATGAAATAGAAATACGTAGTAGATTTTCCTTCATTATTTTCGTTTGAAGATTTTAGGGATTTCAAAGACTACCACCTAATCTCACACGTGGAGGTCCCACCGAGATTAGGTTGCAATTAAATTCGATAGAATTGTAAAAGTGAATTTTGAGATAAATATTTAACTAAAAGATTTAGTTAAAAAACAGACAAGTTTCAAACCATGTTTATTTTCTTGAGAAACACCAAAACAGTCCTTTAACTAGGAATTTCGGAAGTTATAGACCTATCACACGATCACTGAAATAGGTTGCAAATTAATTCGATCGAATTGCAAAAGCGAATCTTGAATCCGATATTAACTAAAAAATTTTAGTTAAAACAGACAAATAGATTTTCAGTTTATATTTTCATGTGAAAAGTTAAACTGACGAAATGGAAACGTTTAGTGAACTCTCTTTACTATTTTCGTTCGACAATTTAAGGAATACGAAGTATTTTAAATAAGAAATCAAAAAAAAGTTTCGAGTGAAATAAGAATACAGATATTTTTTTTCGAAGTTTGTTTTATTTCGAAAAGCTAAAAACATACAAGTTTAGAAGGCGGACTTCTTACGAATTTATCTTTCCACCTGAAAAGTTAAAACGAAGAAAACACCGCAACTATTTGGAAATATTTACAAGAAATTAAGTTTCTTGTAACTGTACGTCGACACCGATAGCCAGCGACCACGCGCCATAGCAATACGCGTCGATCTCCGTATCAAACGCAGCAGGGAAGCTACTCAAACCTTCAACGCAAGGTGCGAACGAATGCTTGGAAATTATGGCGGACAACAGATAAAAGACAGCGGAGAAATGTTACAGAAGGTTCGTAGAGATTTATTTAAGTGTCGCGAACTAATTTTTCCACTGCCATCGGTACCAAAGATAATTTAGTTGTTGGAGAAAAACAACACACTCCATTTCGCAGAAAAGATTTGCAAATCGAAATGAATATTACCTTTATTTGAAGGAATTAACTATTTTCACAAAAAGTACATTTTTTCCTTCGGGACAATGGAAATTAAGAAAATATAAAATGGCGGCGAATGAAGTTGCCGACCACGTAGAATAGTATTTTTTACATTGAAAGTTACGAATCACGATAAACGCTTTCCCTCGGAAAAGTAAAAGGATTTCATTCAATCTTTCCTTTCGGAAATTTAACAGTGTTTTAAGTTTCCAACGATATTTGGGTCTCCCAAATTTTGAGAATTTCTAAATGAAATTTAGCTGTTTGAAAAACAACGAATATTTTTAGTAATCTAATCGGACATTTTCCCACATGATTTCTTAAAACCGGAATAACAAATCCATTTGTGGCTATGAACTTTGCCACATGAAATATTTACGGAGCGAATATTTTTTAATTGGATTGAAGCTTTAAAATCAGATAGCTGATTTAAACGAAGAAAATAAGTTTCAAAGTAATTATTTTTCTTTCGGAAAAATCAAATAAATCACCGCTGATGAAAAGTTGTATTTTTCCATTCGAAAAAACTAAGAATTGCACAAGATTTATCTTCTATTTTGAACATAGATTTTATTCGGAAAAGGAAAGATTCTAGATACATTATTTTTCTCTAAAAATTAAGAATTTAGTCAATTTTCCTAAAGGTTAATGGAATGTCATCATATATTTCGTTCGTAATTTACGTGTTAAAGTTTAATCAGAAAAACGATTGAATATGTTTTATTTGCGATAAGTAAAAGAAAGGTTCTTTAAAAATGGAATTTCGATGCAAATCCCACAGTAAAGGGAATGTTATGTGTGAGCAATTAACGAAAAGTTGGAATAACTTCATTTTATTTCATTCAAAAGTAGTTGTGAAAAATCAATTTCAAATATTTTTCAAAGAAAAATTATTTTTATCGGAAAAAAGTAATTTACATGTCCTCGCGCGGACCGAGTAGTAAACTGCTTAATTGTGACATCGATACTGTTATTGTGTCACGTGTTATACGGAATTCCAAACCAGTGAATTACGAATTTTGGCGCGATAGGAATAGAAGTTTGACAGTGAAAGTTCTCCAGATTTGCCTTTTCATTTGAAAAGTTCAAATTGAGGAAATGCTGCAGCAGATGAAGGTATTTACGACAATTGAGATTTAAATATTCTTTCATTCAAAAGATAAAAGATCTCTGCAAAAACATCTCGTTATTAGAGATAAGGGGGACGAAAATTATTAAAACGAATAATCAAAGACACGTCCTTCGTAAATATCGCAAAGGAATAACTAATTGTGAAAACAATTGTCCGCTCAGGAAAAGTGGAATTTAGCTAGATATTTTCTTTCGAAAAATCAAAGCAATTGTCATCAAAAAAGAAAGATTTGATGAATAATTTTTACCCAAAAGTCTAAAGGATTGTCGAATAGTTTTCTCCCGAAAAACAAGTACACATTTGTACCAATAACTTTATCGTTTAAAGTAAAATTTCGAATATTTTCTTTTGGAAGATTAGAGAATTAGATAATTTTTCTCGCAAAACAAATTTAAAGAATTTTAACGAATTTTTATTTGTTAAAAAAATTTGTTAAAAAAGGGGGAGATGGATGGTGAAAATTTATTTTTTCACACTCGAAAAATGGAATTTAAACCCGAAAAAGTAAAGACTTGGTCAAATTATTCTTCCTATTGGAAATGAATACACAATGTTGGGAATCGAAAATAGATTTCAATTACAAAGGAATGATTATTTGAACGATAATTGAATAAGAATAAGAAAAATTGAGAGTTTGAGAAAACTTTATTAAAGTTGTGGTTGTAACGATATCACACACTAACGGAATAATTAAAAGAAAAATATTTTTTGAAGAAAAGTTATTTAATTATTTGGATTGGTAAAAATCCCAAAGTTCAAGAAGATTGAAGTAAGTTTATTTTATTTTCATTTGAAAAATACAATATTTTACGAATGTCTTCCCGAAGGAATTTTATTTTATCGGTAAAATTGAATCTCGAAGGGAACGGACTTAGTAGAGAACTACTAAATAGATGTAACGTCCTTTATACCATTGGCCGACACTAACATCCGCCAATCAGAAGTTGGGAGATCTAGGGATCCCCAGCCCCCTGCTATTAAAGGAGGACCAGATCAGATACTGATCATTCGCATCCAGACCAGACCAGAAGACGTGTTCCAGAGTCATCTTGACCACGCCGTCCCGATTTCAGTCACGATTCGAATTTTGTGTGCCGTGTAACCTGCAAAAGCTAACACGTGTCAAACAAACGCGAAGTTTAATTTTATTTTGTCAAAAGTAAAGTTTAGAAGTGTTTCTTGTTGAAAAGTGTATTATATTCGTCTTCTTTATAAATTAAAGAATTAAAATCGTCAGATTTTGAATTTTTTTATGGCTCAAAAACCATTGAATATGATCGATCCAAAAGGAAATAATAAGCAGACAAACTTAAATTTAAGTTCTGTACCACTTGGCGATCAAACAGAAAAGATTCCCGATCATTTTACTCTGTATTGTAATCGTCATGGACTGGATAAAACCAAGTTTAAAAATATAATCGAAGCTTCAGACTATGTAAAAGCTAGGAACTGGCGAGATCGTACCCAATCTCAATCTTCACATCAAGATCCAGTACGGAATCCACAAACATACAGCCGAAACTTAGTGAATCAAGATTCTCATACTATGTTTCAAACATCCAGTAGGGGATCTAAGTTAGAAAAGTTTAAACCACCTAATTCGGTAGATAAGGGGGAAGAGAATTATAAACCTAATAATTCTCATCCAGAGAGTTCGTTAACTAACCAGTCGGTTGTTCAGAACAAATTAAAACTCGTTTACAATCGAGATCAGCTAATTTCAGTTCGATATGCTAATCCAGCTGAAGCACAACGATATGTGGCTAGCCTTAATCTGTCGATTAACCTACCGCTATCAAAAGAATTGGGAACCGTAAACAAAAGTTTTGGGCCACCAATATCAACGCAAAGGAAAGATATTCGGACTCCAAACAAACATTTGCAGTCAAATAACGTACAACAACGTGCCCGATCGCCGATCACAAACTCATGTTTGCGGACGTATGATTTGTCTACCAAGAAGAGTCCCCAGCCAAGACAATTCTACCTAACGCCCATTTCAAATCGAAAAAAAAGTCAAGCAAACTTTTCCCTTGAAAAAGTATTACCAACACGATAATGAGAATGATTTTAAACCTAAAAAAGAAAGTTTTTTGACTAACCCACGGGAGATCCGGTATCAATTCGAACAGTATTGTAAACAATACCAGTTAAATTCAGCTGAATTTAAAAATATAAACGAAGCGCAACAATTCGTATTTCGAAATCAATACCGTAACCAACGACTAAAACCCGTCCCAGTCGTCAATCTGACGGAGATACAACAATTTGCGTCTGGAAAGCAACCCTGCAATATCCAGAATAATTCATCTCAACGAGAGGAATTAAGAACTTCAAAAAAGCGTTTTCGGTCACCAAGTCCAGCTGGTGATGAAGAAACTTCAAATACAAACCAACATGTTCAAAAACTGACTGAAAACCCAGGTTTCCAATCATCAGTTCCACGACTTAGAGTCAAATATAGATCCCCTCGTTTGTTGCGGGATTTCACAATTCCAAATATGGGTCCTTTCCACGTATGGTTTTCCAATGAGGGTCCCATTCATGTATGGTTTTCCAGAGATGACCTAAAACAAAAAGTTGGGTCGTCACGGTCATTTACACTGCCAAGTCAGTACACTGTATGTAACTGCCCAAAGGAAAAACGTCGAAAGAAATCAGTACAGCAGGCTGAGAGATCTCGGAAATTCGCAAATATGCGAGCTCAATATTTAGCAAAGAATCATGTTGATTAACATGATATGATACACAAAGATTCCCCGATTATAGTGTAAACAGAAAATCCTCTTCTAAAAATCATGACCTCTCTTCTAAAGAAAAGGGGGACAAAATATAAAGTTAAAATTAACAATTCTCGAAAAGTAATATTACAGTATTAAAAGACAACTAGTTTAAATTAAAATTAGTCAATTGTACAAAGAATACCAAGTGACTCCGGTCATGACAATTAAGGGGGACATTTTGATTCTTAAATTGTCAACTCTTATCATCTAAAAGCTATTTATTGTATATTTATAGCGATACATCTGACTAGGCATATGAAATAAATATTTTGTGATAACACAAATGATGATTTTATGTATGACGAAAGTTTCTTCAAAAAGAAGACTTGGAAATAAATTCTGGACTTGAATTTAGGCTATTAGAAAAGATTATTTCGGCAGAAAATCAGAACTTAGATAATTCAAGTTAGTTTATGTAAACTCAAATTCGAAATTGGAAGTCACGGTATCTCCAAGATACATCAAGTCCGAAAATAGCATTTATGCTAATTAGGAGAATAACGAAAACTCTATAAAATATTATATAGTTGTGTTATTAAGGGGGATGTATGACGGTTTACAATGGCTATAAATGCCTATTTTCTATCAAGAAAGCGCTGTTGCGCCAATATGATGGTATTTTTACAATATTCTGTGTAAAACTGATAAATGTCTAGAATAAAGTCATTTATGATGTTTCAAATACAAAGATGTTCGTTTATTAAGAATAAACACTAATTTCCACATGATACTAAAGTATCACGGCATAATTACGAAGATTCGTCTGCTAAAACCCGCATTTGTCAATGCTCCATATTGCCACTAGATGGCGCGATCGCAATTAGCGATAAATTCGAATACGAACTTGAAAACCTCATGATTAAATATAAACGTATATTTAATCAAGTGAATAAATTGTGTTAAATATTAATATAAATATATATTAAGTATCTGACATTGTTAAATACAATGTAACTTCCATTTCTGCGGGACAGAATGTTTAGCGATCAATCGGTCAACCGATCAATCTGATTGGTGGAACCCATTTCCGGTCCTGGGTATCCAGTTCCGGTTGTAACAAGGATTAGCATAATTTGCATAAATGCTCCTCCGTATCCACTTCCGGTGATACGGGATTGGAGGGATTCGTGGAACCCATGTTCCAATTGGATGACTGGATTAATCCTTAAATCCAGTCAGGTTATATAAACCCAAACAATCGGCCATTCCGCAGCTCTGTTTGATTATTTCTGTTTGGTATTGTTACTTAAGAAGTATGATTCGTTGTTCACGTAAAAAACCTTTTGGTTCTTTGTTGATTTATTCGCAAAGAACCGTTGCATGATTCTACAGAATCATGCCACCGCCGGCAATTGAAGTCGAAGTGCTGGGATTATTATGTTGCATAAATGTTACAGTCTACGGTTGCGACGCCGAAGGAGAACCCGCCGTTGTGCAATTCAGTATCCTCCGGACAGGACCAAGTTGTCTTTTTCGGTATGAACGTATTCCGTTACCACGAGTAGCATCGGTATTGTTGAGAATCGGTTCCTTCACCTGATGGTGCCAAAGCAGTCTGTTTTACAGTAACCACGAGTAGCACCAAGTGTTTGGCAAGCTGATTCTCATGGTATTCGATGCCAAAGCAGTCGGTCTATTATTAGTACCGCGAGAGATAAAACTGCTGTGCGGAGCCGCGAGCTATCGACCCCTGTGTACGTGGTACCGTCAACCACTCGATGGACGACCGTGCTGCGACGCCGGGGACGCTTGATACCGTTCTGCATGGCAAGGCGTATATTCTTTCGACGGCAATTGTGTGTTGCGACGGGAAGCCTAATCTTCATTTTATTTATAACAGCTAAATATTAACTTGGCGACAAGTTGATTAACCAAGTCAGAAGACTTAATTACGATCACGATTACATCAAAGACGCAAATGTAACTGATAAGTTGATGACAACTTATCCACAAAAATATCTAAATAAGAATTCACAACGATATGAATTAAATATAATTCATAAGCGGAATATTGATAAGTAAATGAATACATTTACTTACACCAATATCCTCCCAAAGTTGTGGCGGTGCAGACAAAGTCAACCGCAATGCTCAGATCATTCGATTTATCGACGTGCGATAATTTACACAGCGAACCAAGGAAACCAGCGAAGCCATATCGGACTCCAGGACACAGCCATCCGGCTTAGATGACATCTGTAAACCAGGTCGAGCGATGGGGAAACCGCTCCCTTATCCCAGACACGTAATGATATTATTTTAGGACCAATTGGCCTATGCTTTGTATAGTTTAATAGTCAGTTAACTTGCCAAATGTTGGCATTAGTCTTATGTATAATTTAGCTCACTGCATATTGTTTGCCAACAATAAATTGTCTTGTATTTATCTCGTATTGTATTCACTGTTATTTATCGCGATCTCTTCCCGGTACCATTGTTAAATGGGAGTTGTGGTCGTCACCGTCACACTACTTGAATTGCGCAAGGGAGTTTCGCATCCCGTGGGACCCGAGAATACTTGATGGAGTGCTAAAAATTGATCCAGATCGTCCGGAAATTTATGTGCAAAAATTAGAAAGAATAATTAGCGACACCTATCAACATATGCAGGCGCATATCACGGATTTACGAGAGCGTGTCGAAGATCACAAGTTGGACAGCAAGTTTGAAAACTTTAGAGTAAACGACCTAGTATGGCGAGAGAATCATGCACTATCAAGAGCAGCGAGAGGATTTTCCGCCAGTATAGCGGATAAAAGGACGGGGCCTTACGTGATCACACAAGTGCATCAAGGGGGCGCCGTGAAGTTAAGACGCTTAAAGGACAATAAAGTTTTCACCTCAATTCACACATCGGAATTAACGCCTTATTTCCCGGAATTCAACCAAGAAATTTGGGTGGAGGGCCAAACTGAAAGTAATCCCGATGCAGAAGTTATCAACACATTGTTAGACGACATTCCGCCAACAAGAGAAATCGTGCAAGAAAACACAGGAATCTCAAAGGAAACTTCACAGCTAGAAAATGAAATACGAGCGCAAAAGGACACTGAAATTCAAGAAAATGCACAAATTTCAGAAGAAAATGCACAAATTTCAGAAGAAAATGCACAAATTTCAGAAGAAAATGCGCAAACAGAGTTAGAAAGTCCGGAAAACATAAATAAAGGCGATAAAGTCGAGACGCAGTTGCAAGTGCCACCGGTAGATGTCGCTCAAAATCAAGCGAAGCAACCGGAGTCGAGAAACGAGGAGAATGGCAAAGTCGAAACGCAACTACAAATGTTGCCGGAAGATGTCGCCCAAGTGCAGGCACATTCTCAAAAACAAAAAGACGTCGAAATTCAAAACGACGAAGTCAGAATAGGAAGTGAGCAAGGAGAAATACAGGCACAAGAGGATGCCGAAATTCAAAACGACGAAAGCTCACAAAACACTGAAAATTTAGCAGAAAATAAAGACACTATTTTATTTCCACTCAAAGATTTTTTTGGAGGTGAGGAACAATTAAAACCACTCCAAAAAAGGGGGGAAGAGTGGAGTGGAAAAGAAAAACGCAAAAACAAATACAAAAATTTATTAAAAACTTCGCCAAGAGAGGAGAAAACTGCCTCGAAATATACATTAAGAGACAGAGCGAAGTTGAAAGCCCCGAGCAAGCTGAGGGACTAATGACGTCAGTAGGGATCCAGGAAGTGGATGACGTCGCGAGCTCGAAGATGATTGGAGGTTCAGAGTTCACACGTGAGTTCGAAGACGACGAAGCTCACGTAAAGTCGGAAAATTGGATAAGCAATAGTTTCGATATTAAGAGAAAGGAGATATCACAATTGGTGAGTGAAATCGAATCAAGGCGGGAGGAAAATTCACCAAGATTAACGCAATCAAACTTTCGGCAACTTTAGATCATCGATCGGCTGGAAAAAAAAGGGATGGCCGGACGAAAAAGATCACATGAGAAGTACGAGGACAGCGAACTTGCAGCAATGTCGCCCGAAGCAGTAAGGAATATAAAAAACTTGTGATCGGGGAAAAGAAAATATTATTAAATGTGGCGACATCGTTTCTGAACCGAGTGAAGCGTGGAGAATTTAACGAAAGCAAATTCGATAAAGAAAACTCGTAAGGAAGCCGGGAAAAGATTAGGTTTAGTAACAACAACATAAAAGAAGCAAATCAAACAAATATTTAAGTCAGCAAAGCGAGAATATTAAACAGATTTATGTAAACGGAGATTCCAGAAAATGTTCAAAACCGCCTCGTAATTTAAAGCGTTGCGAGCGCCATCTAGTGTTGAAATGGATAAACTCGGGCGATAGAACGGCGTTATTGGCGCCATCTAGTATCCGAATAGGCAAACTCAAACAGAAAACGATGTCGCGCACAACCATTTAAAGGAAATAAAAGGCAAAATATTGAAAGTAAAATCTAATTGCAGGCGAGAATTTTGTCAACATCATGGGATGCGCTGCCAAACAGTGTTGTCACCAAACGAAGTATTTTTCGGGGCCGGCTGCCAAGGAAATACAAGAAAGTCTGCCAGGAGAGGGATTACACAGCATATCGAGCGAGGAGAATATTTACATCGGCGACCAACAAAAGATTCGGGACCAAAAGGAGGTTGGCTCAATGCACAAATGGAGAATTGAGAGAGGAACTGCGAGTCATCGCTTGGGCAGATGACCCGCCAGGACCATTTGGGTCGAAGATGCTGCAGGATGCATTCCCTCTAACAGAAGAAGAGTTGGAGGATTTAGAAATATTCCTCCGTCCGGAAACCGACAAGAGAGAATTCCAGGAGAAAATTATGGCAAAGCTCAGGACCAACATGCACCAAGTTGCAGAAGAGTACCTCCAGGAGGAGCAAGAATATGAGCAAACAGGCGGAAAATTAGAAGACGGGACGTATCGATTACCACCCTACTACAGGCAAACACAGTATAAGCTGCATCAGCTCAAAATGGTTGGAGTGCTAGACAGAGACTACATTCCTGTGCCGATACCGCCAGAATTTCTGCAGCAAGCGGAACAGCAAAACACCGAGCATTGGCAGGGGAGCAGCGGCACCTATCACAAGCGCCCACAGGAGTCCACATCCAGAGACGTTGAGTGGAAAGTATTGTCGCAGTACAGAGTGGATCGTAAAGTCTCTCCACTTTCATTGGTGCGGGCCAGTCAAGAGGAAGAGTTCCTTTCCGTGGACGTTAATGAAGACATCGACATGAGGTCAACCGCGAGCAGACGGCCATCGGGAGAGTCGCGAGCAAAGAGTGGAGAACCAGAGACAGTGCGGAGCATCCCATCGCCAATAATATGGAGTGCATCGCCGCCACCGCCGCCGCGTTCAGGGATTCTCGAACCAAAAGTGGAATCAAACATGTTGCACCTAAAACGAAAAGATGAGTTTACCAAGTTGGAAGCCAAAGAGGAAGTGCGAGTAAACGACAAGCATCCACACACAGAGCCCGTGGTAGGGGGAGTTCAGAGGATGGACCACTCGATCCCCATGCCGGATACGGCAGTCATGAACTACTCCAGCAACATGGCAATGAGGCCAGTGAAGGGCTATGACAAACACTACTACGACCTATGGGACTGCTGTCTTCGTTTCCCAGCGTCCATATTGGAACAGTTTAAGGAAAGGATGGATCCTTATCAGCAAGCGCAACTGAAAGAGGCGCAGGCCGATTTAATTCGACGGGCAAAGGAATTTGTTGAGTGGCCTTTAAACGAGCAAACCCAAAAGCGATTGCAGAAATTCCAAAAACTAACAGTTCCGGCCCAGCAGAGACTTCTGTTCCCCGGGGTATTTACAACAGATGAGGACGCCTTCACAGCCGCGAGCCTCCTTTGGGGCACACACTTGGGCATGACCGAGGAGAAGTTGGAGAATTGGCTCTCCGTGCTGTACGATCCGGTTCTGCTGCGAAGTGATCTTATCTTGAGAGCCTTGGAGAATGGGGAAACCGTGGATCAGTGCTTTGTCAGGCTGCGACTCGAGTGGGATCTACGCCGAGAAGAAATGGAGCTAAGGAGGGACTCCGAGACTTTTGGGGGGCGTCCAATGCCAAATGTTCAGCCAGCAGGGTCCGAAACAAGATGGCGACCGGTGAGGACGTCAAGTTTGGCCTCCTCCACCTCCACAAGGTTGGAAACCTCATTCGCATCATGTTCGAGTTATGAGCAGGGGTATGGGTCAGCCGGTGCGGGGAATCATGTGGTGCCTCATCTGTCGAGGTTGGAGCTTAGCCACCAAAGCGGGGGGACCACAACCTCAAGTCAGGATCCCACACGAGAGTGTGCCGAGTCAGCAGAAATTAAGCCCCGACAGAAAAGCGATAACGACGACTACGGGAAGATCCGCCGTCACTATCCTCGGCTGCAATTTGGGCGAGGGACACGCACGCTTCTCATTTTCAACCCAAAGCTGTGCAAGGAAGCCTTTGCCTGGCTGGAGCGAGCCTTGAGAGAGCCCGGAAACCCGACCCAACGGCAAAGAGTGGTATTTGCGCACCGCCCGCCAAAGAGCCGTAGGGAGTTGTTTGAAATGGATTACATTAACCTGATAGATAAGATCGCGCACGTCCAAGGCGTGTGGATGCACATTAACACGGGAGTGCAGTCGGGACCCACAGTGGGTTTGCCGAAATTTTCGGTGTCGGAAGAAGAACGGCCACCACTGCCGCCATTCCCCAGGGTAAAGGCAGTTTAGTGAGAGCAGAAAATGCCACTGCTACCCTTAGTCCGGAGGGCTAAGCGGTTTGGTGAAGAGAAAATTTGGATGGCGCATCAAAGTCAAAAGAGGGGAAGTGTAGTGGCCAGGATGGTCACTAGGGGTTAGAAAAGAGTTTTTCAAGTGTTTTATATATATTCAATTGTGTTTTAATATTTATTGGACAGAGAAAATTGAGAATTCCAGAGCAATCATCACGTTTTTCCAAATATCATTATGCTGTATCTAAAAGAATAAATATTTTGATGTTTTATTTCTTATATAAAAAAGACTAATTTCTTTATTCTCTCACTCATACTTGACATTGCACCACATTGAGCAAGGAGAACAGGTGATGCAAAATCACCACAGCAACCAGCCCTGGATGGTGCACAGGATGTGCATCCTGCTCCCGGATAAAGGGTTATGGCGCAATCTAAATTCGTATAAGGAGTTGTGGTGCAATTCACCTAGGAGTTCTGGGAAAAATTGCTCTCACAACTTCAGTTCAAGTCTCCTTTTCACCAGTACCAGTCATGTCATATTTTGCTCCAGTGTTTCTACAAACCCAGTAATAATATGATTGTGATTATCCTGCACCAAAGGAATTTGGATTCACCTTGCTGATAGGGTTAAGCAGCTAGGTGTCATCTTGCCAAAAGGGATTCTTTGGCTAGATTTTGTCTTGCTATTTGGGATTCAATAGCTAGATTTATCTTGCTCAAACAGCCAGTTTGAGCTGAGATTTCAGTGGAGTTTTGAAGCCAAATTGTGTGTAACAATTTGGGAGTTTATCTTTGCACTCAGAGCAAGGGAGTCTTAGCCTTGGACTTTAACAAGCGGGCGCCTCCTTGAGCGTTTAATCAAGAAGGAATCAAGTACTTGTACGAGATTCACTGTGTGAGACGCACGAGAGACGGACGACATCGCCGCGACTTACGGAACCACCACGGGACCCGAATTGCGAGACGCCGCCCGAGACGAACCACGACGACCAGCCGCCAAGGAATTTCTCAAGCCCGAGAAATTACCCGAACCACTGACCGTCGAGGAGGAGTTTGCAGAAGCGTGAGTAGTGTTGAATAGTGCGAAAGCACGTCCTTTCCGGATTTCCCGGCACTATTCTCGCCTTTGCGAGTGTTATTTGACGCCATTCGTAATAATAAGGAGAAGCGCGACGTCGACAAGCCAGCCACGCCGTGGAAGGAGATTGTTTCCGTATTTTCCATTATTACTAACAATTTGGATTATTTTAAGTAGTATTGTTTAATTTAACATTATTTGTATGATTAACCCAATTTGCACCCGGAATAAACAGAAATAGTCATTTTAAGTAAAGAAAGTGTATTTTATTAGCCAAACCAGATTTAAGAAGTCAATTTTAGTGAGTTTAGTCTGAGAAGGAGTATTAATTTAAACATTAATATTTCTCCTCATTTGTGAAGTTATCTGTTTAGAATATTAGAAGAATATTCAGGTTTTGATAAGACCCGTCGTGGCAACCCGTTGCATCTCATTTGCAAAGGTGACATTTGAGATCACAACAAATTGTGTAATTAGTTAGTTGCTACTTGCAAATTTAAATTTAAAAATGATATGATTTTCAATTTTTATCTAAAAATCTAGAAAATTTTTATGGGTATTATATATGCTGGTAAAGTTGTAAACTGTTTGTGACATTCAAGAAATCGCGTCACACAAATATATTTTAGTGAAGAATACGAGAATTAAAAATAAAAAAAATAAAAAATTCGAATTTGTTGTATTTTTATTCAAATAATTGATCGCATAAAGCTTTTATGTCTTGAAAAGCTAGTTGTGCATTACACGAAAGGTTCATGTATTGGCCGTGCACATTACAAATTGCAATATCTTTTTACACATGTTTATTTGTTTGGACAATTTGGAAAAACTATCTATGAGGTTTGATCTGCCTGACCTTTATTGAAAACATAACACAATCTTTGATTATTAATGAAACATGAGAAAAAAAAATTTCAGATAGAGACGAATAAACTTTTCCTTTTACAATATTTGTGTTGGGATAAATGTTTTAGCTTACAGTTGTCCGTTACGAGATTCCAATACTTTATCGGATACAGCTTTTATCGCGTACAAAGCTCGTACTGCATTACACGTTCCGTACGAGCTGTTATCGCATCGCTTATAACAATTAGCAATTATCGCTTCACAAATATTTGCTTTTGCTTTTAACAATTTGGGAAAACGTGCCACAGCTTCTTGAGTCAGAATGTTTCTAATAATATCGTTCTTGTCATTGCTGCAATTATTCACTATCAAATCGTGCAAGGATCTGTCGCCTAAATGTCGCAGGTCAAGTTTTTCAAATAACTTAATGACAACTTCTTCGGTGCCACTTGATTGCCATTTGATGATACATCGAATGCATTGCTTGTAAATGTCTGCACGGCTGACACATTCGATGAGCTTAGTCATCTGAGGTTCGGTTAAATCTTGAAGATTTGCTTCCGTTGAAATTTTTTCTATATTAGTCAGAGCAAAACTATGGATCGAGCCTTCTATTTCCAAACCATAATCCACTCCGACGGCCCACATTGCCACAAATGTTTCAACATTTAATTTTCGGCAACTCAGTTCCCAGCACTTGACGTGGAAATCACCCAAATCCATCATACGACTAGTTGTGATCAACTCTCGTAACGAGTCGCAATCGATCTCTAAATTTGGAATTTGATTGACATACAGATATTTGACGATCATATCAATCACCTTTTTTGAATTTTTTGGAAATTGAACGCGTCCTGTATTTTTCTCCGACATATCAATGGTGAACATCTTCTCAAAATATGGAGTAGCAGCCACTAAAATGTTGCGATGAGCGTGGACAAGGCCTCCTTCGCACTCAATTACGATATCAGTAGACGTTTGGTTTTGACGGAATTCTTCCATCTTAACTCCTAAATGCCAACTCTCAACTACACGACTTTTCCCTAAATGCCAACTCTCAACTGCAACTACACGACTTTTCGCCATTTTTGTAAAATGTGTTCTGAAAAAATCAATTAAAATAACTCTTAAAGTAATTATTGTTAACATTAAAGTAAACAGTTACACAAACCTTGGAAAATTCACGCGACTCCTTTGGAAGTTTGCTGGTTGATGAATAAAACTAGAAAGTCAAGTTGGTTTTGGTTTTTATTCTTTCCGCTAAATGGCGCTGCCTGTTGGAAATTAGCTCTAAACCTAAACCACACCGGGCTCTAAACTAAAATACTACCTAGTAAATAAGGTCGGTGCATGAATAAAAGTTACTCAGATCAGATTGCCGTAATAATAAGTGAAATAATTTATTTTTGTAATGTAAATTTCTGAACGGAATTTCCCGCAAGTACGCCATTAGTGACAGTCGGAAATGAATGAGTAGAATATCCCGGTATAGGTAAGTTATTATTTATTTATTGTTTTACTCTGTGCAGAAATCTGTCAAACTTCCTGTGTGAATTGTACCACGAACACAATGAAATTTTATATGGGGGTATTTATTATTTATGCTGGTGAAGTAATTCTATCGAGTTTTAGCTGATTTTGTGTAAAGTTGTAAACTGTTTGTGACATTCAAGAAATCGCATCACATAAATATATTTTAGTGAAGAATACGAGAATTAAAAATAAAAAAAATAAAAAATTCGAATTTGTTTGTGGTGACCCTGAAGTGTTTTTATTCATATTTGAAATAAATTTGTCACCACTAAAGAAATTGTATATTTTGTTTTATTTTGGTTTGACACACGTTCAAACCAAATTACTTAATTAGGAGAGGAGAATTGCCCTTGCATATTCTCACCCCTATTTGGGGGAAAAAACCGAAGTGTGCCAGGCCTGCAGGTGCAGATTTGTCATACTTAAATAATTATTTAATGTGGCACACGCCAAAAGTGTGACTTGAGAGCGGAAATCCCTCAGGCACACTTTACCCTCTTTTGGGTTAAAACATTACATCAGAGTGATGATGATGATGTAATACATCCTGTATTGCACCAAAATCACCACTCTACGCATATTTCATGCGCAGGACCAGAGAGTGCATAAAAGCCCCAAATTTTGGCGACGAACTCACTCTCGACCACATCACCAACAAGAACACAACATCACTGCTATGAAAAGGATTCAAAACCCAAGACTTCAAGTATTGATAGTGTTAGTTTGGTGAGTTGAGATTCATCTTTGCTGTTTCCACTGTATTGACGGTGGAACCAGCCTCATTTGCGCTTTGCGTGTAACCGCCATCGTCGGTTACCCGCACTTACACGAATCTCGGGTAACGCCCGAGAAAACCGCTCACTACCGGTTATTGTGAGTCTCGTCTGACTTGTTCCGAGACTCATCGTTGCTGGCATAGCACAAACGTTTGCCCGTGAACCATCGTAGAGACTGTGGACCACCGTGAGCTTTCCTCCGGAGTCCGCAGTTGAAACCATCGAACGAGCGACGAAATTTGTATCGGCAAGTTCGTCTCGCCATTTCTGGTGTACGTGACAAACTCTGTTTGTCGCGCGCCAAAATAAAGCCTTTGTTTGCCGAGAGCATTGTCGCTCTCGTTATATTTCATTTCTATCTTCTTTCTGTTTAATTACTAGTCATAATTATTAATATCATTAATATTATCATTATTCTTGTAAATTCATCGAATAAAGTTATTTGTATTTTTATTACATTCAAACGGCAGTTTTCATTCCATTAAAATTACCCCTAGACACTATTTTACAGGCACTAGAGTCTAAGTCCTATCAACGGCATCTCAATTGCGGATCGACCGAGTAAAGGTAAGTATTTACAGGTCGAGAAACCCGGAGTCGCAACATGTTGTATTTTTATTCCAATAATTGATCGCATAAATCTTTTATCTTTTGCAAAGCTGGTTGTGCATGACACTTTCCGTGGTAGAAGTAATTGCATTGCGCATTACAATTAGCAATTATCTCTTTACAAATATTTGCTTTTGCTTCTAACAATTTGGGAAAACGTGCCAGAGCTTCTCGAGTCAGAATGTTTCCAATAACATCGGTCTTGTCACTGCTGCAATTACTCGTTAACAAATCATGCAAGGATTTATCACCTAAATGTCGCAGGTCAAGTTTCTCAAATAACTTGACGACAACTTCTTCGGTGCCACTTGATTGCCATTTGATGATACATCGAATGCATTGCTTGTGTGGCAAAGTGGTTTCTTTGGTTCGGTGGAGATTAAGAATAAAATCAAGCACACACATTGTAAAATGGAAATATGAAAGGAAAAATGTTTATTCAATTTCTACTCACTAATTATTAATTAAGAAAAGTATTTCATTTGTCTTTTTGATAAAAGACTGGTTCACACCAAAAACTTGATCTAACAATTCTACCAAATGATATATGTTGTGCAAAACAATATCATACTAAACTAAACCCTTGCACATTCAACTAACAATTTGATTTGTCTATGTAATACAAAGAACAAGAAAATTAGCAAAATGGTGGACAACAAACTGGTACTCACTATTTCCTTTGTCAACTGGCACAAAGACACAAAAACACTCATTTCTCAGCAAGTGTTCAAAGTTCTCCTTTTTGCCTGAAGATTTCTTGGTCCTTTAGTAGAAAGTTTCTTGTGGTTTCTGGATAGCTTCTTGCTTGGCCATACTTCTATTTGGTGTAGAATTTGGCTGGAGAATCTGGTCCTGAAGTGGCACACTTCTACTTCTTTGTCATTCTAGACTGGCTTTGTCACTGCCTACTGCTCTGGACTACTGCACACACTGCTGCTCTGAAGGTTGCACTTAGACTGCTTGCTGCACACTGTGATTTCACTATCTCTTTCACAGGTGCAGGAATGTTAGTTCCCACCCCTGTTAATCCCGACAGTGTCATCACATATGCTAATCTATATGCATGACTGAGAGTTGGTGACTCACCAAGCTCCTCCCTTCTATAATCCTCCAACTGATTGGCTCTTTGCTTTTCTTGGTACCAAATGACTCATCCATTAGTCATTACACAGGTGTCCAAATGTTTCAAAGTGAGGCTGGCCAATCATAATGTAATATTGCTGTGTCCTGCAGAGATGTATGGACAGCCAATGGTTGCTCTCTGACATCTCCCCTGTCGAAAACCTCCAAGTCCCAGGAGCGTTTGAGACACTTAATTATTCCAGTCCCCTGGAATCCGACACATTCACCAATTATACCAATACTAATAACTAGACACGTACCATATGTCAAAACAATAACAACAATAATTCACCATTTGCCAATACCCTATTGCAATAAAACACTAATAAATTGCAATGAAACAACAAGATACACTACACAAGAATCATTAAATTCACAACAACCTGATATAAAAAAAATTGCTTTTCCAAATTTCAATAATTTCACACATGTCACAATGGAAAAATCATTTCCACAAGGAATTCCACAAAAAAAAAATTGCAATCAAACCTATTTTTGCAACTAAACACTATTTGCAATAAAATAAACATCCAAAAAAAAACTTCTAAACATTAGACAATTTCACAACATATTATAATGAGAAAATCATCTCCACAAAGAACTTTTGCAACTAAATCATTGCACATTCTCAATTATTTTGCAATAAAACACAATTAATACACAGTACCACCACTCATTTGCTATGAAAAAAAAAGAATTCACAATAAAATGACGTGAAAATAATACTTTGAAATATTCACAGAAAAATCTTCAAAATTTCATGTGATATAATACAAAAAAAAAATTACTTTTCAAAAGAGAGAGAAAAGGCAAGAGAAAGATTTGCAAAAACTGCCCCAATATATTTAATTAATAAAATAAAATAAGAAAACACCTAAGGTCACCATGTCTGCATTTCTCACCCCTTTTTAATCCGTTTAATCCCTTAAGTTAATCCCCCTTTTGTCTTGATTCCTGGAATGAAATGTGATCCAGCATTCATTTCACTGCCACAGTGTCATAATTAAAACTGTCATGATTGGCACAATCCAACATTTAGGATTATAAGAAAACCAATCAAAAACACAAAATCCAAAAATCCTAACTTCCTGTTTGCATCCAAATGCAAAAAATTTCAATCCACCCAAAATCTTTTAACCCTAAGGCCAAAAGTATATCCAAAAACTCAAAACCTTAGCATGCAAAATGAAATCAACATTTTATGCAAAATTGATCTCCCCAGTAATGGGAAAATTCGAACCATGATGTTGTGAAAACAACCAAAAATCCAAAATTCCACGCCAAGTGAGGAATTCCCACTTGTTGTGCTTCTCCCCGGTCAAATACCGTATCCTTTCTGAATAGATCTGGAAGTGATGTACCATCATGTTAGTACACCCTAGATCAGAAATGTTCATTGCAAATTCATCTGGATATTTTGTCACCAGATCCTTAACTAATGCTCTATTTAATTCTGTTATTCCAATCCTATTGTAGAACCCTTTTGATGTCTCCCAGCTATTCATAGTGAAACACACCATAGTTCTCCCTATTTTCTTGAACCCGGACCAAAATCTAGTCCTCCCACTGTTTTTGAACTTGGACCAAAATCTAGCCCTCTTCTTGTTTTTGAGCTTGGACCAAAATCTAATCCTCTCACTGTTTCTGAACTTGGACCAAAATCTAGCCCACCTATTGTAGAACCCCCTTGACACCTTCCGACTTACAATTGCGAAATGCACCATAGTTCGTCCCACCCTTTTATAGAACCTCCTTGACATCTTCCGACTTACAATTGCGAAATGCCTCCAAGTTTGTCCCATTCTTTTGACCAAAAACTTTAAAGTCGTTGCACTTCCTGTGCTTAGGGATCCCAATATCTGAGCCACCCTTTTATAGAACTTCCTTGATACCTTCCGACTTACAATTGCAAAATGCACCAAAGGTCGCCCTACTCTTACGACTAAAAACCTTAATTTGAACCAAAATCTAGTTCCCAATGTATTCCAATAGTTGACTTGTGACTTCCCTAATCCCCTCATTTTCCCAGCTGCTGACAAAAATCTTGTCCCTTGCATCACTAGGCCCTGGAGTGAATAAAACCATACTAAACAGAGATTTCTGGCTGTGAGTCCTAACTTGGATCCCACCCTGACCAAAAATCCTGCGGAAAGTTCAACAATCCCCATTGCAAATACTACACTATACAGGAAAAAACTATACAGAAAATATGGCCACTGCTCAACCCATTGCGTTGTGTTTACTATGTGATCGTAGTTAACAATGCGCTCAAATTCTCCGTCCTGTATCTGCTGGTCGACCCATTGTGCTGAGAGGTCGGTGACCTGTGTACCCTTTGGCGTGTCTCCTACTCCCAATACTGAATCTTCCATCTTGACATCTACAACCTCAGAATAATAGTTAACTTCTGCTTCCAATAATTCCCCCTCATAGAGATCACAGTGATTGAGAATGTCCCCTTCATTAGGCGTGTCTTCTCCCTTTTCCACTTTACAGAGGTCGAGATGGCGGGGAATGTCCTGTAAATTCGGCGTGTTTTCCCTTCTGTTCATCTCTGTTTCCCCCTCCTGTACCAATGTCCCTATGGATGAACCAAAAGTCTCAAAAATCTGTTGCCATTCCTCTGGTTGCAAACTGTCATCATCTTCCAATTTCTCTATTCCATAACTCTCAAAATCCTCTAGACCCGTTTTTACCACGATTTGGGCTGTGATGGGACTTGGTCCTTGTCCCATCTGCCCTTCTATTTTAACGGAGCCTGTTGGGGTTTTTCTGGGGCTGGCTCGACTTGATTATCCTCTCTCGAGTCATTAAATGCCCCTTCATTGTTTGCACATCTGTAGTTGGTGTGCCCTTTGCCCCCACACAACGTGCATTCCCAATCTCGTTTCGGAACTTTGCATTCCCTTCCCCAATGTCCCACTTCCTGACATTTATAACACGTACTAGAAGAATTTCCTACATTGCCAACATGTGCAGTTTGTTTCTGCTGCATTGCCACTGTGAGTTCCCTAATTGCCTTTAAAATGCCATCTAGCTTGTCCGGTTCCTCAGTTTTGGGTTTTTGCGTTGCACTTGCCAATTCCAACTTAGCAAGCCCTGAGTTCCCCCTATTAGAATAGAATGAGAGCCCCAGCTCCTGTTTTGCTGCCCAGGCCACGCATTCGTCAAAGGTGTCAAAATCGTCAGCCAAAATAACTTGTTTGGACAGTTCACCAGTGAGTCCTGCTATGAACCTCGACTGCAGTTGAAAATCGTCGCGTTCACCCGCTTTTTCCCCTTCCTCAAAACAAAGTTCCCAAAGCCCCTTGATCCTCGAGGCGAAAGTTGTAGCCGACTCCCCTTTCTTTTGGGCAGCCTGACTAAACCTATCAAACTTGGCGTGTCTTGTTTCTCTGACTCCGAACCTCGCCAATAACATCTTCTCAAAGTCGGCCACTATCTCACAGTCCATAGCCAGTGTATGCTCGTCGACCCAAACCCTCGCTTCATCGTGGAATTTTGATCTCATCAAACTACAAGTGAAGCTTTCACTCCACTTGCCTAGCTTAGCAGCAGCCTTGGCATTCTTTATGAAGCCTTCTACCTTGGCACCTTTCCCATTGCCTGAGAACTTGGGCACTAGGCTCTGCATCATTGAAGGTGTTATTTCTCCCTTCTCCTCAGCCATGTTGAATGAATGAACAAAAGTTGGGAAAAAAAAATTCAAATCTCTTTCTAGCAATAAATGCACACAGGAAATGCCTAAACTTACTTTGGTATCTTAGCAACAAAGGCTAGTACAACCAATAGAAACAGTAGTTTATAACAACAGAATTGTACTTAAATTATTCCAATACTGTGCCAAACCACCAAACAAAATCAAGAATTCAAAAGAATTCCAAAGTTAAAATTCAAAAAAAAATTCTATTCAAAATTTAAAATTTCCCTCCAAAATCTCAACTTCCAAAAATCAAAGACTCTCTAAAAGCATTCCCAAAAATATTTTAACCCAATTAAAATTCCAAAAAAATTATTCTTAACAAAAATCTTAACTGTGCCAAATTCCAATGCACTATCTATGAGTCATGCAAACAGGTGTTTGAACAGATGTGGCTGTATCCTGTTCATAATCCTTTCAATATTTTTCAAATTCCTCAACAGCTCACAAGACAATAGAGCATCTGCTGGGTAAAATATAACACAAAGGAATTCCAGTTTCTTGGAAATTCCACAAAATAACTTGGTTTTTAAACCACACTTTTTACCCCCAAAATTGAAGAATTTACCAAATTTTAACTCAATCTCGGAACCATTCTGATTGTTAAATTAAAAAAAAAAAACTATTTCAAGACCAAAACCCATCTTTAAAATTTAGAATAGATAAAAATCTCAAAAAAAAAATTCCCAGAAAAAAAATTAAATTATCAAAATTTCAATTCCCAAAAATTCCTTTAACAATCAGTCCAAATGTCACGGCACCATTGTGGCAAAGTGGTTTCTTTGGTTCGGTGGAGATTAAGAATAAAATCAAGCACACACATTGTAAAATGGAAATATGAAAGGAAAAATGTTTATTCAATTTCTACTCACTAATTATTAATTAAGAAAAGTATTTCATTTGTCTTTTTGATAAAAGACTGGTTCACACCAAAAACTTGATCTAACAATTCTACCAAATGATATATGTTGTGCAAAACAATATCATACTAAACTAAACCCTTGCACATTCAACTAACAATTTGATTTGTCTATGTAATACAAAGAACAAGAAAATTAGCAAAATGGTGGACAACAAACTGGTACTCACTATTTCCTTTGTCAACTGGCACAAAGACACAAAAACACTCATTTCTCAGCAAGTGTTCAAAGTTCTCCTTTTTGCCTGAAGATTTCTTGGTCCTTTAGTAGAAAGTTTCTTGTGGTTTCTGGATAGCTTCTTGCTTGGCCATACTTCTATTTGGTGTAGAATTTGGCTGGAGAATCTGGTCCTGAAGTGGCACACTTCTACTTCTTTGTCATTCTAGACTGGCTTTGTCACTGCCTACTGCTCTGGACTACTGCACACACTGCTGCTCTGAAGGTTGCACTTAGACTGCTTGCTGCACACTGTGATTTCACTATCTCTTTCACAGGTGCAGGAATGTTAGTTCCCACCCCTGTTAATCCCGACAGTGTCATCACATATGCTAATCTATATGCATGACTGAGAGTTGGTGACTCACCAAGCTCCTCCCTTCTATAATCCTCCAACTGATTGGCTCTTTGCTTTTCTTGGTACCAAATGACTCATCCATTAGTCATTACACAGGTGTCCAAATGTTTCAAAGTGAGGCTGGCCAATCATAATGTAATATTGCTGTGTCCTGCAGAGATGTATGGACAGCCAATGGTTGCTCTCTGACACTTGTAAATGTCTGCACGCCTAACACAACATTCGATCAGTTTAGTCATCTGAAGTTTGGTTAAATCTTGAAGATTTGCGGATTTTGAAATTTCCTCAAGATTATTTTGAGCGTAACTATGGATCGTGCCTTCTTTTTCCAAACCGTTGTCGACTCAACCGTTTCAACATTTACGTTTCGGCAACTCAGTTTCCAGCAGTCGACGTGGAAATCTCCCAGATCCATCATACGACTAGTTGCGATCAACTCTCGTAACGAGTCGCAATCGGTCTCTAAATTTGGAATTTGATTGACATACAGATGTTTGACAATCATATCGATCACCTTCTTTGAATTTCTTGGAAATTGAACACGTCCGGTATTTTTCTCCGACATATTAACGGTGAACATCTTCTCAAAATATGGAGAAGCGGACATTAAAACGCAGCGATGTGCGTGGACAAGGCCTCCTTTGCACTCCATGACGATATCAGTAGACGATTGGTCATGACGGAATTCTTCCATCTTTAGTAGCACCTGTTTGTGGTATTCGGCCATTTGTATAAATTTTTTCTGTAAAGAGAAAACTAAAGTATTATTGTTATTAATGATTATTGTTTACATTATTGTTTACGCAGCTATACAAACGTTTGGAAATTGACGCAACTCAATCAGTAGTGTCCTGCTTTTATTAAAGGCTTTTATTTAACTTACCTTGAATGTTTGTCTGTCTGTTTCAACTTCCGGTTTGTCTAAATTTGGCTGTTTTTTCCAAAAATTAATTCAGCATAAAAAAAAATTAAAATTTTGGCTTCGTAGCGCCCTAGAACAGGTCATTCTACACATTATGAAAAAAAGAAAGGAAAAAAAGACTCATTTTTCGGCGCTGTGGACTGGAAATACGAATGCTGAAAACTCTGATTTACGGCAAACTGTAAGCGGGGCGCCACCTGGCGGAACCCGTGTTTTTTAATGGATGCCAAAATGTTCGCCCGATACGAATTTTGATGTTTTCGTTACTAAAAAGGGATTTAAAAATTCTGAAACTAATCTCATTCGATTGGAAATTGCATTCTGCACAAGCCTATATATTTTTTCTTTTGATTCGGTAAAGGAAAAGTACGTTTTTTTACGATTGTAGCCAGCGACCGCATGGCAAATTTAGTGGGAAATTTGAATTCGACCATAAAAAAACCAAAAATATGAAAAATGAACCGATTAGAATATTTAAAATGTTTCCTGTGCAGAATTTGCCGCTCTTTCAAAGGGTGCCAACAATTTTTTGATCTTAACTTTAGTTTTTTTTTTATTTGCTAAAAAACGATCTGTCAATTGCCAAATTTTTATTCTGGATTCCAATTTCGCAGGGATACAGCATAAAAGCCTTTTTCAAAAACATAGTTTTTTTGTTTTACTTGTTAATATCCAACAGAATAATATACAAGGTGTCCCAAATGAACAAAGCCGGTCAAATAACGAAAAGACCATGTGAGTGAGATGAATGAAACAAATGTAGTACTAGTAAACTAAGTGAGGGCATTTCAAAAATGTGAAAAAATTTGACTTCTGACCTTTTCTTCAAGGTCATTCTAACTCTAACTTTTAAACTAAGACTGATAGAGCAAAACTCTCAATTGAAAAAAGAAAGAGCACCTTCTGTTTAGTATAAAACAGCTCATCAAACTTACTCTAACACAATAACAGATAAAATAACGAAAAAAAAAAATCATGAAAAAGTCTTGATCTTGGTTTTCATTTTTGTATTTTTTGACTTTTTTGTATTTAATTACTATGCAGTCATGAATTGTTATTAATTTAACTGGTATTTTAAATGATATTTAACAAATAAAATTATGAAAAAGTCAAAAAATACAAAAAAGAAAACCAAGATCAAGACTTTTTCATGATTTATTTTTTTCGTAATTTTATCTGTTATTGTGTTAGAGTAAGTTTGATGAGCAGTTTTCTACTAAACAGAAGGTGCTCTTTCTTTTTTCAATTGAGAATTTTGCTCTACCAGTCTTAGTTTAAAAGTTAGAGTTAGAATGACCTTGAAGAAAAGGTCAGAGGTAAATTTTTTTCACATTTTTGAAATGTCTTCACTTAGTTTACTAGTACTACATTTGTTTCATTCATCTCACTCAAATGGCCTTCTTGTTATTTGACCGGCTTCGTTCATTTGGGACACCTTGTATAATAGAATATTTGTCGCAATCCCAAGCGATGGCTTCACTGCACGGCAGCCAAATCCTCCTCCTTTAATTTCCACACGACGACTGCCGCAAATGATGAGAGAATGTGTTGTGTTGCGCTTTTTATACATGTATCAACCTAATAATGCTTGTTTTCAAAATCCAAATTTCCAAATAAAAACAGCACAAACAAACAAAGTGCCACTCAATTTGCCACAAATTTTTGTAAAACATTTCAAATTCAACCTCAACTTACCATTCAAAACAAATCCACCTCCAAGTGTTGACACACTGAAAAACTAAGAAAAGAAAAGAAAACACATTATCAATATAAAAACACCAAATTACGCAAATAAATCCATCAAGTGGTTTCGTCGACCCACGATGTCCACCGCTGCTCCCTTCTAGTGAGTGTCGACTAATGACCGGGGTCCAATCCCAAACTTCCCTCGCCAGCTGGGCAAACAAATGCCCAAACAAATCTGGAAACTCCCAGAAATGTGAACGAACCAAGGAAATGCACCCACCGTCTTTGGTCCGTCATGCCCGCAGACCGTAAAACATGCACGACCAAGGCAGGGCCCTCAACTGGAAGCACATCCCGTAAAGCCACCCTGACTAAGCTTGTCTCCCCGGAAACATGAACAAACCAAGGGAATGCACCCACCGTCACTAGGCCATGTCAACATGCACCTTCAAGTGAATCTTCTGGCGGCAGGACCCTCAACTGGAAGCATGGCCCTGAAGGAGCCTTTCCCGTCGCGACGACCCCCCAGCTCACGAACAAATGCAAGACACAACACAGGTAAATCACTTTCCCGCCCTGATTGCAAAAGGACACAGCGTGGGGAATATTTTGTCCACAGATAGCCTGTCGAGAGGTAGACTGTCGAGAGACTGCTACTTTACCGTTCCTTCTGGGCTGAACCAGTTGTCAATGAGTGAGAAAGAATTAGCCTGTTTTTTCCTGCACTTGCCGGAATATAATTCTAATGCCTAGCCTTAAATTTAATCAAGACTAACTTCTTTTTAATTCCCCAGTCACCAGTCGACTATTGGAAAAGAATGTTGGTGCGCGTGGATTTGAATTGCATGCTGTTCAGAACACACAAGAAAATAAAATTAGCAAACATTTTCATTTGGATGTAAATGATAAAAATGTTTGACAAAATTTGTGCAACGATTATCAAGAACTAAAACATTTAAAAGAATAATCATTCATGTGTTTAGTCATGTATTGTATTGGTTTGTGCATCGACGCTGATGATAACACTTGTAAATACGGCTATGTGTGTGAAACAACTTGCAGCACCCTTTGTCGGGAGGATAATACTACTTTAGAGCCGTAATTTGAATCTTCTTTGTAAATGTCTGCATCAACTCGGTATGCGAGTAGTAGAGTTGGCGGATGTCGTGGAAAGCAGGGCAAAACATTTCTCGATTTCCCGATTTTTTCTCTCGATTTTTTCCCCCGTTTTTTTCCCCCGATTTTTTCCCCCGATTTTTTCGCCCGATTTTTTCGCCCGATTTTTTCGCCCGATTTTTTCCCCCGATTTTTCCCCCGATTTTTTTCCCCGATTTCTTCCCCCGATCGTTTCCCCCAATTTTTTCCCCCGATGTTTTCCCCCGATTTTTCCCCCCGCCTGTTTCCCCCGATTTTTTTCCCCGATTTCTTCTCCCCGATTTCTTCCCCCGATTTTTTCCCCCGATTTTTTCCCCCGATCTTTTCCCCCGATTGTTTCCGCCGATTTTTTCCCCAGATTTTCCCCCCCGATTTCCTCCCCCGATTTTTTCCCCCGATTTTTTCCCCCGATCTTTTCCCCCGATTGTTTCCGCCGATTTTTTCCCCCGATTTTTTTCCTCCGATCTTTTCCCCCGATTGTTTCCGCCGATTTTTTCCCCCGATTTTTTTCCTCCGATTTTTTTCCCCGATTTTTTCCCCCGATTTTTTTTCCCGATTTTTTCCCCCGATTTTTCTTCCCGATTTTTTCCCCCGATTTTTTCCCCCGATTTTTTCCCCCGATTTGTCCCCCCGATTTTTCCCTCCGATTTTCCCTCCGATTTTTTCTCCCGATATTTCCTACGATTTTTTCCCCCGATTTTTTCCTCTGCTTTTTCCCCCGATTTTTTTCCCCGATTTTTACCCCAGATTTTTACCCCAGATTTTTTCCCCCGATTTTTTTCCCCGATTTTTTTCCCCGATTTTTTTCCCCGATTTTTTCTCCCGATTTTTTTTCCCAATTTTTTCCCCCGATTTTTTCCCCCGATTTTTTCCCCCGATTTGTCCCCCCGATTTTTCCCTCCGATTTTCTCTCCGATTTTTTCCCCCGATATTTCCTACGATTTTTTCCCCCGATTTTTTCCCCCGCTTTTTCCCCTGATTTTTTCCCCCGATTTTTTTTCCCGATTTTTACCCCAGATTTTTTTCCCCGATTTTATTCCCCGATTTTTTCCCCCGATTTTTTTCCCCGATTTTTTCCCCCGATTTTTTTTCCCGATTTTTTCCTCCGATTTTTTTTCCCGATTTTTTCCCCCGATTTTTTTCCCCGATTTTTTCCTCCGATTTTTTTTCTCGATTTTTTCCCCCGATTTTTTCCCCCGATTTTTCCCCCTGATTTTTCCCTCCGATTTTCCCTCCGATTTTTTCCCCCGATATTTCCTACGATTTTTCCCCCCGATTTTCCCTCCGATTTTTTTTTCCGATATTTCCTCCCGATTTTTCCCCCCGATTTTTCCCCCCGATTTTTTCCCCCGATTTTTTCCTTTGATTTTTTCCCCCGAATTTTCCCCCCGATTGTTTCCGCCGATATTTCTCCCCGATATTTCCTCCCGATTTTTCCCCCCGATTTTTCCCCTCGATTTCTTCCCCCGATTTTTTCCCCCGATTTTTTCCCCCGATCTTTTCCCCCGATTGTTTCCGCCGATTTTTTCCCCAGATTTTCCCCTCCAATTTCCTCCCCCGATGTTTTCCCCCGATTTTTTCTCCCGATTTTTTTCCCCGATTTTTTCCCCCGATTTTTCCTTCCGATTTTTTCCCCCGATTTTTTTTCCCGATTTTTTCTCCCGATTTTTTTCCCCGATTTTTTCCCCCGATTTTTTTCCCCGATTTTTTCCTCCGATTTTTTTTCCCGATTTTTTTCTCCGATTTTTTCCCCCGATTTTTTCTCCCGATTTTTCCCTCCGATTTTCCCTCCGATTTTTTCCCCCGATATTTCCTACGATTTTTCCCCCCGATTTTCCCTCCGATTTTTTTTCCCGATATTTCCTCCCGATTTTTCCCCCCGATTTCTTCCCTCCGATTTTTTCCCCCGATATTTCTTACGATTTTTTCCCCCGATTTTTCCGCCGATTTTTTCCCCAGATTTTCCCCCCCGATTTCCTCCCCCGATTTTTTCCCCCGATTTTTTCCCCCGATTTGTCCCCCCGATTTTTCCCTCCGATTTTCCCTCCGATTTTTTCCCCCGATATTTCCTACGATTTTTTCCCCCGATTTTTTCCCCCGCTTTTTCCCCCGATTTTTTCCCCCGATTTTTTTCCCCGATTTTTTTCCCCGATTTTTACCCCAGATTTTTTCCCCCGATTTTTTTCCCCGATTTTTTCCCCCGATTTTTTTTCCCGATTTTTTCCCCCGATTTTTCCCCCCGATATTTCCTACGATTTTTCCCCCCGATTTTCCCTCCGATTTTTTTTCCCGATATTTCCTCCCGATTTTTCCCCCCGATTTTTCCCCCCGATTTTTTTCCCCGATTTTTTCCTCCGATTTTTTTCCCCGATTTCTTCCCCCCGATTTCTTCCCCCGATTTTTTCCCCCGATTTTTTCCCCCGATTTTCCCCCCCGATTTTCCCTCCGATTTTTTTTCCCGATATTTCCTCCCGATTTTTCCCCCCGATTTTTCCCCCCGATTTTTTTCCCCGATTTTTTTCTCCGATTTTTTTCCCCGATTTCTTCCCCCCGATTTCTTCCCCCGATTTTTTCCCCCGATTTTTTCCTCCCGATTTTTTCCCCCGATATTTCCTACGATTTTTCCCCCCAATTTTCCCTCCGATTTTTTTCCCCGATTTTTCCCCCCGATTTTTCCCCCCGATTTCTTCCCCCGATTTTTTCCCCCGATTTTTTCCCCCGATCTTTTCCCCCGATTGTTTCCGCCGATTTTTTCCCCAGATTTTCCCCCCCGATTTCCTCCCCCGATGTTTTTTCCCGATTTTTTCCCCCGATTTTTCCCCCCGATTTTTCCCTCCGATATTTCCTCCCGATTTTTCCCCCCGATTTTTTCCCCCGATTTCTTCCCCCGATTTTTTCCCCCGATTTTTTACCCCGATTTTCCCTACGATTTTTTCCCCCGATTTTTTCTCCCGCTTTTTCCCCCGATTTTTTCCCCCGATTTTTTTCCCCGATTTTTACCCCAGATTTTTTCCCCCGATTCTTTCCCTCGATTTTTATTTTCCTCTATTTTATCCCCCGATTTTTTCCCCCGATTTTACCCACCGATTTGTCTTGGGGGACCCTTGGAAATTTTCCTTGGGGGACCTTTGGAGATTTCTCTTGGAGAACCCTTGTAATTTTTCCTTGGGGGACTTTTGGAGATTTCTCTTGGGGGACCCTTGAAGATTTTCCTTGGGGGACCCTTGGAAATTTCCCCAATTTTTCCCAAATGTTTCACAAATTTTTTCAAAATTGTTCCCAAATTTTTCAAAAATTTTTCAAAAATTTTTCCCAAACTACGCTCATTTGATTGGAAATTGCATTCTGCACAAGCCTGTATGTTTCTTTTTTCGATTCGGTAAAAAAAAATTACGTTTTTTTACGATTGTAGCCGGCGACGGCATGGTCAATTTACAAGGGGAGAGCACCAATAAGCTATCACAGATTGTTATAATATTAAACAAGAAGGATTGTTATATCATGCTGAATGAGACCCTAAAATAATTTTATTCCATAGACAGCCAACAATGCAAACAATGAGCTCAAAGTTGGCACTATTTTGTCTGTGTATACATCAAATCTGAGCAATCAGGCCTAGTGTATGAATACTGTAAACAACAGTTGCTAGGTAAAAAATAGTCCCAAGATCCAAGTTCAATTTTATCATTTGAGATTCAATGATGTCATTTCCTCTTTTGATATCACATGACATATGACATCAGAACTTTGTTCAACAACATGACTGTCTTCATGAAGACAATAATAGTTTGTAGTGGTGGTCCAGTGGTTCAGGCAATGGACTAGGAATCTTTCCACACAGGTTCAAATCCTGGTGTGTGTGAAAATTTTTTACTTTTATTTTTTATTTTTTTTTAGCAGTAATTTTAATGTTTGTAATTTTATGTTTGTTAAAAAATTAAAATTAATTAATTAAAGTTTTCTAAAAACAAACATAAAATTACAAACATTAAAATTACTGCTAAAAAAAAATAAAAAATAAAAGTAAAAAATTTTCACACACACCAGGATTTGAACCTGTGTGGAAAGATTCCTAGTCCATTGCCTGAACCACTGGACCACCACTACAAACTATTATTGTCTTCATGAAGACAGTCATGTTGTTGAACAAAGTTCTGATGTCATATGTCATGTGATATCAAAAGAGGAAATGACATCATTGAATCTCAAATGATAAAATTGAACTTGGATCTTGGGACTATTTTTTACCTAGCAACTGTTGTTTACAGTATTCATACACTAGGCCTGATTGCTCAGATTTGATGTATACACAGACAAAATAGTGCCAACTTTGAGCTCATTGTTTGCATTGTTGGCTGTCTATGGAATAAAATTATTTTAGGGTCTCATTCAGCATGATATAACAATCCTTCTTGTTTAATATTATAACAATCTGTGATAGCTTATTGGTGCTCTCCCCTTGTTAGTAAGAAATTTGAATTTGACCATAAAAACAAAAAATATTAAAAATGAACGATTTAAAATATTAAAAATATGTTTCCTGTGCAGAATTTGCCACTCTTTCAAATGGTGGTGATAACTTTTTGATCTGAGCTATATATTTTTTATATTTGCTAAAAACGATTTGTCAGTTGGCAAATTTTTAGTATGGAATCAAATTTCGCAGGGATACAGCATAAAAGCCTTTTTCAAAAACGTAGTTTTTTTGGTTTACTTGTTTTTGGGCACTTGAATCACGAACACGTGGGTCTTGTATCAGCTGAAATAGTTTTGAATTCTTCCGCAAGCTGACGCTGCCCGTTGGAAATTGTTTAAAAATAGCAGTATCCGGTTTATCATTTTTCAATATTTTATGCATTAAAATTTTAATAGAAACAAATGAACAAGTAGCAATCTGTCGTGATTAAAATAATAAATATAAAACCAGCTGAAATAATAACTAATGCAAAGCACCTGCTGACAATAATAAGAAACAATGAGATATACATATGATATTATCGAAACGAAAAAAAAATGCAAAATTAATGCTGATTGCCTAAATCGTTTGATCTGCCTGGCCTTTATTGAAAACAACACAATCTTTGATTATTAATGATACGTGAGAAAGAAAAAATCCGGATAGAGACGATAATTGTTTTTCCTTTTACATTATTTGTGATGGGATAAATGTTTTGCTTACAGTTGTCCTTTACGAGATTTCAATACTTTATCGCATATAGATTGTATCTGTTGCAAAGATGATGTTGCATTACAACACGTTCCGTAATTGCATCGCGTAGTACACTTAGCAATTATCTCTTTAAAAATATTTGCTTTTGCTTCGAACAATTTAGGAAAACGTGCCAGAGCTTCTTGAGTCAGAATGTTTCCAATAACATCGTTCTTGTCACTGCTGCAATTACTCGTTAACAAATCGTGCAAGGATTCGTCATCTAAATATTGCAGGTCAAGCTTCTCAAATAACTTAATGAGAACTTCTTCGGTGCCACTTGATTGCCATTTGATGATACATCGAATGCAATGCTTGTAAAGTTCTGCACGGCTAACACAATATTCGATCAGTTTAGTCATCTGATGTTCGGTTAAATCTTCAAGATTTGCTTCTGTTGAAATTTCTTCTATATGAGCCAGACAATAACTTTTGATCGAGCCTTCTTTTTCCAAGTCAAAATCGGCTCCGACAGCCCACAATGCGACAAATGTTTCAACATTTACTTTTCGGCAACTCAGTTCCCAGCACTTGACGTGGAAATCACCCAGATCCATCATATGACTAAACTCTATTCCAAAAAGTATTTGAAATACTCCCATTGGTTGGTTGGTCTCTAGTTCAGATGTGTATTGAATATGATGCTGTTTTCAGATTCCAGTAGACTTTCAAAATCTTCACACAAGTCTACCGGAATCTGAAAACAGCATCATATTCAATACACATCTGAACTAGAGACCAACCAACCAATGGGAGTATTTCAAATACTTTTTGGAATAGAGTTTAGTTGTGATCAACTCTCGTAACGAGTCGCAATCTGTCGCTAAACTTGGAATTTGATTGACATACAGATATTTGACAATCATATCGATCACCTTTCTTGAATTTTTTGGAAATTGAACGCGTCCTGTAATTTTCTCCGTCATATCAACAGTCAACATCGTGTCAAAATATGGAGAAGCAGCTTTTAAAATGTACCGATGAGCATGGACAAGGCCTCCTTCGCACTCCATGACGATATCGGTACCCGATTGGTTTTGACGTAATTCTTCCATCTTAACTCCCAAATGCCAACTCTCAACTGCACGAATTTTAGCCATTTTTGTAAAATATGTTCTGAAAAAATAAAATAAAATAATTCTTGAAGTAATTATTGTTAAACACAGTTGCACAAACCTTGGAAAATTCACGCGACTCATTCAGAAGTTGCTGGTTGGTTTTGGTTTTGGTTTTGGTCTTGCATCAGCTTAAATGGTTTTAAATTCTTCCGCTAGATAGCGCTGCCTGTTGAAAATTGAAACCTAAGTCAAGGATATATATCTTATCTTCTATATCCTTGGTGACAGTCGGGGGGAAATGAATGAGTGTAGATAAGTTATTATATATTTATTTATTGTTTTACTCTGTGCAGAAATCAGTCAAACTTCCTGTGTGAATTGTCCCTAAACCACTCAAGAGGGGACGAGGTGAGAAAAGCAGTAAACATAAAGGAAGCGGCCTTTTTGATTCAATTTTTCGCTCACAATTGAATTTTTAGCCAAAAATTCAAATGAAGGACCAATAAATTAATTTTGAGATCAAAACAATTCATTGTTTAGCTATATAAATTCTGATGTTACAAATTGTAATTCTAAGTTTATTCAATTATTGTCCGTGTTTTTTTTGTGTCAACCAAGACATTGAATACATTTTAGTGAAGAAACGAGAATTTTTTAAAAAAAAATCCAAAATGTCTGAAGTGCGAGAGCTGATAATTAGACGAATATGTCGACGTTTACATGTGTGCTCCTCTGTTTCGAGCAATTTCTCCGGATGCAACATGAGACTCGTTGAAATGCTGCCGTTTGCACCTGATCGACGCTATAGCACCCTCTAGTGAGAGACGACTGAATAAGATGCAACAATAATAAGTGAAATAAAGATTTATATAATGGTAATTTCAGAACGTAATTTTATTTAAGAGTATTTTACTCCTTGCAATTCTAATTTATTTTCATTACATTAAATTCATTTCAATTGATTATACAAACGTGCTACGGCTTCATTATACAGACAAGTTTCGGGAGTTGTTATTGTTTATTATTCTACTTACCTTGGTCCGCGTGTAGCCTTAGCCAGAGGTTTTAAATGTTTCGGCTAGATGGCGCCGCCTGCTGCCGGCATGTCGAGGTCTCGCGTCATGTTGCACTTTATCGTACTTTGGTACCGGTACCGGGAAGCAATTTTTATTATTTTATTTTGTTCAGCAAACATCGATTATTTTAGTGTTTCAATTTAATAATAAGTGTAATAAATAATGAGAAAATGGTAATTTCAGAACGTAATTTTATTTATTAGTATTTTACTCCTTGCAATTTTAATTATTTTCATTATATTAAATTCATTTCAATTTATTTTACAAACATGCTACGGCTTCATTATACAGACAAGTTTCGGGAGTTGTGCGACGTGTATCGCCGCCATTTTCTCGTATAAGGGACTGCAGAGAATTATTATCTAAACATTTCATATCGAAATCCTCCAATAATTCCACAGCCATCTTTTCTTTTGCGTGTAAATAAGACAAGTTCAAAAATGGATCGTTTTGTTGTTTACACGGTGCAGTTTTCCATTTCAAAATGATTTTGATGCCAGATGCACAGTCTGATGTTTTATCAACCGAAGAAACCAATTGCGTCACTTCCAGAAGACGTAACGTATTTAAATCGTCAATACTTGAAATTTGATCGATATTTTTCTGAACAAAAGTTGTAATTCTTTCGTTCTTTTCCAATCCCAATTCGACTACAACCATCCAGAATTCGATAAATTTGTCCACAGTTACAATGTAGATCGCGTCGATCATCACGTGACTGAGTAAACTTTTAAGCTCCAGCAAATGACAAATTTGCATCATTTCTTTCAAAAAATCGAAATTCTCACCCGAATTTGGAAATTGACCCGTGTACAGGTAAACTAAAATGGCTTCTATCACTATCTGCGTGTATAGTTTAAAATTGACACAACCAGAGATTTTTTCGCACATTTCTATCGTAAACATTTTTCTAAAGTAGGAACAAGATGCGACTAAAATTGACTTGTGGGCGTGGATGACTCCGCTCTTGCATTCTATGGTGATGTCGGTTCCGAATTGTTCTTGACGTAATTTTTCCATTTCTGTTGTCACAAACTTGATGTGCGAGTGCGATCCATTCTCTTTTTCTAGAAAGTGGGAAAATTGTCCTGGAATACTGAAATATGTGTTTAGTATATCATTTCATTTTATTTCACAGGTTAGGTAGTACTGTAAAGCATATTTTTACCGATGCAGAAATTCCATTTCGACTATCGAAGTTTTTAAGCTGCTATCACGACCTGACGTTATTCTTTCAGCTTTAATGCCAACTGCGCCGTATGCGGTCATTTGTGAAATATTTTCTGTAAAAATAAATAAATAAAAGCATTTATAAAATAATTACTGTTAACATTAAACGATAACAAGGCGTACAAATTGAAAATTGACAAGACTAAAATCGGTAATTTGCTGTAAAATTGTTTAAATTCAAAGGTCTTGCACTAAGCTTGTACGCGGATCGGATGCGTGCGGATCCACGGGTAATCCGCATCCGATCCGAATCTCGCGGTTTTTCGGAAAGACAATCCGATCCGATCCGTGCGGATGAACCGCACAATTCGGATCGATCTCTGTCTAATCCGATCCGATCCGCGGATCCGCGGATTGGCTTGCGGATTTAACCATTTTAGCAATTTTTTCTTCGTTTTTAATTAAAACGAAGAAAAAACTGCTAAAATTACTGATACTGAATATACTAAATATACTAAATTTTTTTCTTGAAGAAAACGTCTCACATTTTCTTCGTTTTGATCCTTTGAACGAAGAAAATGTGAGACGTTTTCTTCACGAATCACGAATCAGTTTGCGGCGATTTGGGCAGAAGGAATCGAAACGAATTAATTGCCCAGCGATCAGCTAAGCGACCCAGCGTGCAAACGCAAATATTACAATTCCATCCTTCAACCCATCCACTTCAGTCCGATTCATTAAGTTAAGTTATTAAGTATCATGACAAATTGCGCTGAAATCGCCCAGAAAATCATCTCGCAGCCAGGGACATATTTAGGCTTAGCGCAAGACTATGCAGGACGGGTTGCATCCAATTATTACGCAAAACCGTGAATTGTGATTGTTTTCTGTTTTGTTTTGTTTTTGTGGGATTTTTATTTCTTGAAATAAAAAGGAAAATTTACATTAAAATCGAATCGGTTCGTGGTTCGGTTCGGGCGTTAGATTAGATTAGATGGAATAGAAACAGAGCGGATTCCAGACGTAAAAATTTCGATTTAAATTTTTTTGCGCGGATGGTGCGGATTGTTCGGATCAATCCGCGGATGAACGGATTTTCATCCGCGGATTTAGCGTGCGGATTGAGCGCCCATCCGATCCGCAATTAAAATGGCGGCCGGATGGTTTGCTCCAATCCGCATCCGCATCCGATCCGATCCGATCCGCGGATATGCGGATCAGATCCGATCCGCGTACAAGCTTAATTCTTGCTCTTGCATAATTTTAAATTGTTTTAAGTTTTATCGCTAGCTAGCGCTGCCTGTTAAACATGCGAGACGATTCGTAAGTAAGGTCGGTGTATAAATAAACGTTATTCAGATTGATACGGTAATATAAGTGAAGGAAATAAATATAATTTAGCTAAAATTTTATTTTTTAAACATTATTTTGCAGGATTGAGAGTTGAGAGTTGAGAGGTTGGCTAAATTTTTAATTTTTAATTTCCAAACAAACAGATTTGAAATTTGCTTACAAGTGAGTATTGAGTGTAGTTCGTATACTGTGAAAAGAGTTATTGATGTTCTTTCTAGAAACTACGACAGGAAATCGTCACGATGCATAGTTTAGTGTTGAAAAGTTTCTTTTTTTTTAATTTTTTTAAAAACTATTTCCGGGATAAGTTTGCATGTGGTTTCTTTGTAAGAAAATAAAATTTCCTTTTGTAACTTTCATCAGGAAAATATTTTTTATTGAATTAACTATGGTAATAATAACTGCATGAAATTATCACAGTGTAATTAAATTTTGAAATTGTTTTTTTTATCTTTTCCAAAATTCTAACTTTCACACAGAAGACCACACAAAATATATGGAGATTATTAAATGGTTTCTATTATAATTTGTGCTTTTAATATTTAGTATTTTGCTGATTAAAGCTGTTGTCCTTACAGCTCGATCTATAAAAAGATACATCCTGATCTGCATTCAGATTCTCATAATCAAAAAACTATAAATTTCAGATTGTCCAGCAGTAACTTGGCTAATTTTAGCACAAACAATCATTTAAAAAAAAATGTTTACATAATTATTTCAAAAAAATGGAGATGAACGTTCTGTAAATAGTTGTACAGTTACGCAAAGAATTTATCGTGCGTATCTTTAAAATCAGCCAAGATTGCACGACATGAAGACGAGCTTGCGTGTTGCCACTTACTATAATATATCATAAAATCTCTATGATAACTTCTGTTTTGTTCGGACAATTTTCTAAAACGTACCACAGCTTCTTGGGTCAGAATGTTTTCAATAGTATCGGTCTTTTTGCTGCAATTACCTTTTAACAGATAATCCAAGGACACATCATCTACATGTTGCAGGTTAACTTTCTCGAGTAACTTAACGGCAACTTCTTCGCCGCCGCTCGATTTCCATTTAAAGATACATTGAATGCATGCGTAGCGAAATTGTTCTTGGTCAACACAATCAATCAGTTTAATCATCTGACTTTCGGTTAAAGTTTCAAGATTTCCGATTAAGGAAATGTCTTCAATGTTTTCCTGGACGAAACTTGAGATCAAACCTTGTTTTTCCAATTCATAATCAGTTCCGACAGCCCACAATTCGGCAAATGTTTCCAGGCTTACGTCACAGCTACTCAAAACCCAGCACTTGACAACCAAATCTTCCAGATCCATCATTCGACTAGTCGCGATCAACTCTCGTAAGGAGTCGCAATCGGTCTCCAAATTTGGGATGTGAGCGACGTAGAGATACTTGACGATCATATCGATCACTTTTCTTGAATTTCTTGGAAATTGAACACGTCCGGTATTTTTCTCATACATATCAACGGTGAACATCTTGTCAAAATATGGAGAAGCGGCTATTAAAATGTACCGATGAGCGTGGACAAGGCCTCCTTCGCACTCCATGACGATGTCGGTACCCGATTGGTTTTGACGTAATTCTTCCATCCTAACTGCCAACTGCAAGTGGCGTTCAGCCATTTGTATAATATTTTGTCTGTAAAAGACCATATAAAAGTATTATTGTAAACGTTAAATTGAATATGCACAGCTATACAAACCGAAAATTAATCGACTCGAACAGTAGTTTGCGGTTTTACAAGTTGGTCTACGTGTATCCCGCGAGTAGCCTTAGCTAGAGGTTTTAAATGTTTTCGCTAGATGGCGCCGCTTGCTGCCGCCTTGTCTCGGTCTCGCGTTATGTTGCACTTTGGATTGGATTCTCGTACTTCGGTACGGGTTCCTGGAAGCAATTTTTATTATTTTACTCTGTTCAGCAAACATCGATTATTTTTTTCTTTCAATTTTTATCAAAACCCATGATTGTTTATACTTGTGCTATTAGACATACAAATATGACGACACCTAAAACTCGACAAAGTAGGACGGTTATTAGTTATGCATCAGCGACACATAAGGCGCATCCAATCACGGCTCTTCTCACAGCTGGCCAATCACATCGCTTGGGCGCTAAACTCGAATTTTGGACTGTTTGATCCGATGTGTGGTTACGTAGCTTTTTATCACGTTTTAGAGATCCCTCCTCTTATATAAGAGGAATTTTATGCCGAGAAAATATTTTTCCACGAAAAAGCATTCATTTACGCATTAAAAATTTGTATTTACACCGAAATAATTTGTATTTACGCCGAAATAATTTGTATTTACGCCGAAATAATTTGTATTTACGCCGAAATAATTTGTATTTACGCCGAAATAATTTGTATTTACGCCGAAATAATTTGTATTTACGCCGAAATAATTTGTATTTACGCCGAAATAATTTGTATTTACGCCGAAATAATTTGTATTTACGCCGAAATAATTTGTATTTACGCCGAAATAATTTGTATTTACGCCGAAATAATTTGTATTTACGCCGAAATAATTTGTATTTACGCCGAAATAATTTGTATTTACGCCGAAATAATTTGTATTTACGCCGAAATAATTTGTATTTACGCCGAAATAATTTGTATTTACGCCGAAATAATTTGTATTTACGCCGAAATAATTTGTATTTACGCCGAAATAATTTGTATTTACGCCGAAATAATTTGTATTTATACATTCCGCATTGGTATTTTGGGGCGCATTTACAGTCGCGAAAAATTATATCGCGAATCCAGAAATCGCGAAAAATATATCGCGAATCCAGAAATCGCGAAAACAACAATCGCGAATCCATAAAACGCGAATCTATAATACCGTTGTACCAAGTGTCGCGAATACGGGCTACCGCGAATTTCTGTACCGCGATTCGCGATATAATTGCGTGTGCAATTAAATCGCGAATTTGAAATTGCTAAAAAATTTGATAAATTTCGTATCCGAGACGTGATCCCGTGTCACGGCTCGCCAACGTGACCACAAGTCACTTTGGCAGTTGAGAGTCCACCTGACGAACTCAGTGGAAGCGAACGTGGTTGATGGCGAAAGTGAGGAGCATGAACAGTGTGGACAGGAAGCACAAACTGGCCCAAATGTCCATCCAGACGGCGGCAAACTGCTTGCGCCGGAAAAACACGTCGTCAGCGCACCGAGGCCCGCACTTGACGCCCCCGGGGTTGTGCAGCGGATCGACGGGCAAGAAGCGGTCCGGGCAGCCGGAGTACACCTCGGTGTACGTCGGGACGGGTCCGTCGAAGCGCCGGTGGTGCGGGAACTAGTGTGGGAAGGGCATGCCGACCGATCGCGGGCGTGCACCCGCCCGTTCGTCAGTGATGTTCGGGAATTCCATGCACAGTTTCGCGTTTACTTTTTTCGCGATTTTCTTTTTTCGCGTTTAACTATTTTCGCGATATATTTTTAGCGTTTTTCCATTTTCGCGATATAGTTTTCGCGATTAGATTATTCGCGATTACCTTTCCTTAATTTTGTAATCGCGAAAATCGCGTTTCCCATTTTCGCGATATATTTTTTCGCGACAGTAGCGCCACCCCGGTATTTTCTCTCATTGTGCACCCGTGCAGTATGGGCAGCCCTCTATTGGAGACCAACGGTCTAATAGAAACATTGACATTGACTGTAAAAAATTACATTCCCGCACTCTATTGGGGACCCGCGGTCTAATAGAGGCCCGCACATTTTATTATTTTTCAAATAAACAACACATACGAGAGATAATCATTTAATACAAACATGCTTTGACATCATTCAAACGTTTCTAATACTATGTGATAACATTTAAATAGTGTAGGTGTAAAATATTAATATTTAGTCATTAAGTTTTGTGCTGAATTTAATGGAATTTGTATTTTACAATATTAGGTTTATTTTAATTCTTTAAAACTGAAAAAGAATACAATGATTGAATCTGCAAGCTTAAATATGGCAGGGAGCTTCAATCCTAAAAGGAGACCCAAACTGCCACCGACATTGCACATCAAAAACACCAAAGAGTAGCTGTAATGCTTCTCAATTTCTTCAATTGCATTATCATCAAACGAGAAGGTTAAATGGGAGGAATTTGCACGTTGCTTGGTCTTCTTTAAATGTTTTTCCGCATATTTTAGGACATGTTATTCAGAAATATTTCAAAGCAGTTGGTTTTGTGCTGGCTTACAATTTGAATGGCGTCGCAAAAGTTTGATGCTCGATTGAGTAATTTAAGTAATTTAAGAATTTTAATAATTTCGAAAGTATTTTAATGTATGGAAATTTTGGTATTTGTACCTGATAGGTGGGGGAAATGGAATAAAAGATTATTTAAATGAATACATCAACATTTTAATCCAAACAAACGAAATACAAGCAACAATTTTTCAAAAAAAAAGATGGGTACATTTTTTTCGGCTTACATTATTTTCTAAACAAAAAAAGAATTCTTAATGTATACCGGTAGTTATCCATGAATTTGGTGGGATAAATGTTGCGTTATTCCAATAATTTATTGCATAAAACTTTTATACTTTTCAAGGCTGCTTCTTTGTCAGAGTAGTAACCGCATCCTTCATCACATTTTGCAATTATCTCTTTACAAATATTTATCATTTTTTCGGATAATTTGGGAAAACGTGCCGCAGCCTCTTGCATCAAACATTTTTCAACAGTATCCTTCTCGTTGCGGCAATTACTCGTTAACAAATTATTCAAGGATTCGTCGTCCAAATGCTGCAGGTTAAGTTTCTCAAGTAACTTAAGGGCAACTCCTTTGCCGCCGCTCGATTTCCAGGTAAAGATACATTGGATGCATGCGCAGCAAAATTTTTCTCGGTCAACACACTCGATCAGTTTAATCATCTGACTTTCGGTTAAATTATCAAGATTTGCAATTTTGCAAATGTCTTGAATGTTTTTCTGGACGAAGCTTGAGATCGAACCTTGTTTTTCCAATTCAAAATCAGTTCCGACAGCCCACAATGCGACAAATGTTTCAACATTTACTTCTCGGCAACTCCATTTCCAGCAGTCGACGACCAAATCTTCTAGATCCATCATCCGACTTGTTACAATCAACTCTCGTAAGGAGTCGCAATCGGTTTCCAAATTTGGGATGTGAGAGACGTAGAGATATTTGACGATCATATCGATCACTTTAGACGAAATTGTTGGAAATTGAACGCATCCGGTGTTTTTCTCCGACATATCAACGGTGAACATCTTCTCAAAGTACGGAGAAGCGGCCATTAAGACGAACCGATGGGCGTGGACGTCGCCTCCTTCGCATTTCATCACTACGTCGGTGCTAAATTGGTTTTGTCGCATTTCTTCCATCTTCGCTGTCAATTGTGCGGGCGCCATTTGTTTTCTTTTCTGGAAAAAATAATATAAAGTATTCTTAAAGTATTTCCTATGGGAACACAGCAATACAAACCTTTGAAAGTTAGCGCCAGTTAATTAATCGGTAGTTTGCTGATTTTGTTCTTGGGCTCTTGCATCAGCTGAATGGTTATAAATTCTCCCGCTAGCTAGCGCTGCCTGTTGAAAATGTTGAAAATCGGCGATACCGTAAAGCATTTCGTGCAACAACAATGCATCCAATGCTTGAAACTTAAAATTGTGTGATTCACATTATTTTTTCATTCAATTTTTATCAAAAATCCACTATTGTTTTCGCTTGTAGTGTTTGATTGATAAGAAATATGACATCACAATAGACTCGACCAATCACAGATCTCGACTTAAAGAAGCATGGTTATGAACATTACTGCAGTGGAAAAGTGTTTTATAGTTATTATTTTTATTTTATTATTTTAATTTTATTATTTAATTTAATTTTATTATTTTATTTTTTAATTTTTTTTTAATAATTTTATTTTATTTTTTAATTTTTTTTTAATAATTTTATTTTATTTTTTAATTTTTTTTTAATAATTTTATTTTATTTTTTAATTTAATTTCATTATTTTATTTTTTTTTTAGTTTTATAATACCAGTAATATGATTAATTATTTTATTTGACTGGAAAAATTAAGAGAATTTTAATACAAACAAATGAAATACAAGGAGGAATCTTTGATTATTAATGATACATTAGAAGAAAAAAATTAATTTTGAAAAAATATTTTTCTCTTACATGATTTCAAAGCAAAAAAAAAACTTTTATAAATTTATTTATCCACGAATGTAGTGGGATAAATGTTCAGTTATTCCAATACTTTATCGCAAATAGCTTTTATCTTTTGCAAGGCTGGTATTGCAGTACACGAGTAGCTGGAGTGGGACGCACTGGACGCATCACAATGAGCAATTATCTCTTTACAAAGTATTCTTTTCTCTTCGCAAACTTCGGGGAAACGTAGCACAGATTCTTGAGTGAGAATTTTTTCAATAGTATCCATCTCGTCGTTGCTACAATTAGTCGTTATCAAGTTGTGCAACGATGCATCGCCTAAATGCTGCAGGTCAAGTTTCTCAAGTAACTGAACCGCAAATTCTTCGTCACTGCTCGATTTCCACTTGAAGATGCATCGAATGCATTGTTCGCAAAATATTTGTTTGTCAATACATTCGAGCAGTTTAACCATCTGACTTTCGGTTAAAACTTGAAGATTTGCGGATTTTGAAATTTCCTCGAGATTATTTTGAGCATAACTTTGGATCGAGCCTTCTTTTTCCAAATCAAAATCGGCTCCGACAGCCCACAAGTTGGCAAATGTTTCTACGTTTACGTCACGGCAACTCCTTTTCCAGCACTTGATGAGGAAATCACCCAGATCCATCAAATGACTAGTTGCGATCAACTCTCGTAAGGAGTCGCAATCGGTATCCAAATTTGGGATGCGAGCGACATAGAGATATTTGACGATCATATCGATCACCTTCCTTGAAATTTTTGGAAATTGAACGTGGCCTGTATTTTTCTCAGACATATCAACGGTGAACATCTTCTCAAAATATGGAGAGGCAGCCATTAAAATGCAGCGATGAGCGTGGACAAGGCCTCCTTCGCACTCCATTACGATATCGGTTGACGTTTGGTATTGACGGAATTCTTCCATCTTTAGTACCACCTGTTTGTGGTGTTCGGCCATTTGTATAATTTTTTCTGTAAAAGAGAAAACGAACGTATTATTGTTATTAATGATTATTGTTTACACAGCTATACAAACGTTTGAAAATTAGCGCGAGTTAATTAATCGGTAGTTTCTTGACTTTGTTCTTGGGCTCTTGAATCAGCTGGAATGGTTTTAAATTCTCGAAAAATAACTCTTCAAGTAATTATTAAAGTAAACACTGTTGTACAAACCTTGGAAAATTCACGCGACTCATTCAGAAGTTTGCTGGTTGAATAAAACTAGAAAATCAAGTTGGTTTTGGTTTTGGTTTGGGTCTTGCATCAGCTTAAATAGTTTTAAAATCTTCCGCTAGATAGAGCTGCCTGTTGAGAATTGAAAATGAGTGCTGCACCAAGGACGTGTGTTGCATTTTGGGTTGGATTCTCGTACTTCGGTACCTGTACCGGGAAGCAATTTTTATTATTCTCCTCTGTTCAGCAAACATCGATTATTTTAGTCTTTCAATTTTTATCAAAACCCATGATTGTTTATGCTTGTTCTGTTGGATCGTAAATTTGCCGCAGTGATGTGTGATATTAGACTAAAAATTAAAAAGTTAACGCATTTGTTGGTGCATTGAAAGAATTGAATATTACAGTCACTGTAAGCTTTATTTAAATTATCCTTTTACACGCACACAATTGTAAATTACCCGGCATGATTGTTCATTATTCACTACAGTTGGGTTCTGAGTGAGTTTAATGTGTGGAAATTTTGGTCATTGTAGCTGATAAATGGGGAAATGGAATAAAAGATTATTTGGACATTTTTTTGTTGTATTTTCTCATGATTCTGATGGTTTTGAAACGATTATCTGAACATTTTATATCAAAAGCTTGCAATCATTCTACAGTCTTCTTTTCTTTTGGATGTGAATCAAACAATCTCAACTTCCAATTTCAAGTAAATTTTGACGCCAAATGCCAAATGTGTATTTTTTTTTTTATCACTAACAAGGTCCATCGTACGGGAAATTATATAAATACATTAACATTTTAATCCAAACAAACGAAACACAAGCAGCAATTTTTAAAAAAAAAACATTGGTACATTTTGTCACGCTTACATTATTTTCTAAACAAAAAAAGAATTCTTAATTTAGTTATCCATGAATTTGGTGGGATAAAGGTTGCGTTATTCCAATAATTGATTGCATAAAACCTGTATAGTTTTATAGTTTTCTACGTCAGCGCCGTAATACGTGCTTGGTATTCTTGCCTCACATTTTGCAATTATCTCTTTACAAATATTTATCTTTTGTTCGGGCAATTTGGGAAAACGCGTCACAGCCTCTTGCATCAGACATTTTTCAACAGTATCCTTCTTCTCGTTGCTGCAATCACTAGTTAACAAATTGTTCAAGGATTCGTCATCCAAATGCTGCAGGTTAACTTTCTCAAGTAACTTAACGGCAACTTCATCGTTGCCAGTTGATTTCCACTTGAAAATACATCGAATGCAATCTACGCAAAGATGTTTGATGCATTCGATCAGCTTAAACATCTGAGTTTCAGTTAAATCCTGTAGATTTGCATTTTTTGAAATTTTCTCAAGATTATTTTGAGCATAACTTTCGAGCGCGCCTTCTTTTTCCAAATCAAAATCGGCTCCGACAGCCCACAAGTTGGCAAATGTTTCTACGTTTACGTCACGGCAACTCCTTTTCCAGCACTTGATGAGGAAATCACCCAGATCCATCAAATGACTAGTTGCGATCAACTCTCGTAAGGAGTCGCAATCGGTATCCAAATTTGGAATGCGAGCGACGTAGAGATATTTGACGATCATATCGATCACCTTCCTTGAAATTTTTGGAAATTGAACGCAGCCTGTATTTTTCTCCGACATATCGACGGTGAACATCTTCTCAAAATATGGAGAAGCAGCCATTAGAATGTTGCGATGAGCGTGGACAAGGCCTCCTTCGCACTCCATGACGATATCGGTAGACGTTTGGTATTGACGGAATTCTTCCATCTTCAATAGCACCTGTTTGTGGTGTTCGGCCATTTGGACAATTTTTTCTGTAAAAGAGAAAACGAACGTATTATTGTTATTAATGATTATTGTTTACACAGCTATACAAACGTTTGAAAATTGACGCAATCCAATCAGTAGTGTCCCGTCTTGATTTTTTGGGCACTTGAATACAGCTCGTTGGTCTTGTTTTGGCTGAAATGGTTTCGAATTCTTCCGCAAGCTAGCGCTGCCGGTTGGAAATTTTTTAAAAATACAAGTGTCCGGTTTATCATTTTTTGATATTTTACTCTATATAATCAGTTAGTGTAATTAGTTAGTTGGTACTTGCAAATTTAAATTTAAAAATTATATGATTCATATTATTTCCCTTCAATTTTGATCTAAAAACCATGATTGTTTATGTTTGTAGAGTTTGTTGCGAAATATGACGTCACACGAGACTCGACCAATCACAGATGTCGACTTAAAAGAAGCGCGGTTAAGAACATCACGGCAGCCATTAGGTTAGGTTTTGCAGATCGTTTTTTCGTGAAGATGATCGGTATTTTTGCAATACAGTTTACACAGATCTGCGTTATCCAGATTGCCATAACAACTAAAATAATTGTTCATTTTAGATCGTGATTTGGCGCAATTGAACCGCCGGCGTCGGTGAAAATGAAGAGTTCACACTTGTTCCTTCTCGGGATAGACTGATTACGGTACCGGTAAGCTTTAATTAAACTGTTCTTTTCCAAACGTAATTATACGTCATACCTAATGATTATTCTCTACACCAACCATGTTTGAGTTGGTTGAGTTCCGAGTTCGGTTCCGAGTGATTTGATATTTTCTTGATAACAACAAGCGAGAGCACTGAAAGAAATGAGGGGAATTCCGGGTCGGTTTGAGGAGTAATATAGGTATTTTTTTTTATAGTTGATTTTGCTAAATTCAGTCCAATGTCAATGGTAAAATCGGGATTTCGTGTTCCTCGCAAGCACGTTCTAAGTCTTCCATTACTTCTTGAATCGGGCACGTGTTCGCAACTCTTCGTGCGCTTTATAAACAACTTTTTGCAAATTGCAGATCATTCGAGGAAACGAATCAAACATTTGCCCAACAAAATTTTTTTGCGTTTTCTTTCCACTAAACCACGTAAGGATTTATCCGTTAAATGTTAAAATTTAATAGTAGGTCTAAACTCTAATTACAATAGGTCAGAAATAAAATCGATTTAAAACACTAACAGAAACAATACAAAGCATCAGTACAAAGAATTTACAACAGCAATACACTTAGTTGGAACAATGAACAACATCAGTACTCGACTTGAAACAATGTAGACTACAACATCAACACAGTAATAGAAATGCTAATTTTAAAATGATTAAGTTGAGTTAGTTAAACGTGTATTTGTAGTAAATTTTTACTTGATGTATCAGGAGTGAAATTAAGTGCAGAATTTTCATAGAACACATCACTTTTTTAAAAAATAAATGAAGATTGATTCAACCAGTTGAAATATAGCGGGGATGCTTAACCCTAAAAAGAGCCCCAAATTCCCACCAACGTCGCAGATAAAAGGTACCAATGTGTAACTATAATACTCTTCAATTTCCTCAATCACATCATTCTCAAAGAAGAAGCCTAAGTATTTGCGATCGGCATTCTTTTCGAACTTTTTCAATTGATCGCTGTATGCAACTTCGTTGCAATTTTTAGGACAATTGCATTTCAACAAATAATCAAAATTTAAGGCCAGCTTATTTGATTTGTCGTAAGTAGCATTTGCATTGTTTTTGTTAGCACACAGAGGCAGTTCGGAAAATGACGTAAATGGCAACCTGTGAATAATAATATTACAAAGTAATAAAAGATGAGTGCAGAAATGGTTTACTTAAAGTGTCGTACCTGCAATGGCTGATGTTTTTCAAAGTCTTTTCAATACAATTTAATTGACACTCGTTGACAACTTGATTTGTATCGCAGGGTTGTTCGGTTCGATTCAACTTTTTAAACTGTAAGCAAATTCGCACAGCAGTTAGGAAATGATTTGGTGGAAAAATGCGTAATACTCAACTAGTTTAGCAGACAAGCCATATTGTACAATGCTGGAAATCGAGTGTGTTCTAAATCCAGAGATTATTTTGTAAGTAATAATGTCATCATCATTATGCAATAAAAACTTGTCAATAGAAAAAACAACGTTTTAATCTCGTGCATCAGAATTGAAATTTAATATCGGTTTATACTAGTGTATTGCTCTGTCTGCAAAGTGGTATTAAGCTTTTTTTAAACAGAAACTTAATGATGAAATCATCCTTTCGAAAAGGAACAAGCTTTTCTGAAAAATACCAATAATAGCGATAAAGAAAACTAATTCAAACTGATCTTACTGAAGGAATACGTGAAGCACGTGCCAAGCACTGTTTTTGTGACGGTTTCATCGGTAATTGATGGCAAATCAAATGATTTTCCTCTAATAAATAATGACGATCTCTGAAAAGCAATTTGTAGTTGGAGTTTGAAAAATGGCAGTAATAATCGTTTAAATGCATTTACAGAGTCAATAAGATCATTTTATGGATAGGGGCATTCGTCATTTTTTGTCAAAAATGTGACTAATTAATTCAAAACTAATTTCATACATAAATGTGAGTGGTTTGAAGCAAAGCAGACTTTCTGAAAGTCATAACTTTTACAGAAGTGGTTTAAGTAGGAACTTAGGCAATAGAAACGAACTCGTTTTGCAGATAAACCATATGATATGTCGTTCCTACGACCAACTTCTATAAACTCAGATCCTATCTTGTATTTGATGATATCTTCATCATGGTGCACCATAAACTGTTTTAAATACAACACACCTTTTAGAAATTTTCTCGGGCTAAGTAATTCGATATTATTCAGTTATTTGTTGATATCCGTACCCGTACTACGTCCCTTGGTTCACTACAATTTTTTAAGGAGTCCGCAAAGACGAAGAATAACCGAAATTCATCTTTTTGAAAGCGAACAAGATTTTCTACAGAAGCAATTGAGCATTCAAAATTTATTGTTACAACAACTGGATCCTGTAATCATAATCAGTTAAACTTACTGATGGAATATGTGTAACATGTGCCGAACACTGTTTTGGTGTCACTTTTAACAAAAGAGTACGAACTTGTGTTACCAATTTTGTTTCTCTGGAAATAAGGAGATATTTTTATCCATTTGTTAAAGCAGCAGAATGAGTGTTTTTTTTTTACCGTATTGAGGAGCTCAACAGACAGCGTTTCACCTAGTGACATGAGATCCCAAAAGGTAGAAATATTATGGGTTCCATCGCTTTTGGATGAAGGAATACGCGTGTAATTGCAGGCATCATCATACAGTGTCTCATTATTTTTCTTTCTTATGTCATTTAAAGGAGCATAATTGTAAAGTCCAGGACACATGGTTATAGATGGAAACTTCAAGAATGAACTGTGTATTAAACTGACTCGGGTATCGATCGGTGCAGATAGAAAATAGCTGAATCGATCGTAAGTTTGATACGAGCAAGAGAGAGTACTGAGAGAAATGACTAGAAAGCGCAAGAGATTATATACATAGCTTTGGTTTGACTTGTAGCCGAGGATTTCAGTTTTGAAAGTCACTCGATCAGGTTTCCACTTTTTATTCTTATTATGACTTCCTCTATGAATAAAGAACCTCTTATTCGCACTTCTTTTGATTGTGTATCCTACAGAATAAAAGAGCAGTTGTACACAAGTGATTCAGAAATTCCAGTGAGTATTTTGCTATATTTCTATTCTATATACTTTTTTTGCTCCAGCTGGGTTGGACAAAGTGTTGTGGTTGCATTTTTTTAAAATTACGTATGTGTAAGAGAAAATGAACTTCTGCAAAAGGTTTTAAAGTTATCGTATAAATATATTATTACACTTACTTCACATTAGACAAGAAGACGAGAATAAAATTCAATATAACTTACTTGATGAAATGCAGCTGTGTGTTTCGTATAGTTGCCCGGTAGATAAACAACCCATGTACAATCCCGGCCATAAAAATTGTCGACTTTTCCTTCATGGGAAAAAGCGACAATTTTTATGACCGGTATGGCCATAAAAATTGTCGTATTTTCCCTATGCTTAGCATGGGGAAAAGGCGGCAAATTTTATGACCGGGATTGTACATGCATGCGATGTGAATAATTTATCAATATTTTAATAGCCGTAACTTTGTGAATATTATTGGTCTTTGCTCAGTTGCAAGTTCTGAAGGAAGTGTGTGATACCAATTTATGGTTTTCTCCCATGTTTCAATCAATCATCTGGTATTTTAGAACTCATAAGCAGTTTCCTATGTAATAAACCAGCAGTGTTGTATCTCGTTCACCAAATCGCGAACTAGTTCAAGTTCGCGTTCATCACCGTGTGAACTAGTTCACGTTCACGTTCACTACAATTTTTTTCAAAGTGAACTAAGTTCAAGTTCACGAACTTGAACCAACAGTTCGGTTCACTTTTTCAATTTTTTTTAAAAAAATTGAAATGTTTTTTTTTTATGTTTTGTGGTTTGCAGATGGAAAAAAACACTTTTTTTTTTTTACGAGCTTCGTTCAAGTTTACTCTTAAAAGTGAACTAAGTTTGTTTTTTGCGTTCGTGAACTAGTTTGCGAACTTAGTTTGCGAACTAACAAACTGGTACTCCAATCTTGGAAAGTCTGTGAGATATGTTCTGTGACAAAAAAATATTAACTTTCTGGCATGTCGATGCAACGAAAAGCTGATCTTCGTTTCCAGGCACAGAAACATCTATGGCACAGAAAGTAGCGATTGTTGAATCGGGCACTTGTTCGCAACTTTTTGTGCGCTTTATAAACAACTTTTTGCATATTGCAGATCTTTCGGGCAAACGAATCAAACATTCTCAAATCAAAATTTTTTTGCGGTTTCTTCTCGGTAGCGCTTTCTTTCCACTAAACCACATAAGGATTTATCCGTTAAATGTTAAAATTTAATAGTAGTTCTAATCTCTAATTACAATAGGTCAGAAATAAAATAGATTTAAAACACTAATACAAACATCAATACAAAGAATTTACAACAGCTATACATTAGTTGGAACAATGAACAACATCAGTACTCGACTTGAAACAATGTACACTACAACATCAACACAGTAATAGAAATGCTAATTTTAAAATGATAAGTTGAGTTAGTTAAACGTGTGTTTGTAGTAATTTTTTACTTGATGTATCAAGAGTGAAATTGTGTGCAGAATTTTCAAAGAAGACATCACTTTTTTAAAAAATAAACGAAGATTGACTCAACCAGTTGAAATATAGCGGGGATGCTTAACCCTAAAAAGAGCCCCAAATTTCCACCAATGTTGCAGATAAAAGGTACAAATGTGTAACTATAATATTCTTCAATTTCCTCAATCACATCATTGTCAAAGAAGAAGCCTAAGTAAATGCGATCGCCATCCTTATCGAACTTTTTCAATTGATCAGCGTATACAACTTCGTTGCAATTTTTAGGACAATTGCATTTCAACAAATAATCAAAACTTAAGGCCAGCTCCGTTGCTTTGTCGTAAGCAGCATCTGCATCGTTTTTGTCAGCACACAGAGGCAGTTCGGAAAATGACGTAAATGGCAACCTTTGAATAATAATATTACAAACTAATAAAAGATGACTGCATTAATGGTTTACTTAAAGTGTCATACCTGCAATGGCTAATGTTTTTCAAAGTCTTTTCAATGCAGTTTAATTCACACTCGTTGACAACTTTATTTGTATCGCACGGTTGTTCGGTTCGATTCAACTTTTTAAACTGAAAACAAATTGTCATAGTAAAAAAATAATTTGCAATGGAAAAATGCATAAAACTCAACTTGTTTAACAGACAAGCCAAATTCAGCAATGGCGGAATTCACGTATAGTCTAAATCCATCGATTTTTTTGTAACTAATAATGTCATCATTATTGTGCACTAAAAACTTGTCAATACGAAAAAAAAACATTATAATCTCGAGCAGAATTGAAATTTAATATCGGTTTTTACTAGTGTACTGTAACCTGAGCAAAGTGGTACGGTATAAAATACAAACGCAATGACAAAATCATCCTTTCGAAAAGGAACAAGCTTTTCTGAAAAATATTAACAATGGCGATAAGGAAAACTAATTCAAACTGATCTTACTGAAGGAAAACGTGGAGCACGTGCCAAACACTGTTTTTGTGACGGTTTCATCGATAATTGATGGCAAATCAAATGATTTTCTTTTAAACATTGCTGACGATCTCTGAAAAGCAATTATATTGGAGTTTGAAAAATGGCAGTAATAATCGTTTAGATGAATTTACAGAGACAATTTTATATTGTTCTAATGTTCCATTCAAGCTCATGAGGTTCCATAATGTTGAAACATTAAGCTTATCGTCGATTAAATCAAATACTGTTACATTACAATAATTGGATTGTCCTACTTTTATTGATTTATTTTGTCTCATGCCAATCAAACTTGGGTAGTCGTCCGGTACAGGACATAGAGTTACGGATGGAAACTTAACGGAGGAATTTCGAACTACATTGACTCGGGTTTCAATTGGCCGCGATAGAAACAAGCTGAACCGATCGTAAGTTTGAAACGTACAAGTGAGAGCACTGGCAGAAATGACTAGAAACCACAAGAAATTAAATACGAAGCCTTTTCCTGAGCTGAGGACACGTTTAACATCTGCAATTGATGACGAAAAAGTCCCCTTTTCACCAACACACTCATCTCTTTTAATGGCTGATGGTTGGTACTTGTAAACGAAGGCTATTTTGCTGGGATAATTCGGGGTTTTGAAAGCCAATACTACTTATGTTAAAAATGCGTTAGATTGAGTACACATTTCTATTGGTGTTAACGTACTGTACCTTTTTGCCTGCTGAAATTCGTGTGATTAATAAAATATCTCTGTGGTATCATGCTGTTGTTGAGAGGACAAAATTGGTACACGTGTGTTTAAACTGTTATTTGTTGCGTGTGGCAACGTCTATTGAGTCCAAACGTACATATGTGTTTGTTTCGCCCATGTACACATGTCAGGAATAATTTATCGTTTGTTTTAATGGGCTGTACTCAGTTGAAAGTTCTCAAGGAAGTGTTTTTTTAACGAGCTGGTCGATGCCAATTTATGGCTTCCTGTCCTATGTTTCGATCAATTTTCTGGAATTTTTCAAACTTTTTATTTTTTTATTTTTAAAAAAAAGTAAATTCTATTTAGAAAATAAATTTAATTAAACCTTGCAAGACGATTGGCCAACAAAGCATTCAGATTTTCATAATCAAAAAACTATAAATTTTAGATTGTCCAGAAGTAACTTGGCTAATTTTAGTACAAACAATTGAAATACAAGCAACAGTCAATCAATCATTGCATGCTTACATAATTATTTCTTGCTCCATTAGTTTTTAAACAAAAAAATCTGTTTATTTATGATGGGAATGAATGTTCTGCAAATATTTGTACAGTTATGCAAAGAATTTTTCGTGCTTAGCTTTAAGATCTTTCAAGGCTGTCATTGCACGACAAGAAGCAGAGGCGTATTGGCACTTCGTATTACAATTTGTAATCAAATCTTTACGATGACTTCTGTTTTGTTCTAACAATTTTCTAAAACGTACCACAGCTTCTTGAGTCAGAATGTTTTCAATAGTATCGGTCTTATTGCTGCAATTACTTTTTAACAGATAATCCAAGGACCTATCATCTACATGTTGCAGGTTAACTTTCTCAAGTAACTTAACGGCAACTTCTTCGCTGCCGCTCGATTTCCATTTGAAGATACATTGAATGAATGCGTAGTGAAATTGTTCTTGGTCAACCGTCTCAACACAATCGATCAGTTTAATCATCTGACTTTCGGTTAAATTTTCAAGATTTGCGATCGTGGAAATGTCTTCAATGTTTTCCTGGACGAAAATTGAGATCACACCTTGTTTTTCCAATTCAAAATCCGTTCCGACAGCCCACAATTCTGCAAATGTGTCAACATCTATTTCTCGGCTACTCAAAACCCAGCACTTGACAACCAAATCTTCCAGATCCATCATCCGACTAGTCGCGATCAACTCTCGTAAGGAGTCGCAATCGGTCTCCAAATTTGGGATGTGAGCGACGTAGAGATACTTGACGATCATGTCGATCACCTTGCTTGAAATTCCTGAAAATTGAACGCGGCCTGTATTTTTCTCAGACATATCAACGGTGAACATCGAGTCAAAATGTGGAGAAGCGGCTATTAAAATGGAGCGATGAGCGTGGACAAGGCCTCCTTCGCACTCCATTACGACATTAGTACACTATTGGTTTTGACGTAATTCTTCCATCCTAACTGCCAACTGCAAGTGGCATTCACCCATTTGTACAATATTTTCTGTAAATGACCACATAAAAGTATTCAAATGACCTCCAAATGATCTCCAAATGACCAATAAATGACCTCCAACTCCAAATAATCCCAAACGACCTTAAAAAAACGACTTTTAAATGATCTTCAAACAACCTCCAAACGACCTTCAAACAACCTCCAAATGACCTCAAACAACCTTCAAATAAAATGACCTCCAAATGACCTTCAAACAACCTTCAAACAACCCTTAAACAACCTTTAAACAAAACGACTTCTAAACGACTTTCAAACAATCTCTAAATGACCTTTAAACAACCTCCAAACACTCTCTAAATCACCTCCAAACAACTCCCAAATGACCTTCAAACAAAACGACCTCTAAACGACCTCCAAATAACCTTCAAACGACCTCCAAACAACCCCCAAACAACCTTCAAACAAAACAATCTCTAAATGACCTCCAAACAATCTCCAAACAACCTCCAAACGACCTTCAAACAAAACGATCTCTAAATGACCTTCAAATGACCTCTAAACAACCTTCAAATGACCTCCAAACAACCCCTAAACGACCTTTAAACAAAACAACCTCTAAACAACCTTTAAACGACCTCTCAACGACCTTCAAACGACCTCTAAATGACCTCCAAACAACTTCCAAACGACCCCTAAACAATCTTAAAACGACCTCCAAATGACCTCCAAACAATCCTCAAACAACCTTCAAACAAAACAACTTTCAAACGACTTTCAAACTACCTCTAAACGACCTCCAAATAGCCCCTAAACGACCTCCAAACAATCCCCAAACAACCTTTAAACAAAACAACCTCTAAACAACTTTCGAATGACCTCTAAACAACCTTCAAACAACCTCCAAACATCTTCCAAACGACCCCAAATGACCTCCAAACAACCCTCAAACGACCTTCAAATGAAACGACCTTTAAACGACCTTTAAACGACCTCCAAACAACCCCCAAACAACCTTCAAACAAAACAACCTCTAAACAACCTTCAAATGACCTTCAAACAACCTCCAAATGACCTCAAACAACCTTCAAATAAAATGACCTTCAAATGACCTTCAAACGACCTTCAAACAACCCTTAAACAACCTTTAAACAAAACGACTTCTAAACGACTTTCAAACAATCTCCAAATGACCTTTAAACAACCTCCAAACACTCTCTAAATCACCTCCAAACAACTCCCAAATGACCTTCAAACAAAACAACCTCTAAACGACCTCCAAATAACCTTCAAATGACCTTCAAACGACCTCCAAACAACCCCCAAACAACCTTCAAACAAAACAATCTCTAAATGACCTCCAAACAATCTCCAAACAACTTCCAAACGACCTTCAAACAAAACGATCTCTAAATGACCTTCAAATGACCTCTAAACAACCTTCGAATGACCTCCAAACAACACCTAAACGACCTTTAAACAAAACAACCTCTAAACAACTTTTAAACGACCTCTCAACGACCTTCAAACGACCTCTAAATGACCTCCAAACAACTTCCAAACGACCCCTAAACAATCTTCAAACGACCTCCAAATGACCTCCAAACAATCCTCAAACAACCTTCAAACAAAACAACCTTCAAACGACTTTCAAACTACCTCCAAACGACCTCCAAATAGCCCCTAAACGACCTCCAAACAATCCCCAAACAACCTTTAACCTTCCCATAGCCAAGCCTAGTTTCCACCATTGCTAGCTAAGGTCGGTCATTTCTGCCTTCTTTTAAAAATCCTTCTGCACATGTGCACAATCACATTTTTCCTGGTGCAATCGCATTTTTCCTTGTAAAAGCACATGTTTTAGGACTAATTTTAATACGCCACCTAGTGCAAACAGATGGCAAAGTGGTGTACGGCGCTCCCATTAAGGGTGTTTTATATTATAAATATTAAATTATCTTATTAATTATTGAAAAACTATTTGTAGTTAGACATTATAAAATAAGAAAAAAATGTTTTTGAGGAATAAAAGTTAACCTCATTAATTAATTTTCAGGAAAAAAAGAATTACAGTGATTTTTGCACTTCTGTAATTTTTTTGACCTACCATGGCTATGGGAAGGTTAAACAAAACAACCTCTAAACAACTTTCGAATGACCTCTAAACAACCTTCAAACAACCTCCAAACATCTTCCAAACGACCCCCAAATGACCTCCAAACAACCCTCAAACGACCTTCAAATGAAACAACCTCTAAACGACCTTTAAACGACCTCCAAACAACCCCCAAACAACCTTCAAACAAAACAACCTCTAAACGACCTTCAAATGACCTTCAAACAACCTCCAAATGACCTCCAAACAATCTTCAAACAACCTTCAAACAAAACAACCTTTAAACGACTTTCAAACGACATCCAAACAACCTCCAAACATCTTCCAAACGACCCCCAAATAACCTCTAAACAACCCTCAAACGACCTTCAAATGAAACGACCTCTAAATGACCTCCAAACAACTTCCAAACGACCCCTAAACAATCTTCAAACGACCTCCAAATGACCTCCAAACAATCCTCAAACAACCTTCAAACAAATCAACCTTCAAACGACTTTCAAACTACCTCCAAACGACCTCCAAATAGCCCCCAAACAACCTCCAAACAATCCCCAAACAACCTTTAAACAAAACAACCTCTAAACAACTTTCGAATGACCTCTAAACAACCTTCAAATGACCTCTAAACAACCCCAAACGACCTTCAAACAAAACAACCTTTAAACGACTTTCAAACGACATCCAAACAACCTCCAAACATCTTCCAAACGACCCCCAAATAACCTCTAAACAACCCTCAAACGACCTTCAAATGAAACGACCTCTAAATGACCTCCAAACAACTTCCAAACGACCCCTAAACAATCTTCAAACGACCTCCAAATGACCTCCAAACAATCCTCAAACAACCTTTAAACAAATCAACCTTCAAACGACTTTCAAACTACCTCCAAACGACCTCCAAATAACCTTCAAATGACCTTCAAACGGCCCCCAAACAACCTTCAAACAAAACAATCTCTAAATGACCTCCAAACGATCTCCAAACAGCCTCCAAACGACCTTCAAACAAAACGACCTCTAAATGACCTTTAAATGACCTCTAAACAACCCCCAAACGACCCCTAAACGATCTTCAAACGACCTCCAAATGACCTCCAAACAATCCTCAAACGACCTTCAAACAAAACAACCTTCAAACGACTTTCAAACTACCTCCAAACGACCTCCAAATAGCCCCCAAACAACCTCCAAACAATCCCCAAACAACCTTTAAACAAAACGACCTCTAAACAACCTTCAAACAACCTCTAAACAACCTCTAAACAACCTTTAAACGACCTCTAAACGACCTTCAAACGACCTCTAAATGACCTCCAAACAACTTCCAAACGACCCCTAAACGATCTTCAAACGACCTCCAAATGACCTCCAAACAATCCTCAAACGACCTTCAAACAAAACAACCTTCAAACGACTTTCAAACTACCTCCAAACGACCTCCAAATAGCCCCCAAACAACCTCCAAACAATCCCCAAACAACCTTTAAACAAAACGACCTCTAAACAACCTTCAAACAACCTCTAAACAACTTTCAAATGACCTCTAAACGACCTTCAAATGACCTCCAAATGACCTCCAAATAACCTTCAAACGACCTCCAAACTAGACTTTGACCGATATCGATATTTTGCAGTATCGCCGATACCGATTATCGGCAATCGAATATCGGCCGATACCGATACCTGCGCCGATATTAAAATTAAAATGTCCGACCCCCCCCTCAAAAAAAAAACAAAAAAAAAAATTAAAAAATTAAAATTGCGCTTATTTTATTTAAAAAATTTAAAATTCCAAACAATAATTCCAAACAATACTAGTTTTACGAGGCTGCTTACGCGACATAACAATTGACGGGGTTGAAGTGATTAAATAAAATTAAAAACAAACCTTCTATATTTATAGTGCTTCAAAGACGTTTCGAAAACGTATCGTTTTCGTCTAAAACGATACGTTTTCGAAACGTGGCAATATCGGTATCGGCCGAGCAAAAATATATCGGATCCGATATCGGTAAATATCGAAATATCGGCCGATAGCCGATACAGATACCGGTATCGGTCAAAGTCTACTCCAAACAATCCCCAAATGACCTTCAAACAAAACAACCTCTAAACTACCTTTAACGACCTCCAAACGACCTTCAAACAACCTCTAAACGACCCTCAAACGACCTCCAAACAATTCTCAAACGATTCCCAAACAATTCCCAAACAATCTCTAAACGATCCCCAAACGACCTCCTTACGACCCCCAAACTACCTTCAAACGATCATTAAACGACTCCCAAACTACATCCAAACGACCCCCAAACGACCTCCAAACGACCTCAAAACAATCCCCAAACGATCCCAAACAACCCAAATGATCCCCAAATTTTGCTGGTCTATTGGTTTGGGGGGCTGGAACTGAATTTTCAATCGACCGAAGAAAAAATCTAAGCGAGTCCAATCGAAATAAAGAGATGTCTAATGATGTCCATTGAATTCTAAATAAGGTCCAATGATTAATTTTGCTGGTACATTGACTTGGGGTACAGGCCCTGAATTTTCAATCGGCCGTATTTAAAAAGCTAAGCGAGTACAATCAAAATAAAAAGATGTCCAATGTTTTCCATTGAAAGGACTATCTAGTCCAATAATTTTTTTGTTTGGACATATACTTGGTGGGCCAACTTAACGAAGGGACACTTTATTTGGTCATACTTGTAAGTGGAAGAGAGGAAACACAAAAGAAAAAAAATAATTTATTTTGGACCATTCCAACATGATAGTTTTAGGTTACAAAGCTGAGTAGACTAAAGTTTCAAACCTTTTTTTTCAAAACTTCTCTGCAAGATAATTTTTTAAAACCAGTTCTAGACTAATTAGATGGTGCTCTACAACTTTCTAATTCACCTTTTCTCTCTACCTGTCACGGTTCTCGAGTTACAATACGGATGACCTTGAAGATGACCTCTGAGATCAAATTAGATGTCATAATTGGATTTTCCCCAAAATACTACCCTTACAATCATTTTGCTAAATCAACATCTAAAACAGTTTGGGAATTATTTACTGAGAACCAGACTTTCTGAACACCCTGTATAACAAAGTCTGCTCACTGTCAGTTTAGGTTAAACTGAACCCATGAAACGAGTTAGGTAGTTGCAATTATTGTTTGTAGGAACTTTTTTTAAACAATTGCAACGTATTTAGGTTACAATTTAAACAATTCGGCCCATCGGAGCAATAATCACAATCAGTTTTTTGTTGGGTCCTCTAATCTGTGCCCGCATGTAGTTTTATCTAGAGGTTTTAAACGTTTCAGATAGATGGCGCTGCCTGCTGCCGCCAAGTCTCGGTCTCGCGTTATGTTTATAAACATTACGGCAGACATTTGTCTCGATGTTTTGAAGATAGTCGGTTGATACTCGGTAGGTTTTACGATTTTCGCAACAACAGTTTCTTATTTGCCTTGTTGGCTTCGGTAGTATTTACACAGATCTGCGTTATCTAGATTATCATAATAACTAAAATAATTGTTCATTTCAGATCATAATTTGCCGCAGTTGAACCGCAGTGATGTGTGACATTGAACTGAAAATGAAAACGTAAACGAGTTTGCTGGTGTATTAAAAGAATTGACTATTACAGTAACAGTACGCTTTATTTAAATTACCCTTTTACACGCACACAGTTGTAAATCACCCGGCATGATTATTCATTATTTTCTACAGTTGGGTTCTGGGTGAGTTGACATTTTCTAAATAACAAGTGAGAGCGCCGAAAGAAATGAATGGAATGTAGGGGCTGATTGAGGGTTAATATCGGTATAATTTTGTACAATTCTGGAAGCTTCGGTTTTAAATTTCCGTCTGGAATTTCACTTGATTATGTTTTCTTTTGTAATCTTTTCTTTGGTTGGTGTGTACCTGTCGACTACTGTGGAGGAATGTATGAGAGAATATGAGAGATTCGTTTTGGTGATAAATTGTGGTCGTATCATGTAATTACGGAGGTAATTATTGGCTATTGTAGCTGAGTTAGGTCGGAAAATCAAAATAGAATGCTGAGAATAGGATAATAAGCAATAATTTTATTATTTTTAAAATAAACAACACACACAAGAAATATCATTTAATACAAACATGCTTTGACATCACTAAAACATTTCTAATTCTGTGTGATAACAGTTAAATAGTGCAGGTGTAAAATATTAATATTTAGTCATTAAGTTTTGTGCTGAATTTAACGGTATTTGTATTTTACAATATTAGGTTTATTTTACTGTAGTTATTTGAAAGTGAAATATAGAATATAATGATAATGATTGAATCTGCAAGCTTGAATATGGAATAAAAGATTATTTGGACGTTTTTTTATTATTATGTATTTTCTCATGATTCTTATGGTTTTTAAACGATTATCAAAACATTTTAGATCAAAAGCTTCCAATAATATTACATTTTTCTTTGGATATGAATCAAACAAGGTCCATCATTAAATGAATACATCAACATTTTAATCCAAACAAACGAAATACAAACAGGAATTATTCAAAAAAAAAAGATGCATACATTTTTCCCGGCTTACATTATTTTCTAAACAAAAAAAGAATTCTTTTAAAGTTTTCAAGGCTGCTGCTGCGTAGGAGTGGTAATAGTATTCTGAATCACATTTTGCAATTATCACTTTAGAAATATGTATTTTCGTTGATCTCCATTTGATTTCCATTTTCTGATACATTGACTGCAACGATTTGAGTTGTATTCAATCAGCGTAATCATCTGAGTTGGAGTTAAATCTTGAAGATTTGCATTTTTTAAAATTTCCTCAATATTAATCTCAGAAAACCTTTTGATCGAGCCTTCTGTTTCCAGACCGTAATCAACTCCGATAGCCCACAATGCGACAAATGTGTGAACATTTACTTTTCGGCAATTCCATGTCCAGCAGTCGACGACCAAATCTTCTCGATTCATCATCCGACTAGTTTCAATCAACACTCGTAATGAGGCGCAATCGATCTCCAAATTTTGGATTTGAGCGACGTAGAAGTATTTGACGATCATATCGATCACTTTAGACGAAATTGTTGGAAATTGAACGCATCCGGTGTTTTTCTCCGACATATCAACGGTGAACATTTTCTCAAAGTACGGAGAAGCGGCCATTAAGACGCACCGATGGGCGTGGACATCGCCTCCTTCGCATTTCATCACTACGTCGGTACTCAATCGCTTTTTTCGCATTTCTTCCATCTTCGCTGTCAATTGTGCAATGGCCATTTGTTTTCTTTTCTGGAAAAAATAAAATAAAGTATACTTAAGTATTTATTAAGCGAAGACAGCAATACAAACCTTTGAAAATTAGCGTGAGTTGCTGGCTTTGTTCTCGGGCTCTTGCATCGGCTGGAATGGTTTTAAATTCTCCCGCTAGTTAGCGCTGCCTGTTGAAAATGTTGAAAATTGGCGCTACCGTAAAGCATTTTTTTTATTAATGTATTTCGAGCAAAAACAATGCATCCAATGCTTCATACTTAAAATTGTGTGATTCACATTATTTTTCCCTTTAATATAAAAAATCCACTATTGTTGTCGCTTGTAGTGTTTGATTGATGAGAAATATGACACCACAATAGACTCGACCAATCACAGATCTCGACTTAAAGATGCACGGTTATGAACATTACGGCAGCCATTAGTCTCGGTGTTTTGGAGATAAATTCATCGAATATGATGATCGGCACTCGGTAGGCTTTACTTTTTTTGCAATTGACAGTTTCTTATTTGTGTCGTGGTCTTCGGCCGTATTTACACACATCTGAGTTAGCAACTAAAATTATTGTTCATTTTAGATCGTAATTTGGCGCAATTGAACCGCCGGCGTCGGTGAAAATAAAGAGTTCACACTTGTTCCTGCTCGGGATGGACTGATTACAGTACCGGTAAGCTTTGATTAAATTGTTCTTTTCCAAACATAATTATACGTCATACCTAATGATTATTCTCTAGACCAACCATGTTTGAGTTGGTTGAGTTCCGAGTTCGGTTCCGAGTGATTTCACATTTTATTGATAACAACAAGCGAGAGCACTGAAAGAAATGGGAGGAATACCGGGACGGATTGAGGAGTAATAGAAGTATTTTTTATAGTTGACCTTGCTAAATTTGTTTGCGTTTTAAATGTTAAAATTTAATAGTAGGTCTAATCTATAATTACAATAGACCAGAAATAAAACCGATTTAAAACACTAACAGAAACAATATAAAGCATCAATACAAAGAATTTACAATAGCAATACACTAGTTGGAACAATGAACAACATCAGTACTCCACTTGAAACAATGTACACTACAACATCAACACAGTAATAGAAATGCTAATTTTAAAATGATAAGTTGAGTTATTAGTTAAACGTGTATTTGTAGTAATTTTTTGCTTAATATATATCAAGAGTGAAATTGTGTGCAGAATTTTCAAAGAAAACATCACTTTTTTAAAAAATAAACGAAGATTGACTCAACCAGTTGAAATATAGCGGGGATGCTTAACCCTAAAAAGAGCCCCAAATTTCCACCAACGTCACACACAAAAGGTACCAATGTGTAACTATAATATTCTTCAATTTCTTCAATCACATCATTGTCAAAGAAGAAGCTTAAGATGAAATCGTTACCCTTTTCGAACTTTTTCAGTTGATCAGTGTATACAACTTCATTGCAATTTTTAGGACATTTGCATTTTAAGAAATAATCAAAACTTAAGGCCAGCTTCAATGCGTTGTCGCAAGTAGCACCTGCATTGTTTTTGTCAGCACACAGAGGCAGTTCGGAAAATGACGTAAATGGCAACCTTTGAATAATAATATTACAAAGTAATAAAAGATGAGTGCATAAATGGTTTACTTAAAGTGTCGTACCTGCAATGGCTGATGTTTTTCAAAGACTTTTCAATACAGTTTAATTCACACTCGTTGACAACTTTATTTGTATCGCAGGGTTGTTCGGTTCTATTCAATTTCTTAAACTGTAAACAAATTGTTATAGTAGAAGATTAATTTTCAATGGAAAATGTAAAAAACTCAACTTGTTTAACAGACAAGCCAAATTCAACAATGCCGGAATTCGCGTATGGTCTACATCCAGCGATTATTTTGTAAGTAATAATGTCATCATCATTGTGCACTAAAAACTTGTCAATACAAAAAACAACATTTTAATCTCGAGCAGAATTGAAATTTAATATCGGTTTTTACTAGTGTACTGTAACCTGAGCAAAGTGGTATTACGGTATTAAATACAAACGCAATGACGAAATCATCCTTTCGAAAAGGAACAAGCTTTTCTGAAAAATATTAACAACAGCGATAAGGAAAACTAATTCAAACTGATCTTACTGAAGGAATACGTGAAGCAATTGCCAAGCACTGTTTTCGTGACGGTTTCATCGGTAATTGATGACAAATCAAATGATTTTGTTTTAAATATTGCTGACAATCTCTGAAAAGCAATTTTATTGGAGTTTGAAAAATGGCAGTAATAATCGTTTAGATGCATTTACAGATTTAATTTTATATTTTTCTAATGTTCCATTCAAGCTCATGAGGTTCCATAATGTTGAAACATTAAGCTTATCGTCGAGTAAATCAAATACTTCTACATTACAATAATTCGAATATCTTTTTTTTATTGATTTATTTTGTCTCATGCCAACCAAACTTTCGTAGTCGCCCGGTACAGGACACAGAGTTACGGATGGAAACTTAACGGAGGTATTTCGAACTACATTGACTCGGGTTTCAATTGGCCGCGATAGAAACAAGCTGAATCGATCGTAAGTTTGATACGCACAAGTGAGAGCGCTGAGAGAAATGACTAGAAACCACAAGAAATTAAATACGAAGCCTTTTCCTGAGTTGAGAACACGTTTAAGATGTGCAATTGATGCCGAAAAAGTCGCCTCTTCACCATCACACACGAAGGCCATTTTGCTGGGATGATTCGGGGTTTTGAAAGCCAATACTGAGTTAAAAATATGTTAGATTGAGTACACATTTCTATTGGTGTTAACGTACTGTACCTTTTTGCCTGCTGAAATTCGTGTGGTTAATGAAATATCTCTGTGGTATCTTGCTGTTGCTGAGAGGACAAAATTGGTACACGTGTGTTTAAACTACAGTGAAAGCTCTGTAAACCGGACATAGCACCGTCCGGACAGCTGTGAGGACCGGACATTTTGGAGGTCCTGATTTGGTCCCAACCTGTTCCCAGCAATACTAAATCCCCTCTCCCATCCGGACAGCTTTTTAGTCCGGACAACTTTCTGGGACCAGTCCTATGTCCGGTCTACGGAGCTTACACTGTATTATTTGTTGCGTATGGCAATGTCTGTTGAGTCCACACGTACGTGTTTGTGTCGCCCATGTACACATGTCAGGAATAATTTATCGTGTGTTTTAATGGGCTGTACTCACAGTCAGTTGAAAGTTTTCAAGGAAGTGTGGGGAAATAACATCTACCTTATTTCCCACACAATCTGATTACGTACGGTGTGGGGAATATAGTTATTACACTTACTTCATATTAGACAAAAAAACGAGAAGAAAATTCATTATAACTTACTTGATGAAATGCAGCTGAGTGTTTCGTGTAGTTGCTCGGTAGAAAAACAACCGATGATTGATTTATCAATATTTTAATAGCCGGTACTTTGTGAATATTAATGGTGTTTACCCAGTTGCAAGTTCTGAAGGAAGTGTTTGTTTAATGGGTCGATACCAATTTATGGCTGCCTCTCCTATGTTTCAATCAATCTTCTGGGCTTTTTCAAATTTTTATTTTTTTTATTTTTCATAAAAACACCTTAACTTTTTTCTGCTTATTTTTAAATGTTAAAAATTCTACTCGCAATAAATAGCTGCCATTGTCATTGCCATTGTCATGCAAAACAATAAAGTAACTATTGAATAAACTAGGAGATTTGGAATTTTGGTGTTGCGAGGAAATAAGTTAAAACAGAAGTGTAACTAATCCACAGCAAGTTTGAAAACAAGATGTAGATTACAAATAAAAGTTTCATGGACTTCCATGGACTACTGAAGGTGACTGTATAAAATGGAAGCAAAACATTTGACAAAAAAGTAAATTGTATTTAGAAAATGAATTTAATTAAACCTTGCGAGATGATTGGCCAACAAAGCATTCAGATTTTCATAATCAAAAAACTATAAATTTTAGATTGTCCAGCAGTAACTTGGCTAATTTTAGTACAAACAATTGAAATACAAGCAACAATCAATTAATCATTAACGAGAAACAAAAATTATTTTTTTAAAAAAAAATGTTTACATAATTATTTCTTGCTCCATTAGTTTTTAAACAAAAAAATCTCTGTTTAATTATAATTAGAATGAATGTTCTGCAAATAGTTGTACAGTTATGCAAAGAATTTTAAGTGCTTAGCTTGAAGATCTTTCAAGGCTGTCATTGCACGACATGAAGGCGGGCCGTATTGGCACTTCGTATTACAATTTGTAATCAACTCTTTACGATAACTTCTGTTTTGTTCGGACAATTTTCTAAAACGTACCACAGCTTCTTGAGTCAGAATATTTTCAATAGTATCGGTCTTCTTGCTGCAATTACTTTTTAACAGATAATCCAAGGACCCATCATCTACATGTTGCAGGTTAACTTTCTCAAGTAACTTAACGGCAACTTCTTCGCTGCCGCTCGATTTCCATTTGAAGATACATTGAATGAATGCGTAGTGAAATTGTTCTTGGTCAACCGTCTCAACACAATCGATCAGTTTAATCATCTGACTTTCGGTTAAATTTTCAAGATTTGCGATCGTGGAAATGTCTTCAATGTTTTCCTGGACGAAAATTGAGATCACACCTTGTTTTTCCAATTCAAAATCCGTTCCGACAGCCCACAATTCTGCAAATGTGTCAACATCTACTTCTCGGCTACTCAAAACCCAGCACTTGACAACCAAATCTTCCAGATCCATCATCCGACTAGTCGCGATCAACTCTCGTAAGGAGTCGCAATCGGTCTCCAAATTTGGGATGTGAGCGACGTAGAGATACTTGACGATCATGTCGATCACCTTGCTTGAAATTCCTGGAAATTGAACGCGGCCTGTATTTTTCTCCGACATATCAACGGTGAACATCTTGTCAAAATATGGAGAAGCGGCTATTAAAATGCAGCGATGAGCGTGGACAAAGCCTCCTTCGCACTCCATTACGACATTCGTACACGATTGGTTTTGACGTAATTCTTCCATCCTAACTGCCAACTGCAAGTGGCGTTCAGCCATTTGTACAATATTTTCTGTAAAAGACCACATAAAAGTATTACTGTAAACGTTAAATTGAATATGCACAGCTATACAAACCGTTGAAAATTAGCCGACTCGAACAGTAGTTTGTAGTTTTACAAGTTGGTTTACGTGTAGCGCGCGTGTAGCCTTATCCAGAGGTTTTAAACGTTTCCGCTAGATGGCGCCGCCTGCTGCCGCTAGATGGCGCCGCCTGCTGCCGCCATGTCTCGGTCTCGCGTTATGTTGCACCTTGGATTGGATTCACGCACTTAGTACCGGGAAGCAATTTTTATTATTTTACTCTGTTCAGCAAACATCGATTATTTTTTTCTTTCAATTTTTATCAAAACCCATGATTGTTTATGCTTGTGCTATTAGATGTACAAGTATAACGTCACGTAAAACTCGACACAGAAGGACTTTTATTGGTTCTGCATCCGGAACACAGGCGCATCCAATCATGGCTCTTCTCAGTTGGCCATCACATCGCTCCATAAATTTTGGGCGCCAAAGTTGAATTTTGGACTGTTTGATCCGATGTGTGGGTACATAGCTTTTGATCACGTTTTAGAGATTCCTTTTATGTAAGAGGAATTTTATGCAGAGAAAATATTTTTTCACAAAAAAGCATTTATTTACACCGAAATAATTTGTATTTACACCGAAATAATTTATTTACACCAAAATAATTTGTATTTACACCAAAATAATTTATTTACACCGAAATAATTTGTATTTACACCGACTTAATTTTTATTTACACCGAAATAATTTATTTACACCCAAATAATTTGTATTTACACCAAAATAATTTATTTACACCGAAATAATTTGTATTTACATCAAAATAATTTGTATTTACACCAAAATAATTTGTATCTACACCAAAATAATTTGTATCTACACCAAAATAATTTGTATAAACTGAATTCATTTGTAATTATACATTCCGCATTGGTATTTCCTTTCATTGTGCACCCGCGCAGTATAGGCAGCACTCCCTTGGTCCTCTTTAAATGCTTAGTGTACGATATTTTATGGCATAATTTAGGACATGTTTTTCAGAAAAGTCTCAAAGCAGTTGGTTTTGCGCCGGCTTACAATTTGAATGGCGTCGCAAAATTTTGATGGTCGATTGAGTAATTTAAGTAATTTAAGAATTTTAATAATTTAGAAAGTATTTTAATGTGTGAACATTTTGGTCGTTGTAGCTGATAGGTGGGGGAAATGGAATAAAAGATTATTTGGACTTTTTTTTTTTTTAATGTATTTTCTCATGATTCTGATGGTTTTTAAACGGTTATCTAAACATTTTATATCAAAAGCTTCCAATAATATTACGGTCTTCTTTTCTTTAGGATATAAATCAAACGACCTCAACTTTCAAGATGGATCATTTTTGTTTACGCGATGTAGTTTTCCATTTCAAGTTAATTTTGACGCCAAATGCGCAATGTGTTTTTTTTATCACTTGAAGAAATTAATTGTGGCAAGGTCCATCGTATGGGAAATTAAATGAATACATTAACATTTTAATCCGAACAAACGAAATACAAGCAGCAATTTTCAAAATAAATAAAAAAAAGATGGGTACATTTTTTCTGGCTTACAATATTTTCTAAACCAAAAAAGAATTCTTAATTTAGTTATCCATGAATTTGATGGGATAAATGTTGCGTTATTCCAACGCTTCTTGAGTCAGAATGTTTCCAATAGTATCGGTCTGCTTGCTGCAATTATCTATTAGCAGAAAATGCAAATCCCAATCATCTAAATGTTGCAGGTTAAATTTCTCAAGTAACTTAACGGCAACTTCTTCAACGCCGCTCGATTTCCACATAAAGATAAGTTGAATGCAGTCGTAACAAAATTCTTTTCGGTCAACACACTCGATCAGTTTAATCATCTGACTTTCTGTTAAATTTCTAAGATCTGCGAAGTGGCAAATCTTTTTAGTGTTTTCCTGGACGAAACTCGAGATCAAACCTTGTTTTTCCAATTCAAAATCAGTTCCGACAGCCCACAATTCGACAAATGTTTCAAAATTTACTTTTCGGCAACTCAGTTTCCAGCACTTGACAACCAAATCTTCTAGATCCATCATCCGACTAGTTGCAATCAACTCTCGTAAGGAGTCGCAATCGGTCTCCAAATTTGGGATGTGAGCGACGTAGAGATATTTTACGATCATATCGATCACTTTTCTGGAATTTCTTGGATATTCAACGCAACCTGTGTTTTTCTCTAACATATCAACGGTGAACATCTTCTCAAAGTACGGAGAAGCGGCCATTAAGACGAATCGATGGGCGTGGACATCGCCTCCTCCGCATTTCATCACTACGTCAGTACTCAATCGGTTTTTTCGCATTTCTTCCATCTTCGCTGTCAATTTTGTGGGCGCCATTTGTTTTCTTTTCTGGAAAATTAAAATAAAGTATTCTTAAAGTATTTATTATGCGAACACAGCAATACAAACCTTTGAGTTAATTAATCGGTAGCTTGTTGGCTTTGTTTTCGGGTTCTTGCATCAGCTGGAATGGTTTTAAATTCTCCCGCTAGTTAGCGCTGCCTGTTGAAAATGTTGAAAATTGGCGACACCGTAAAGCATTTTTTTATTATTGTATTTCGTGCAAAAACAATGCATCCAACGCTTTATACTTAAAATTCTGTAATTCACATTATTTTTCCCTTCAATTTTTATCAAAAATCCACTATTGTTTTCGCTTGTAGTGTTTGAATGACAAGAAATATGACATCATAATAGACTCGACTAATCACAGATCTCGACTTAAAGAAGCACGGTGATGAACATTATGGCAGCCATTAGCCTTGGTGTTTTGGAGATAAATTCATAGAATATGATGATAGGTACTCGGTAGGTTTTACTTTTTTTTGCAATTGACAGTTTCTTATTTGTGTCGTTGTCTTCGGCCGTATTTACACACATCTGAGTTATTCAGATTGCCGTAGCAACTAAAATTATTGTTCATTTTAGATCGTAATTTGGCGCAATTGAACCGCCGGCGTCGGTGAAAATAAATAGTTCACACTTGTTTCTTCTCGGGATGGACTGATTACAGTACCGGTAAGCTTTGATTAAATTGTTCTTTTCCAAACATAATTTTACATCATACCTAATGATTATTCTCTAGACCAACCATGTTTGAGTTAGTTGAGTTGCGAGTTCGGTTCCGAGTGATTTCACATTTTATTGATAACAACAAGCGAGAGCACTGAAAGAAATGAGAGGAATACCGGGACGGATTGAGGAGTAATATATACCGGTAGGTATATTTATACGTATATTTATTTATTTATTTTTTTTTAGAATCCAGAAGAAATTATAAACGATGCCTCGTTTTGGGTTTACGCCCGGAATTTCACTGTTGACAACATTGACTCGATTGTACAGTGTATTTCTTCTTTAATTCTATATTTTTGGAGATCGTTTATTCGTAGATGATGATCGGTATTCGGTAGGTATTTTTGCAATAACAGTTTCCAACTTGCCTTTGTTGGCTTCTGTAGTATTTACTCAGAGGTGCGTTATCTAGATTGCCATAATAACTAAAACAGTTGTTCATTTTAGATCGCAATTTGCCACGATTGAACTGCCGGTGTGAGTGATGTGAGACATCGGACTGAAAATGAAAAGTTAACACTTGTTGCAGCTCGATATGGAATTGAAGTCCCGGTGAGCTTTATTTAAATTATTCGTACACTCACAATTATAAATCACAGCACATGATTATTGGCTACAACAACCGTCTTTAATTTATGATTTGGTTGGGTCCCGACTGAGTTGACATTTGCTTGATTTCAACAAGCGCGAGTAATATCGGTCGAGGCATTTATGTAAAGAAAGGGATCCATTTCATAAATTGGGCATTTGGTCGTCCCATTCGCCGGCAATGTCAATCCGTCACTGATAAATTCCATAGAGATTGTATAAGTGAAGCCTCGTTTTGAGTTCACGCCTGGAATTTTACTTCTGGCAGCAGAGACTTGATTGTGTTTTTTAATTTTTCTATGGTTAGTGTACCTGTTCTGGGCAGGAATATATGTGAGAATTGGGATATTCGTTTTGTTGTATACGTTTAACCAGTTCGTATTGCTATTATGTGTAGAAATAAATTGTGGTCGTGTCATGTAGTTGAGTTAGGTTGGATAATCAAAATAGAATAATGAGAATAGGATAATAGGACGTAGTAGTTTTATTATTTTCTAAATAAACGAAATATACAGCAAGAGATAATCATTTAATGCACACATGCTTTGACATGATTAAAACATTTCTAATTCTTTTAATAGCAGAATTATTTATTCGATCCAGTTAAATAGTGCAGTTGTATAATACTAATATTTAGTCATTAAGTTTTGTGCTGAATTTAATGATATTTTAGAATTTTAGCTTTATTTTAATTGTTTGAAAGTGAAGAAGAATGTAAGGATTGAATCTGCATTGTCGAATAAGGCAGGGAGGCTCAATCCTAAAAAGAGACCCAAATTGCCACCGACGTCACACATCAAGCACACCATAGAGTAGCTGTAACTCTCCACAATTTCTTCAATCACATTATTATCAAAACGGATGGATAAATAGTATTTTTCATCGATGTCGTTCTTTTTCAAATGATCAGTGTACAAAGTTTCGTCGCATATTTTAGGACAAGTGCATTTTTCAAAATAATCAAAGTGCGTGGCCAATTGCCACAATTTGGTGATCTGCTTCTTTAGAATGGATCTGTTTGCACACAATGGGTGTTCCGAAACAGAAGCCATCGGAAATCTGTTGATTTGCAACGATAATGACACGTGAAAAAAAACATTTTGCTATTTCTTACCGGCACTCGGTGACATTTTTCAGAAAATTTTCTAAGCAGTCGGTTTTGCACAGGCTCGCAACTTGAATTGTGTCGCAAAGATTTGATATTCGATTCAGACTTTTGAACTATTTAGCGAAAAATTATTGTTAACCTAATTTGTAATTGATGAGTTGGTCTTATAGAAACGAACTCGTTTTGCAGATAAACCGTACGATTCTGCTGAACGGCCGAATTGTGTAAATTCATTTGCTATGCTGTATTTGACGTCAACATCATCATGGTGCAGCGTGTACTGTTTTAATGTAATACATCGTTTTAAAATTTTCTCGATTGAATTTAGTTATTTAGGTGTATTCATACCCATACAAATCCCAGTGCAGAGATGCAATTCTTTAAAGAGTTGTTGAATGAGAAAACTAACTGAAAATCATCTTTTTTAAAACGAATACGATTTTCTACAGAAACAATAGCGGATTCAAAATTAATTGTACAAAAAAGTTCGGTCTCTCCAAGTGTTAAACTTACTGCTGGAGAATGTGTAACACGTGCCAAACACAGTGTTCGTATCACTTTTAACAAAATACGAGTTTCTGTCATCATTAACACCGGTTTTAACAAAATACGAGTTTCTGTCATCATTAACACCGGTTTTCTGGGAAAACGTAGAAATTTCAATTCAATTGTTTAGCAGCAGAATGAAACTTTCTTACCGTCCATTCGGAAACCTTGCGCAACGTTTCATTTAATGACATGAGATCCCAGAAGGTAGAAATGTTAAGGGTGTCGTCATTTATTAAATCAGTGGGAAAGCATGGATTACTAGAGTGTTTTACTTTCCCTATTTTGTACAAATCAGCGTAATTTCCGGGTGTAGGACACAGAGTTATAGATGGGAACTTGACGAATTCATTCCGTATTAAATTGACTCTGCTTTCGATGGGTGCGGATAGATATAAGCTGATTCGATCGCACGTTTGATACGAGCAAGTGAGAGTGCTGAGAAAAATGACTAGAAAGTGCAAGAGATTGTATACGAAGCCTCGTTTCGACTTGTAGCCGAGGATTTCACTCTGGATAGTGGCTCGATCATCTTTGCGTATATTCTTATTACGACTTCCTCTGTGAATAAATATTCTCGGTTTTGCATTTCGTTTGATTGTGTTACCTGTAGACTCAAAGAGCATTTGTAAGCAGATGACTATCACGGTGTTTCTATATTGTATACTTTTTGTGCCGTGGCCAGGCTTGATAAAGTGTTGTCGGTTCATTGGTTTTTTTTACGAAGTCTGTAAGAGAAAACTAATTTCTGAAAAGTTTTGAATTTATCGTATAATAGATACTTTGCAGTACAACTCAAAGACATGAAATTAGAATACACACCTCTGTCAAAACAACGGTTGTGTTTGAAATCACATCACACAAAAAATAATCAACATATAACCAAATGTTTATTTTTCCCAATACAATGAACAGAAAATGAATTAAATAAACAAAATTTCATGAAAATTGATCAATTTTTTCCAAAGTTATCATGAAAAATAATTGGACCCTGCAAGACACTAAATTAGAATTCTCAAGAATTAGAGGCATGAAATTAGAATATTGAGCAGAAATGCAAATTATAACGTGTAATCATCACAAACTCACCAGCAATTAATGGGCTAAGTCCAAAAAGTGAATATATAGTCATGCTTTTTGATACATTATGCCAATTTCACTTTTACAATTGAATCCAAGATGGGAAAGCGATCAGACTTAACTGATCGTGAAAAAACCAAAATAATTACTTTATTTCAACAAAAACTGAAGCAAATTGACATAGCCAAAGCTATTCCTTGCTCCCAGTCAACTGTGTCAAAAGTTATAAAACAATTTAAGGCAAATGGTGATGAGATTTTTGGCCAGCGAAAATATAAACAACGTGCTCGTAAAACATCCAAACGGACTGACAGCTCTCTTCGTGCGATTGTTTAGAAAAATAGGTTCAAGAATGCTGATGAAATAACTCAGGAATGGAAACAACATCTAAAATCCAAGTGTCAACTCGCACAACATTAAGAAGGCTAAAAGAAATGGGATTCAAGTCTCGAGTTCCTAAACGCAAACCACATCTTAATGCAAAACAGCAAAGAAAACGATTATTGTGGGCAAGAAAACACTCAAAATGGACTGTTGATCAGTGTAAAAAGGTTATTTGGTCAGATGAGTCTCGATTTTGTATAACATTTGGTGATTCTGGGCCCAGAGTCTGGCGAAGAAAAGGAGAGGAGTATGTTCACACATGTGTAAGGTCTACAGTGAAGCATCCCACATCTGTTATGGTGTGGGGATCCATGGCTGCAAAGGGCATTGGCACTCTTGTTAGTTGAGGGTACTATTAATGCAGGAAAATACAAAGATATTCTCAGGGATGGACTTTTGACTTCATTAAAACGAGGAGGATGCTTTTCTGGTTATTCATTTCAACATGATTTAGCACCAGCACATTCAGCTAAAGCTACTCAAGATTGGTTCAAGCAACACCGAATTAAAGTATTAGAGTGGCCTGGTAACTCACCAGACTTAAACCCTATCGAAAATGTATGGGATGCTTGCAAGAGACGAATCAAATGCCACAGAGTCAACAATAAGGCCGAGTTATTTCAATCTATCCAAGTAGGATGGTCAAAAATAACTCGAGATCAATGTACAAAACTTGTGGAATCCATGCCCAGACGTATTAAGGCTGTAATTAATGCAAGAGGTGGACCTACGAAATATTGAGGGTAAATATTCTAATTTCATGCCTCTAATTCTTGAGAATTCTAATTTAGTGTCTTGCAGGGCTCAATCATTTTTCATGATAACTTTGGAAAAAATTCATCAATATTCATAAATTTTGTTTATTTAATTCATTTTTTGTTCATTGTATTGGGAAAAATAAATATTTGATTATATGTTGTTTCTTTTTTGTGTGATGTTATTTCAAACACAACTTTTGTTTTGACAGAGGTGTGTATTCTAATTTCATGTCTTTGAGTTGTATGTTGTGGGAGTTAGGAGACCTTATATTAAACGCTTTAAAACTAGAGGAAGAGAAGAAAATTCATTACATCTTACCTGATTAAACTCAGCCGAGCAATGCGTGTTGTTTATTTTCTGTGAACGGGAGTTAGTTGAAGTCCTGTCATGAAACTGTGACAGTAAGTCATCACATTTGTTTGTTTTGCATTGAAATGTTTAAAAAACATTGAAAACTGTATTATTTGTTTGGGTGTAGTTTCTTCGTAAGAAAACTAAATGTGTATTTAGTGGCTTTCCATCAGGAGAATATTTTTTATTGAATTAACTATGGCAACAATAACTACACGAAATCATCACAGTATACAGTATTTATTGAGTTTGAGGGCAATTAAAGCGTAATTAGTTAGTGTTTTTATTTTTTAAATAGATTATTTGAGTAATTAAATCGATATATTAGTATATGTAAAAAAAAAATTGAAGTATCGTATAATACCTGTAGACACACTTAAACGTGAGTTATGATATGTTGTAAAGACTAGAGGACGAGAAGAGCATTCATTTATTTGATTATTTCTTTGTAATACGTAATCTTACAATAAAAAAGAACAAATTTGCTACTTGACACTTGCAAATTCAGTCCAATGTCAATCGTACAATGGGGATTTTTTGTCCCTCACAAGCACGTTCTAGGTCTTCCATTACTTCCAGTGCTGGACTAGCCCGGCGGGATACAGGGAAGTACCCGGTGGCCCGTGGCAGCTGTGGCCCGTCGTGGCTTGCTGTGGTCCGTCCCGACTTGATTAATTGTGGCCCGAACATCCAGATTTCCCAGCACTAAATTTGTTCCCAGTCCAGCCCTGATTACTTCTTGCGATTTACAGTACCGTAGATGAATCGGGCACTTGTTCGCAACTCTTTGTGCGCATTATAAACAACTTTTTGCAAATTGCAGATCTTTTGGGCAAACGAATCAAAGATTCCCGGATCAAAATTTTTTTCTGGTTTCTTCTCGGTAGCGCTTTCTTTTCACTAAACCACGTAAGGATTTATCCGTTAAATGTTGAAATTTAATAGTAGTTTTTATAATCTCTAATTACAATAGACCAGAAATAAAATTAATTTAAAACATTAATAGAAACAATGTAAAGCATCAATACAAAGAATTTACAACAGCAATACATTAGTTGGAACAATGAACAACATCAGTACTCCACTTGAAACAATGTACACTACAACATCAACACAGTAATAGAAATGCTAATTTAAAAATGATTAAGTTGAGTTATTAGTTAAACGTGTATGTAGTAATTTTTTGCGTGATGTATCAAGAGTGAAATTGTGTGCACAATTTTCAAAGAAAACATCACTTTTTAAAAAAATAAACGAAGATTGACTCGACCAGTTGAAATATAGCGGGGATGCTTAACCCTAAAAAGAGGCCCAAATTTCCACCAACGTCGCAGATAAAAGGTACCAATGTGTAACTATAATATTCTTCAATTTCCTCAATCACATCATTGTCAAAGAAGAAGCCTAATTGATTGTAATAGTCACCCTTTTCGAACATTTTCAATTGATCACTGTATACAACTTCGTTGCAAATTTTAGGACAATTACATTTCAAAAAATAATCAAAACTTAAAGCCAACTGCATTGCTTTGTTGTAAGTAGCATTTACATTGCTTTCATCAGCACACAGAGGCAGTTTGGAAAATGACGTAAATGGCAACCTTTGAATAATAATTATGACATAATTACTAACGATGGTTTACTTAAAGTTTCGTACCTGCAATGGCTAATGTTATTCAAAGTCTTTTCAATACAATTTAATTGACACTCGTTGACAACTTTATTTGTATCGCACGGTTGTTCGGTTCGATTCAACTTTTTAAACTGTAAGCAAAGCGTCACAGTTAGGAAATGATTTGGTGGAAAAATGCATAAAACCCAACTAGTTTAACAGACAAGCCAAATTCAACAATGCTGGAATTCCAGTGTGCTCTACATCTAGCGATTATTTTGTAAGTAATAATGTCGTCATCATTGTGCACTAAAAACTTGTCAATAGAAAAAACAACATTTTAATCTCGAGTGGGATTGAAATTTAATATAGATTTATACCAGTGTATTGAAACGTGAGCAAAGTGGTATTAAGCTTTTTTTAAATACAAACGAAACGACGAAATCATCCTTTTGAAAAGGAACAAGCTTTTCTGAAAAATATTAAGAATGGCGATAAGGAAAACTAATTCAAACTGATCTTACTGAAGGAATACGTGAAGCACGTGCCAAACACTGTTTTTGTGACGGTTTCATCGATAATTGATGGCAAATCAAATGATTCTCCCCCAGCAAATAATGACGATCTCTGAAAAGAAATTTGATTTGAGTTTGAAAAATTGCAGCAATAATCGTTTAGATGCATTTACAGAGTCAATAAAATATCGATCTAATGTTCCATTGAAGCTCATGAGGTTCCATAATGTTGAAACATTCAGCTTATCGTCGAGTAAATCAACTACTTTTACATTACAATAATTCGATTGTCCTCCTTCTATTGATTTATTTTGTCTCATGCCAACCAAACTTGGGTAGTCGCCCGCTACAGGACACAGAGTGACGGATGGAAACTTAACGGAGGTATTTCGAACTACATTGACTCGGGTTTCAATTGGCCGCGATAGAAACAAGCTGAACCGATCGTAAGTTTGAAACGCACAAGTGAGAGCGCTGAGAGAAATGACTAGAAACCATAAAAAATTAAATACGAAGCCTTTTCCTGAGGTGAGGACACGTTTAAGATGTGCAATTGATGCCGAAAAAGTCCCCTCTTCACCATCACGCACATCTTTTTTAATGGCCCATGGTTGATGCTTGTCAATGAAGGCCATTTTGCTGGAATAATTCGGGGTTTTGAAAGCCAATACTATGTTAAAAATGCATGGATTGAGTACACATTTCTATTGGTGTTAACGTACTGTACCTTTTTGCCTGCTGAAATTCGTGCGATTAATGAAATATTTCTGGTATCATGCTGTTGCTAAGAGGACAAAATTGGTAAACGTGTGTTTAAACTACAAGTATTAGGCAACGTCTATTGAGTCCACGCGTACGTGTTTGTGTTGCCGGGTGGTTGACACGTACACATGTCATGAAGAATTTATCGTTTATTTTAATGGGCTGTACTTAGTTGCACGTTTTCAAGGAAGTGTTTTTTAACGAGCTGGTCGATACCAATTTGTGGCTTCCTCTTCTATGTTTCGATCAATCTTTTGGTTTAAAAATAATATTTTTTTTCTGCTTATTTTGGTGTAGGACCACATTTGCGATCGCCAAATTTGCGATCGCTAAAATTGGTTCTAAAATTGCGACGTACCAAATTTGCGACGAATTAAAAATAAAATAAAATAATAAAATAATCCCAAATTTGCGATGGACCAAATTTGCGACGTCCCAAATTTGCGACGTCCCAAATTTGCGATGCACATTATTATTAAATCCCTCCCAACAATGCGACCTCTCAAATTTGCGATGGAAACTGAAAATGATCGAAATTGAATAAAAAATCACTGAAAATGATCGCCGACGACGGCAAAGGCGAATGAAACAATGATATCAATTGGTATTGTTGAACAGGTTAAATACGCCTTTGCCGTCGTCGGCGTGATTGTTTCCAACCGTTTTTCTCGTCGTCCCCGTGATTTTTTCCAATCGTTTTTGCCATCGTCCGCGTATCTATTCTTAAAAGATGGCTTCCTCCTTAACACGAATTCCTTCTCATGCTAAAACCGATTCTCGGCAATGGTACTGAAAATCACTGAAAATGATCAGAAATGAACAAAACCACCCAAAAATGACCACAAAACCATCCAAAAATGACCGAAAACCACCAAATAATAACCAAAAACTTGCCCATAACTTTAATCTTAATCATTAAAAAATTTCACACTTGATTTGCTGTTATTTTCTGTTATAATCGATACATTTACGGCCATTTTAGGTCGTTTTTGCCACGATTTCAGTCATTTTTGGTTGTTTTTTGGTCACTTTTTGGTGTTTTTTGTTCAATTCCGATCATTTTCGGTCGTTTTTTGTTCAATACCGATCATTTTCAGTCATTTTTTGTTCCATTTCGATCATTTTCAGTCTCCATCGCAAATTTGAGAGGTCGCATTGTTGGGAGGGATTTAATAATAATGTGCATCGCAAATTTGGAACGTCGCAAATTTGGGACGTCGCAAATTTGTTCCGCGCAAATTTGGTCAGCGCAAATTTAGTCCGCGCAAATTTAGGATCGCAATTTTAGCGATCGCAAATCTGACGATCGCAAATTTGAACCCCGCCCCTTATTTTAATTTTTTTTTATATATAAATTTTGTAAAAATATTTATTTGATCATTTGTTTATTTATAATACCGTGTTTCATCGATTAAGAGCCGAGGCTCTTATTCAAAACTGCCATTTTTGTCAGCAACTACAGTTTTGGTTTTTCCTTTGTTACATTTGTTTAATGTAACAAACGAAGTGTGAACGTCACGAAGGAAGCGTACGTTCATTGTTCACGAGGTTAAATACGGAAAAAAACACCGTTCTTTTGCAAAAATACGGTATTCTTGGTGTCTTAGCCGCGGCTACTATTCGAGGGCGACTCTTAATCGGTAAAATACGGTACGTAAGGTTAAAAAGCACAGTTTGCTATAGTTGACGTAAATTCAGTCCATTAAATGACGTTCCGTAGTGCATGTTGACGTAATTGTACGATGGTGGAAGGAGAAGCATGTGGCGCGCCGAGTGACTGGGTGTTGGCATTGTTGGGTAGCTCAGTTGGCGCGAGAAAGCAGTCTCATTGGGCAACTGTGATCTACGCGTAGTTGTCACCAACTCAAGTTGAAACAACATCAACACAGTATTAGAAATGCTAATTTTAAAATGATAAGTTGAGTTAGTTAAACGTGTATTTATAGTAATTTTTTACTTGATGTATCAAGAGTGAAATTGTGTGCAGAATTTTCAAAGAACACATCACTTTTTTGAAAAATAAACAAAGATTGACTCAACCAGTTGAAATACAGCTGGGATGCTTAACCCCAAAAAGAGCCCCAAATTTCCACCAACGTCGCAGATAAAAGGTACCAATGTGTAACTATAATACTCTTCAATTTCCTCAATCACAATATTTTCAAAGAAGAAGCCTAAGTAATTGTAATCGTAACCCTTTTCGAACATTTTCAATTGATCAGTATACACAACTTCGTTGCAAATATTAGGACAATTGCATTTAAAAAAATCAAAACTTAAGGCCAACTGCATTGCTTTGTCGTAAGTAGCAGCTGCATCGTTTTTGTCAGCACACAGAGGCAGCTCGGAAAATGACGTAAATGGCAACCTTTGAATAATAATAATATGACACAGTAATGAAAGATGAGTGCAGAAATGGTTTACTACATGTACTATGTTTACATGCATGGAATATTTCGTGAGATGAAATATTCCGTGTGCACAACTGTCATGTAAACAGGGATGACAAGGATTATTCTAGTAGTGAATAATCCCTCGCAGAAGGTTGTTTAATTCGAGTAAACTCGAACTATTTTTATTGTGCATGCGCGCATCGCTTCTGGCACTTCCCCATTGGTCGAAAACCGAAAGTTATCACGAATTATTTTCTGCATGTAAACACAACAATTTGATCTCGACTTATTCGGTGCATGTAAACGTAGTATTAAAGTGTCGTACCTGCAATGGCTAATGTTTTTCAAAGGCTTTTCAATGCAATTTAATTCACACTCGTTGACAACTTGATTTGTATCGCAGGGTTGTTCTGTTCGATTCAATTTCTTAAACTGTAAACAAATTGTTATAGTTACTGTAAGTAATAATTTGTGATGAGAAATGCATAAAACTCAACGTGTTTAGCCGACAAGCCAAATTCAACCCAGCTGGAATCCGAGTGTGGTCTATATCCAGCGATTATTTTGTAAGTAATAATGTCATCATCATTGTGCACTAAAAACTTGTCAATACAAAAAAGATTTTAATCTCGAGCAGAATTGAAATTTAATATCGGTTCATACTAGTGTATTGAAATGTGAGCAAAGTGGTATTAATATTTTTTTAAATACAAACATAATGACGAAATCATCCTTTCGAAAAGGAACAAGCTTTTCTAAAAATTATAAATATTAATAATGGCGACAAGGAAAACTAATTCAAACTCATCTTACTGAAGGAATACGTGAAGCACGTGCCAAACACTGTTTTTGTGACGGTTTCATCGGTAATTGATGGCAAATCAAATGATTTTCCCGGAACAAATGCTTTTGATCTCTGAAAAGCAATTTGATTGGAGTTTGAAAAATTGCAGTAATAATCGTTTAGATGCATTTACATGAGGTTCCATAATGTTGAAACATTAATAGTATATATCTTACTAATTGATTTTCATGTAGAAGGTGGCCGGAAATAAAGGTCAGTTCATGTTGAGGTTAAACTAACAAGTGATTTTATTCATATGCAAAATACATAGGTGGCGCTGGGGGTACAGCGCCCAAAGAGAACATGGCGGTCACTACACAAAGTATGCAGTGAAGCCGAACACAGCATCATTCCCCATTAATGGAACATTAATCAATTAAAGAATACAATAAAAACAATTCAAAAAAAGACAATGCACCAAGTTAATAATTAACAAAACAATACACTCAAATTCTTGCGTTGTATCCGTAGAATTGTGTCGGGTTGCGCGTACGCTGAGGATGGCGGTACGGAGCAACAGGAGTACGGACAGGGACGGGAGGAGGTGTAGGAGCTGGACTCACGTCCCGAACATTTTGTGGATTGGGTGAATTTGGAGGAGAATTAAACACTAGCGGTTGAACAACAGGCGGTGTGTTTTCAGGATCTGAATTCAAGTCGAGGAGTGGAAAATACCCACGATTTCTCCCCCCCTCCGAAGGCTGAGTGCTCAGGGTCTGGCGCTTTCTGAGTTGATCCGCGTGTCTGTTCCACATCACGGCGTTTCCGACGGTCACATCGTAAGTGGTGGACGAAGTTTTGGCAGATATTACGCCAGGAACCCATCTTGAGGCGTGCAGATAGTCGCGTGCAAACACCAATTCCCCAGGCTCGAAGGAACGTCGCGTTTCCACAGTTGTAGGTTCCGGCATTAAGCGCGGATTTAGCAAATGCAATCTCGTTCTCACAGTTCGTTGTAGGAAAGCCTCGGACGGCGTAATTCGTGTGGAGACATGCGGCGTCGAGCGATAGGCGATCAGGAACTGGTCAACGGCTTCTGCAATATTCAAATTCAAGTTTAAAAACTTTCCGACTTGATTTTTGAAAGTTTTGACGAAGCCTTCCACTGCTCCGTTGGTGGCTGGGTAGAAAGGTGGTGAGCGCGTGTGTCGAATGCCGTTACGAGACAAGAAGTCGACGAATTCCGCCGAAGTAAATTGCGGCCCGTTGTCGGAGTGAACGTGAATCGGCAAGCCGTGGCGTTTAAACCAACATTTTAGAACAGCAATAGTCGCCTTCGAGGTAGTGGTGGACATTGCTCGGACTTTGCACCACTTGGTGCGCGCATCCACAGCCAGCAGGAACATTTTGCCATGAAAGGGGCCGGCGAAATCGAGGTGAACGCGCCCCCAAAATTCGTCGGGAATGGGCCAACGCAAATCGGACGTCTTTGGCGGATCCGGGAGTGCGCGCTGGCACACGTTGCACGAACGCACCATCGTCTCAACGTCACGGTCGACTGACGGCCACCAAACTGTTGCACGAGCGAGCGACTTGGTGCGAACGATGCCGAAATGTCCTCCGTGTAATTCCGTCAGGACTGCACGGCGCAGCTGCTCTGGCACGACCAGACGCTCCGACAGGAACAAAAATGGTCCATGTGTGGAAAATGCGGACCTGTGCTTATAAAAATTTATTAAGTCAGGTGTCTTGAATTTCCAGCCGTCTCGGATGCACTGCAGAACTGCTTGCAATTGGGCGTCTGCGTCGTAGGCTGCACGCAAGGCTGTTTGAGATACAGGAAACTCTGAAAGGGAAACAGAAAAAATCTCATTAACATGCATGTCGAGGTCTTCACGACCATCGACCACTGGTTGGGGATTGCGTGACAGTCCATCAGCGATTTCGTTATCGGCGGCAGGCACATGCTCGATTGCATAATCGTATGCACTTAGGAATATTGCCCAACGATGCAAGCGAGCTGCAACAATTTGATTGCAACCTTTCTTTTCGCCGAAAATTGCTACGAGCGGTTTATGGTCAGTTCTCAGAATAAACTTTCGTCCAAACAGGTGATGATGGAATCGACGGACGCCATAAACGATGGCAAGACCTTCGCGGTCAATCTGCGCATAATTTTTCTGCGCGCTGGACAGGAGGGAACTGGCAAAAGCGATTGGACGATGAATTCCTCCCTCCAAATGGGAAATAAAGGCGCCAACGCCGACCGGCGAAGCATCAACGGTCAAATAAAGTTGTTTCTTGGCGTCGTAATGTGCCAACGCTGAATCAACAGTTACTGCAGCCTTGACCTTCGTCCAGGCCTTGTGTTGTTCTGGTCCCCATGTCCACGGAGTGTCGTCACGCGTCAGGCGGTAAAGCGGCTCTAATAAGGTGGATAAGTTGTGAATAAATTTGCCATAATAATTTACGAGCCCCAAGAACGATTTGAGTGATAACACGTCGGTGGGCTGCATGGCGTTGCGAAGTGGAGCCAATTTTGAGTCCACGGGCGAGATTCCTTGCTTGGAAATGTTCAGCCCTAAAAACTGCACACATGCACGCAAAAACTTGCACTTTTTCCTATTTAATGTTAAATTGGCTTTGTTAAATGCGCCCAGGAGTTGATCCAAGTTGCATAAGTGCGCTGCATTTGTGGCACCAGTCACAGCCGAATCATCTATAAACGGCTGCGTACTCTTGACTTTAGCTGTCAGTTTATCCATCTCGCGTTGGAAGATTGCCGGCGCACTGGATATCCCGTAAAAAAGTCTATTCACTGTAAAGAGACCCAAGTGGGTATTAATTGTACACACTTGTTTGCTTTCTGTATCCAACTCCAGCTGATTGTAGGCGTGATTCATATCTAATGTAGAATACGTCTCACCGCCCGACAACTTCGCTGCAACGTCTTCAAACAGGCAAAGGGTAAGAATTGGGGAGAACCGCCTTATTTATGGTTCTATTATAGCAACCCGCTATCTTTAGTGTGCCGTCTGATTTAAGGACATGCATAATGGGTGTCGCCCATTTAGAAGAAGCGACAGGAGTTATGATACCTAAATCCTGCAGTCTGCGCAGCTCTTCCTCCAGTCGTGGCTTCATTGCGAGAGGGACTGGATAATTTTTCAGGAATATCGGTTGTACTGCCGGATCGATGTCGATGTGGACCTTGTGGACATTGTAGCAGCCGATTTCGTCTCTGAACACGTTAGCATGACGTGCCAAAATCGTTTCCAAATCGTCGGACGACGTCTTATCGAGCTTCTCGTGCGATGGCGTCGATGTGGACAACGAAAATACTTCCGCGCCCACCAAATCGCCAGTTGCAGACAGCAAACCAAATGCTTCGAGCCAATCGCGGCCAAGAAGTGGAATGGGGCCGTGAGTCGCCACACACAACGGCAAACGAAAGTCGCGATCACGATGACGAACCGGAACTTCGCATACCCCTTCCATTCGGAGTGTTGTGCCGCCGTACGTATTCATCTGGATCGGAAGGGGCTGCAATGGAAAATCAGAGAAATATTTAGTGTAAGTTTCGAGATTAACAAATGTGGCGCCTGCTCCCGTGTCCATTTCCATTAGTAGCTTGACATGAGCAACTTGGACGGCCATAATAATTGGTTGGGTGGCTTTAATGCCAATCGCGTTGACGGTCGTCGTCAGGTCCGGCTCGACAGCGTAATACGTGAGCTGTTGTGGCATCTCGACTGAGTGGACTGGAGCTGGTGACTTCAAGACCGACCGGCAAACTGGTTTGATGTGGCCAGTCTTCCCGCAACCGTGGCACGTAGCGTTGCGAAAGCGGCACGCTTCATGCGCGTGCGACTTACTGCCGCACGAAGAGCACGCCGGCGCATTTCCTTTCGAATTGGATGGTTGGCGAGCTTGTTGAAACGAGGTAGTGCCCCTCGAGGAGCGTTTTCTACCTTTAAACGCATCGTGATGTGGTTTGGAGTTGTGTTGAAGTTTGTGCACCGGCAGCGCCGATGCATTCTGCGTTGCAATCGTCGAAAATTCTTTTTGCGACACTTCTGCAGCAGCAGCGAACTCGACCGCGTCGTCGAACGTCAAATCCTTCTTCAACGTGAGCGCCTGCTGAACTTGCTCATTCTGGAGGCCACAAAGAAAGCGATTCCTTAATTCGTTTGTTTTATCAGCGAACTCACAGTTTTGGGCCAGGTCCTGAAGAGCGAGAGAATACTCCATCACGGTTTCATTCGGCAGTCGATCACGGCGGTGAAAACGGCGGATTTCCCACAACACGAGCGGCTTCGGGCGTGCATTCTTCTGCATTAGCGCCACTAGTTCCACGTACTTCAAGTCAGCAGCTTCCTTCGGCGCCGCGAGCGTGTCCAGCTGCTTGAAGGTCGGCATGCCGACGTACGACAGCAGCGTGTGGACCTTCTCCTGGTCATCGACGATTTCGTTACAAGCGAAAATGCTAGTCATTCGCTTGCAATATAGGCCCCAATCTTCTGTTGGATCGTATTCCCGCGGTGTTCCTTTTAAAACGGACATTTTGATGGCAAAAGTCGACGATCGAGTACGAAAACGCGAGGAAAATACGACAAAGAAACGATAGGCCTAACGTCGGGACGGCGTGGTCAGCAACTGGCCGAAGAAGTGGTCAAAAAGTTCGAAAAACACGGAAAAACTTGCTTCGCTACTGGATTCATTAGTTGAACGTGGATTTCGGATCCGATCTCGTCGCCATTTAGTATATATCTTACTAATTGATTTTCATGTAGAAGGTGGCCGGAAATAAAGGTCAGTTCATGTTGAGGTTAAACTAACAAGTGATTTTATTCATATGCAAAATACATAGGTGGCGCTGGGGGTACAGCGCCCAAAGAGAACATGGCGGTCACTACACAAAGTATGCAGTGAAGCCGAACACAGCAATTAAGCTTATCGTCGATTAAATGAATTACTTTTACACTACAGTAATTCGATTGTTTTTCTTTTATTGACTTATTTTGTCTCATGCCAACCAAACTTGCGTAGTCGCCCGGTACAGGACATAGAGTTACGGATGGAAACTTAACGGAGGTATTTCGAACTACATTGACTCGGGTTTCAATTGGCCGCGATAGAAACAAGCTGAACCGATCGTAAGTTTGATACGCACAAGTGAGAGCGCTGAGAGAAATGACTAGAAACCACAAGAAATTAAATACGAAGCCTTTTCCTGAGTTGAGGACACGTTTAAGATGTGCAATTGATGTCGAAAAAGTCCCCTCTTCACCATCACACACAAAGGCCATTTTGCTGGGATAATTCGGGGTTTTGAAAGCCAATACTACTTACGTTAAAAACGCGTTAGATTGTATACACATTTCTATTGGTGTTAACGTGCTGTACCTTTTTGCCTGCTGAAATTCGTGTGGTTAATGAAATATCTCTGTGGTATCATGCTGTCGCTGAGAGGACAAAATTGGTACACGTGTGTTTAAACTGTTATTTGTTGCGTATGGCAACGTCTATTGAGTCCACAAGTACGTGTTTGTGTCGCCCATGTACACATGTCAGGAATAATTTATCGTTTGTTTTAATGGGCTGTACTCACTTGTCAGTTGAAAGTTCTCAAGGAAGTGTTTTTTTAACGAGCTGGTCGATACCAATTTATGGCTTCCTCTCGTATGTTTCGATCAATCATTTGGTATTTATGAAAAATTATTTTTTTTTAAATTACATTTTTTTTTCTGCTTATTTTAAAATTTTTATGAGTTGCTTAAAATTTTTTATTTGATTATTTGTTTATTTATAATACGTAAGGTTAAATTAAAAAGCTTAGTTTGCTATAGTTGACATAAATTCAGTCAATTACATTACGTTGCATAGTGCATGTTGACGAGTAGCGCCTGGCGACAGGGGGTTCCTCAGCCAGGAGTGACTAATGCTGTTTCTTTGTTTTTAGCGTATTCTTGGGGTTTTTTCTTAACAAGTGGGGGCCAGCGCCCCCTCTTAACCCCCACCCCCTGCGAAACTAACTTTAACTGGTCTTTTTTTTAATATGATGGGGAATTGGGCACTTATTTATTGGCGATATGGTTAGTATGCATTAGTCATTCCTGGTTATGTGTCTGTATTTTCCTGGTCTGGAGCCCCGATGCCAGGTGCTTCTCAGGTTGACTTGATTGTACGATGGTGGAAGGAGGAGCATGTGGCGCACCGAGTGACTGGGTGTTGGCATTGTTGGGTAGCTCAGTTGGCGCGAGAAAGCAGTCTCATTAGGCAACTGTGATCTGCACGTAGTTTTCACCACACTTTTTCACTTTATATTTTTGCTTTTAGCCCTGTAAAAAACAACAGGTGGAATTTGGCATTCCCACAACCAAGAGCAGTACTCCTTGTATACCGGAATATAGTCTTCTGGTTTATCCAATGCCAGATAAAATAGATTTTACTGTTTTTCATATAATACTTTGTCATAACAAATGTTTTGAATTAAGTAAATATTGGATTATGATAATCTACGAAATAGCAATTTTATTATTTTTAAGATAAGTAAAACAGACTAGAGCTACAATACACATTTTGACATCATTAAAGCATTTATAATACAATGTAACAGAATGGTAAATTTTTTCATATGCCATTAATTTTTTGAAGTTACATTTTGTGCTGAATTTAATGGTATTTTTGTAATATTTGATTTATTTTAATTGTTTGAAAGTGAAAAAGTAGGCAACGATTGAATGAGCAAGCTCGAATATGGCAGGGAGGCTCAATCCCAAAAAGAGACCCAAATTGCCGCCGACATCGCACATCAACGATATGAAAAAGTAGCTGTAATATTCCTCAATTTCTTCAATCGCATTATCATCAAAGTAGATGGATAATAAGGCTTCCTCAGCATAAGTCGGTGTACTTTTTTTCAAATGATCCGTGTACAATGTTTCATCACATATTTTAAGACAAGTGCATTTCTCCAAATAATTAAAACTCATGACCAAGTCCCACAGATCAAAGATTCGCTTGTCTAGATCGTCATCATTGGCACACAACGGGAGTTCCGGAACAGAAGTCATCGGTAATCTGTTAATTCGTATCAATAATTACGTATGAGCGGAAATGCACTATTGTGACGAAGATGTGTTAAACATCAAGAAAAACTGGGAACAAGTTACGAAACAGACAACAGATACTATTAGTTTTAGCTGCATTCAAAAATTAAAATAACAATTTTAGTTTAAGTGTATTTTAAGTTTTAGCACGGATTTAAACAGGAAATGATGTCATATTTGGTTTAAAATTGAAGTAAAACACTGGCGTGCTTCTCAGAATTCTCTTTTCTGTCTTCTCCTCCTTCCTTAATACCTTGTTCACACCAGAAAGTTTGGTCAGCCTAAAGTTTAAATCTGGTTCTGGCCTGATATTGGCTTAAAAAGCCATGCTACGCACAGAAATGTGGGAAGTGACTTTGGCAGTTATTTAGTTCATTGGCAATTATCTAGTTTATACCAACTGGATTAGAATTATCTATACTCTGGCTGATCATAAGAGGGTGAATTTTTCTTATTGGCCAGAGCCTGTTTACTCCTAACTGTTGCCTTTATACTGCCACCAGGGAAAGTATTTTTTTTTTCAATTTTGTGATTATTAAAATGATTAAAATAATATCATTTTAATTGTATTTTATAATAAAATAGATTTTGAATTTATAAAATACAGTTTTATGCTGTTTTTAGTTTAATACACATGTCTGTTTAGTTTATTGATTGCTTTGCCTGGAAAGCATACAATTTTGAATTTTGTCAGTTACCTAGGCGATCGATTGCAATGTCTGTACATCTATTGTGCTTCTGGTGTTTTGGCCTACTTTTATGTATACCTACACCAGTGAAATGGCTCTGGCCAATAGGAAAAATTCACCCTCTTATGATGAGCCAGAGTATAGTTTAAAAAAATTTAAACTTTGTAGGTAATTTGGGGCTAGATGCGTTTGTACCAAGAAGCAGAACTAGATTTAAACTTTGGGCTGGTGCGAACAAGGCATTACGTCAGTCCATTCCAGGGTCATTGGTCAATGTGTGGAAGTTACATATGGTTTGCCTTGGCAGGCCAGACTGTCAGTCTGTTTCCTACCGGCACTCGGTGACATTTTTCAGAAACTCTTCCAAGCAATTGACTTGGCAATGATTTACATCTTGAATGGTGTTGCAAGGTTGTGATGTTCTATTGATACTTTTGAACTAGAATGAGAAATTATTATTTTTCTAATTTTTAATTGATAAGCCTAGTTCACAGTTGAACCACTTTTCTACAAAACCTGCCCACTTGGAAAATTTTGCGCACAAGGTTTTTTTACAAGTCAAAACACTTATCTTATTTTTACAAAAGTGGTTTAAGTGTGAACTTTAGGCGATAGAAACGAACTCGTTTTGCAGATAAACCATATGATACGTCATTTTTACTACCGACTTCTGTATACCCAGTTTGTATGTTGTATTTGATGATATCTTCATCATGGTGCAGCATAAACTGTTTTAAATACAACACATCATTTAGAAATTTTCTCTAATATTATTCAGTTATTTATTTATATCCATACCAATACAACATCCCTTGATTCATTACAATTTTTTAAAGAGTCCTCTAAGACGAAGATTAACCTAAATTCATCTTTTTGAAAGCGAACAAGATTTTCTACAGAAGCAATTGCGCATTCAAAATTTATTGTTACATAAACTGGACCCTTTAATCAGTTGAACTTACTGATGGAATATGTGTAACATGTCCCAAACACTGTTTTGGTGTCACTTTTAACAAGAGAGTACGGACTTTCGCTACCATTAATTTTGTTTTTCTGAAAATAAGGAAATTTTTTAATCCATATGTTTAGCAGCAGAATGGGGGTTTCTTACTGTATTTATAATATCAGCAAACAGCGTTTCACCTAGTGACATGAGATTCCAAAAGGTAGAAATGTTATGGGATCCATCGCTTTTGGATGCAGGAATACGCATGTAATCGCAGGCATCATCATACAGTGTCTCATTATTTTCCTCTCTTATTTTATTCAAAGGAGCATAATTGCTGGCTGCAGGACACATGGTTACAGATGGAAACTTCAAGAATGAACTGCGTATTAGACTGACTCGGGTATCGATCGGTGCAGATAGAAAATAGCTGAATCGATCATAAGTTTGATACGAGCAAGTGAGAGCACCGAGAGAAATGACTAGAAAGCGCAAGACATTATACACATTGCTTTGGTTTGACTTGAAGCCGAGGATTTCAGTTTTGAAAGTCACTCGATCAGGTTTCCACTTTTTATTCTTATTATGACTTCCTCTATGAATAAAGAATCTCTTTTTTGCATTTCCTTTGATTGTGTATCCTGCAGAATCAAAGAGCAGTTGTACACAAATGATTCAGAAATTTCAGTAGCTGCATTCAAAAACTTTAAAACGTATGCAAAACTCGTTTCGTGTTTGTACGTGACGTCATGGGAATGACGTCACGTACAAACACGAAACGAGTTTTAGAGGGGTTTTAGAGTTTTTGAATGCAGCTACTGAGTATTTTGCTATTTCTATTTTATATACTTTTTTTGCTGTAGCTGGGTTGGACAAAGTGTTGTGGTTGCATTTTTTTATTACGTGTGTTAGAGAAAATGAACTTCTGTAAAAGGTTTCAAAGTTATCGTGTAATATAGTTATTACACTTATTTCACATTAGACAAGAAGACGGGAAGAAAATTCAATATAACTTACAGTACTTGATGAAATGCAGCTACTGGCAAGTGCTTTGTATAGTTGCTTGGTAGAAAAACAACTGATGTACTCTGTACATGCGTTGTGAATAATTTATCAATATTTTAATAGCCGGTACTTTGTGTGTATTAATGGTCATTACTCAGTTGCAAGTTCTGATGGAAGTGTTTGTTTAACGGGTCGATACCAATTTATGGCTTTCTCTCCTGTGTTTCGATCAATCATCTGGTATTTTTCATATGTTTTTTTTTTTGAAGACCTTAATTTTTTTTGTGCTTATTTTTAAATTTTAAAAGTTTTACTTACAATAAATAGCTGCAATGGCCATTATCATGCAAAACACAGAAAAGCAAAGTCTGAACAAAACCGAAAAACTCAAGTCTGAACAAAACCGAAAAAATCTTCATCAACATTTTCTTAGTAGCACACATTTGAAAAAGCATTTCGCTTCTCAAATAATTATATATAAAGCCTGGTTCACACTTGCGGATACGCTGCGGAATTGTTGCAATCGGGGTTGCTGCAATGAGCCGTTGAATCCAAATCCATCGTTTGCTGGGTGCTCTACCATTAAGCTACCCGGGACTCCAACAGAATCACAAACCGTGCCTCATGTGTTTTCTCAAACCAAACCGGTCTGTTCAAAGAACAAAGTCACATCAAACAACACTCCACCAAGTGTTTACAGAAAGCAAAAAAGGGAAAAATTACATAAATCCTACGAGTTCCTGCATAAAAGAAATTTGTGGTCTCACTTTTGGTAGTCAGTATACGGTAGATATACCAGCAAACAATTCACATAATGTCACAATTCAAATACAAATTAAAAGCTATTTTTGAATTATTTTTGGCTGTATACCTGCGATTTGTGGGTCCAGCAGTACTGAAATAACTAGGCATCCATCTTGGTCAGCTAGTGAGCATACTTATGCGCTTTGAACTGTTAATATGGTATACAAATTGAAAATTGACGAGACTAAATCAGTTTCGAGGTGGTCGTGGCAGAGATGGCAGTTGTAGTCATGATTTTAATGAGAATAATCGCGAAGATTATAAAAGTGGTGTGCAAAGAGGACGAGTTGGGAAGAAGAGCTTATTGGGAAAATATGAAATAAAAAAAATGATTCGGATGCAAGAAGCCTGCATGAAATTATTTATTTGGTTTATGGTCATTTAGACCAGAATAAGTTAATACAAACAAACGAAATAATTAATTGAAAAAATATTTTTAACTTATGTGATTTCAACCCCAAAAACATGTAAAAAAAAATTATTTTAACTCGTCAATGCACATATCCCTTATTTCTCGAAAGGATTTAACTGCCTCCTGATGGAATTCGTACTCGTTAGAGCACGACTTTTCGGCCGCCGCTTCGCAAATGGCAGTTATTTGATTGCAATTTATTTTTTTCTTTCCTGTAATTAGTGGAAAACGTGCCACGGATTCCATAATAAGAAATTGTTCAATCGTAGCCATTTTGTCTTCCATTTTTTCCTCGCTGCATTTAAAACGTAAGAGGTTCTCCAATGAAGCGTTATCTAGATGTTGCAGGTCAAGTCTCTTGAGTAATTCAATGGCGTCTTTATCAATGGCGACTTTATCGTTGTCGCACGATTTCCACTTAAATATGCATTCAATGCACATTTGGCAATATCTTTGCTTATCAACAGAATCGATCAGTTTTATCATCTGATTTTTGGTTAATTTTTCAATTCTTGTATGATTGGATATGTTCGCAATGTTATTCTGTAGGAAACTTTTGATCAAACCTTCTTTTTCCAAATTAAAGTCGGCACCTATAGCCCACAATGCGATAAATTTTTTGAGATTTACACCTTGGCAAGTTTGTTTGTAGCTTTCCACAGCCAAATTGTCGAGAAACATCATTTGACTCGTTTCAAGTAACTCTCTTAGAGAGAAATAATCAGTTTCACAATTCGGGATTTCCCCGACTTAGCCGTACTTAACGATCATATCGATCACCTTAGCCGAATTTTCCGGAAAATTAACGCATCTTGTCTTTTTCTCTAACATGTCAATCCTAAACATATTCCAAAAGTATGGAGACATTGCCATTAGCATGCACTGATGTGCGTAGACTTTGCCTCCTTTGCAAATCATCTCTATGTCGGTACAGACGCGGGTATGTCTGAATTCCTCCATTTTAGCTGCGGCAGCCATTTTCTGTAAAAAATAAAATAATTTATACTTAAAGTATTTCTTAGCGAACACAGCAGCAATACAAACCTTTGAGAATTAGCGCGAGTTGGATGGCTTTGTTCGTCGGCTCTTGGAATGGTTAAAAATTCTCCCACTAGATAGCGCCTGTTGAAAATGTTGATACCGTAAAGCATTTTTTCTTTATTGTATTTCCTGCAACAATAATGCATCCATTGCATCCAATGCTTTATACTTAAAGTTGTGTGATTCTCATTTTTTTAATTCAATTTTTATCAAAAACCCGCTATTGTTTTCGCTTGTAGTGTTTGATACGAAATATGACGTCACAATAAACTCGACCAATCACAGATCTCGACTCAAAGAAGCACGGTTGTGAACATTACGACAGCCGTTTGTCTCGGTATTTTGAAGATAAATTCATAGAAGATGAGGAATTGTCTTGGGCCGCACTTTACATGCACAACGATATTGTTGGTATACTTTGCAGAGAATTTAGAGTTTTCTAGATTAAATTATCTACTTTTTTTCAAATACATGTCGCTGTTAATGTGATGTATACAGTTGAGCTGATGGTACAGAAATTAGTCGATTAAATAGCGTGGAATAAATTATTTAGTTCTTTATCTGGTTTGAAGGAGCAACATCTCTGTCGTTTTCTATACATTTGTGAGCACTGATGTCGAATTATGACCAGAATAGGATAATATGATACAGAATTAACATTTTTATTATGTCACAAGTGATAGTTTGAAATGAACAAAACACATAAATTGCTTTAAGTAGGGAAAGATATTTAGATAATCTGTGATAATAAATACATAGTTTGACATTATTAAACATTTGTAAAATGGAGTTGTAATTGAAGTGAAGTTAGATGATTTTACGGGGTAATATATAACGTTTTGTGCTGGATTTAATGGAATTTTTGAATATTAGATTTATTTTTAATAGATTGTTTGAACTTAAAAGAGTAAATGATGATTGAATCTGCAATTTTAAATACGGCAAGGAGGCTCAATCCTAAAAAGAGACCCAAATTGCCACCGATGTCGCACATGAGCGATATCAAAGAGAAGCTGTAACTCTCCTCAATTTCTTCTATCACATCATCATCAAAGCGGATTGATAAATAGGGTGAGTATGCTACATCGATGTCGTTCTTTTTCAAATGATCACTGTACAATGTTTCGTCGCATATTTTAGGACAAGTGCATTTTTCAAAATAATTAAAGTTCGTGGCCGATTTCCACAATTTGATGACCTGCGTCATTAGAATGGATACGTTTGCACACAATGGGAGTTCCGAAACAGAAGCCATCGGAAATCTGTTGATTTGTATAGATAATCACATGTGAGCCGAAAAATTTTGCTATTTCTTACCGGCACGGGATGTCATTTTTCAGAACATTTTCAAAGCAGTCGATCTTGCACTGGTCTACAGCTTGAACGGTGTCGCAAGGGTTTGATGTTCGATTCAGACTTTTGAACTGTGTATTGAAAAATCATTGTTAATCTAATTTGTAATTGATGAGTTGGTCTAGAAACGAACTCGTTTTGCAGATAAACCGTACGATACTGCCGAACGGCCGAATACTGTATATCCATTTGCTATGTTGTATTTGATGTCAGCATCATCAGGGTGTAGCATATACTGTTTTAATGTAACACATCGTTTTAAATTGTTCTCGATTGAATTTATTTATGTCATTTATGTATATTCTTACAAATAGTATTCCAGGTGCTCGGTTGCAATCCGTTAAAGAATGGTTGAAGGCAAAAACTAACTGAAATTCATCTTTTTTAAAACGGATAAGATTTTCTGCAGAAAGAATAGCAGATTCAAAATTAATTGTATAAAAAGTTCAGTCTCTAAAAGTGTTAAGCTTACTGCTAGAATATGTGAAACACGTGCCAAACACAGTTTTGGTGTCACTTTTGACAAAATTGTACGTTTTTGTGACATTATCATTAGTTCTCTGGATAAACGTAGAAATTTAAATCCAATTGTTTGGCAGCAGAATAAAACTTTGTTACCGTCGATTCGAAAAATTTATCCGTCGTTCCATTTAGTGTCATGAGATCCCAGAAAGTAGAAAGGTTAAGGGTAACATCATTTATTAAATCAGTGGGAATGCATAGTTGTGGAATTTTGTATTGTTTTTGTTTTGCCATTTTGTACAAATTAGGGTACACTAAGGGCATAGGGCACAGAGTTATGGATGGGAATTTGACGGATGCATTCCGTATTAAATTGACTCTGCTTTCGATGGGTGCGGATAGATATAAGCTGATTCGATCGAAAGTTTGATACGAGCAAACGATTGTGCTGAAGGAAATGACTAGAAAGTGCAACAGATTGTATACAAAGCCTCGTTTCGACATGTAGCCGAGTATTTCACTCTTGAGAGTCGCTCGATCATCTCTGCATATATTCTTATTACGACTTCCTCTGAGAATAAATATTCTCGGTTTTGCATTTCGTTTGATTGTGTTACCTGTAGAATCAAAGAGCATTTGTAAGCAAATGACTATCTCGGTGTTTCTATATTGTATACTTTTTCTGCCGCAACCAGACTTGATAAACTCTTGTGGTTTCATTGGTTTTTTTTGTTGTGTGCGTAAGTGAAAACGAACTGCTGCAAAAGGTTTTAAATTTATCGAATATATACAGAGGGTGAATACTCAAAAATTAAACACTTTAAAAGTGGAATTGCTAGTGATTGGCACACCACATTTAAATTTTGGCTCACAAAGTTTCATGCTTATAAATAAAAGTTACTTATCTAAAATATTTTGTGGTTTTTTTATCCAAGTACAGCAGCACTAAAACTGTATGAAATTGAGCACAACTTCCTGATGTTCTTACCTTGTACCCGTTGATGTTGATACTGCGGTTGGTGTGCTGTTGTTATAGAAACTATTGATTTAAGTTTTAAAAATTAAAAGGCAGATATGGATATGAGGTGAGGTTGCTTTTTGAAATACCGAAAGAGCACTTTGTCGCGCCATTAATTCGATTGGTTTTATTTATTCATTAGATAATCATATACATATTAGTGTTACGTATGCATGCTCTGGTCGTCATTGGGAACTGGAATTGATATCTTGCATTATTAAGTTATGTCTAATGTGTTTTCGCGCCCTCACCGCTCACACGGTCGTAAATGAAACATTTGGTGGAATAAGGCTTCGATTTAAACATTCCCCATTTTTTTTTTTACTATTTCTCCCCCCTAAATTGATTTAAATTTCCCCCAACTAAAACTTCCCCAAGTAAACTATGTGACTGGGTTATGGTCTTACCCGCGGGAGGGATTCATATATCATGTAATAAACAAGACAGGGTCTCAGATTGTTGGGTTTGGCCTTTAATCAGTTGTCTAGGGGTTGGGTCACCTATCTTACTGTGCGTTGGTGCCAGTAGGCAAGCTACGCCGGCGTCCGACCCGTCACACACAGGGGGAAGCCCCATGGGTGACGTGGTCGGTCGCATTGGACGAACATTCTGTCATACTCACCTGTACGACCCATGTAGCCGCTCACGGTACTGCAGCAGTCATCCTGAACCGCCACTAAGCGTCACAGTGGTGAATGGTGAGAGCAGCAGAGTCGCCAGTTGTCTCTGCCAACTTTCGGACCGTGGTAGCTCGCACTAGACACGTTCTCACCCGGCTCTCTCAGCAACGTCTCTCTCTCACCACACCACTCCGCTCGTACCTCCCCTGGTTTTAAGTAGAAACATTTGTGTTGTCTCTGCCTTTTTCTATAAATTTGTCAGCGGAAATGTTGGATTATGACGAGAATAAGATAATGTGATCTGATATACCATTAACATTTTTATTATGTCACAAGTGATAGTTTGAAATGACCAAAACACATAAATTGCTTTAAGTGAGGAAAGGTATTGAGATAATCTGTGATAATAAATACATAGTTTGACATTATTAAACATTTATAACACTATAATGAAATGGAGTTGTAATTGAAGTGAAGTTAGAAGATTTTACGGGGTAATATATAACGTTTTGTGCTGAATTTAATGGAATTTTTGAATAGTAGATTTTTTTTTAATAGATCGTTTGTACGTAAAATAGGAAATGATGATTGAATCTGCAATGTCGAACAAGGCAGTGAGACTCAATCCTAAAAAGAGACCCAAATTGCCACCGATGTCGCACATGAGCGATACCAAAGAGAAGCTGTAAGTCTCCTCAATTTCTTCAATCACATTATCTTTAAAGCGGATGGATAAATAGGCTAAGTATTTTGCATCGATGTCGTTTTCTTTCAAATGATCCGTGTACAAAGTTTCGTCGCATATTTTAGGACAAGTGCATTTTTCAAAATAATTAAAGTTCGTGGCCAAGTTCCACAATTTGGTGATCTGCTCCTTTAGAATGGATCCGTTTGCACACAATGGGAGTTCCGAAATAGAAGCCATCGGAAATCTGTGGATTTGATCGATAATCACACGTGAGCGCAAACAGTTTGCTATTTCTTACCGGCACTCGGTGAGATTTTTCAGAAAATTCTCACAGCAGTCGATTTTGCACTGATTTACGGCTTGAACGGTGTCGCAAGGGTTTGATGTTCGATTCAGACTTCTGAACTGTGTATTGAAAAATTATTGTTAATCTAATTCGTAATTGATGAATTGGTTTAGAAACGAACTCGTTTTGCAGATAAACCATAGGATAATTTCGTGTGGTTTAATTGTGTATATCCAGTCGCTATGTTGTATTTGATGTCAGCATCGTCATGGTGAAACATATACTGTTTTAAAATAACTCATCATTTTAAACTTTTCTCGATTGAATTTATTGCATTTATTTGATTTAATTAAGTCAATTATGTATATTCTTACAAATACTTTTGCAGGTGCTTTGATGCAATCCTTTAAAGTATGTTTGAAAGCAAAAACTAACTTAAATTCATCTTTTTTAAAATGAATAAGATTTTCTACAGAAACAATATCAGATTCAAAATTAATTATACAAGAAGTTCGGTCTCTTCAAGTGTTAAACTTACTGCTGGTGTATGTGTAACACGTGCCAAACACGGTTTTGGTGTCACTTTTGACAAAATTGTACCTCTTTCTGTTATTATTAACATCGGTTCTCTGGAAAAACGTAGAGATTTTAATCCTTTTGTTTAGCAGCAGAATAAAACTTTCTTACCATCCATTCGTAAAAGTTATCCATCGTTCCATTTAGTGTCATGAGATCCCAGTAAGTAGAAACATTAAGGGTGTCATCATTTATTAAATGAGTAGGAAAGCATGGATTACTATCTTTTTTTTGTTTTCCCATTTTGTACAATTCAGCGTAAACATATTTTGCAGGACACAGAGTTATAGATGGGAACTTGACGGATGCATTCCGTATTAAATTGACTCTGCTTTCGATGGGTGCGGATAAATATAAGCTGATTCGATCGTAAGTTTGATACGAGCAAGCGAGAGTGCTGGATAAAATGACTAGAAAGTACAAGAGATTGTATACAAAGCCTCGTTGCGACTTGTAGCCGAGGATGTCACTCTTGAGAGTCGCTCGATCATTTTTACAGATATTCTTATTACGACTTCCTCTGGGAATAAATATTCTCGGTTTTTCATTTCCTTTGATTGTGTTTCCTATAGAATATAAGAGTACTTGAACACAAATGAATATCTCGGTATTTCTTTATTGTATACTTTTTCTGCCGCAACCAGACTTGATAAAGTGTTGTGGTGTCATTGTTTTTTTAGTTATGTGCGTAAGAGAAAATGAACTTCTGCAAAAAGCTTTTAATTTATCGCATTATAGTCACTTCAGTAGAACCGCGATTTTCAGAACACGGGTTATCTGAACGGCGGTGGTCGGTTTTTTATCGATTTTTTTTATTGATATTTATCGATTCTTAATCGATTTTTATTCGATTTTTTAATGCTTTTTAGCAATTTTTATCTCTATATGATCGTTTTTTCATTTTTTTTAACGAGTTTTTATTTTTATATGCAGTACTTGCAGACCCCCGCGAACTTTACCTTACCCGGTCGATTTGTTTAAAAAAAGACCCTGAAATCTTTCCCATTTGGAAATTCTCCGGTTAATCAATAACTGATTTTTAAATTCTGCGGTTATTCATTCTGCGATTACTCAGTTTAGGATACCTGGATTTTAACTGTCATTTATTTCCGCGGTTATTATTTTTGCAGTTATTTTATTATACACATCGATTGTGGCTGACCAAGTTTCATACTTATAAATAAAAGTCACTTACCTAAAATATTGTGTGTAGTTTCATCCAAATACAGTAGCACTGAAACGGTATGAAATTGAGCACAACTTTCTGATGTTCTTATCCGTACCCGTTGATATTGATATTGCGGTCGGTTTACTGTAGTTATAGAAACTATTGATTTAAGTTTTAAAAATTAAAAAGCAGATATTCATATGAGGTGAAGTTGCTTTTTGAAATACCGAAAGAGCACTTTGTCGCAGCATTAATTCGATTGGCTTTATTTATTCATTAGATAATCATATACATGTTAGTGTTACATATGCATGGCTCTGGTCGTCATTGGGAACTGAAATTAATATCTTGCATTATTAAATTTTGTCTAATGTGTTCCTCTCTTCTTGATTGCTTTGATTGATTCGGATGTGAATGTAGAGCGTTTGAAAAACAAGCCATTAGGTAGGCTGAAATTAGCATAAGTGTCTTTACCTGCATTAATACATAGGTGGCGCTACGAGTGCGTTTGCGTCATAGTTTAACATAAAAGGAACAGAGTCCGAAAATTGTTTGATTTATTACTATTGTGGAAACTTGAGTTTGATTTGATTATTTGATTCAATTGTACTGTATATTGCAGTTCAAAAGTGTATACAGGGTGAATCAAAAGTTTGGAAACACCATTTTTTCTTGAAAATGACCGAAGATATATCAATTCTATTGATGTAGGCATATAGGAAGTCGATGGTGGGCTATCCAGTGGTGACCTTAAATTTGACTCGGAAAATCATTTTCAAGGTCATTCACTTCTTAATTTTTATATCGTTTTAGATACAGCAAAATTTCCAATTACAAAGTTGTAGAACACCATCGAATTAGTACTATGCAACTTATCTCAGCCATCTTGAGTCAAATGTTTTTTTTTAAAAAAAGCAAAACAAATCAGCAAATTGAGATTTTTTATCTTATAAAAATAAAATAATTTAGGCATTAAAAAAATACGGTGGTTTTTCTTGTTTACTTGCATAATAATAAAAATTTGAATACATTTATCGAACAAATTCATTACTTTTGGAGTAGAAATTTAAGTTTTGCCACAATGGCTGGCTTTACTTTAGTTGATTTGTTTCATTTCAAAATGAAAACATTTAACTCAAGATGGCTGAGATAAGTTGCATAGTACTAATTCAATGGTGTTCTACAACTTTGTAATTGGAAATTTTGCTGTATCTTAAACGGTTTAAAAGTTAAGAAGTGAATGACCTTGAAGATGACCTTCCGAGTCAAATTTAAGGTCACCACTGGATAGCCCACCATCGACTTCCTATATGCCTACATCAATAGAATTGATATATCTTCAGTCATTTTCAAGAAAAAAAGGTGTTTCCAGACTTTTGAGTCAAAAGTCTGGAAACACCTTTTCCAAATATCGCGCGTCACGCACGTCGCCCACGTTTGCCAGGTTAAAGCTACCAATTGTGTGTTTTTATTTGAGAATTGCGCTTTTACCTGGCATACGTGGGCATGACGCGCGATATTTGAAATCTTCAATTGTTCTGGGGGCTGTGACTAAGTAGAAATTTTTTTTTGGAATTTTTGATTAGTGGAAACGTGACCTCCTGGTCCCCCTCTATATGGGCGATGTGCGTGACGCGCGATATTTGAAATCTTCAATTGTTTTAGGGGCTGTGACTAAGTGGAAAATTTTTTTTGGAATTTTTGATTAGTGGAAACGTGATCTCCTGGTCCCCCTCTATTTCTGTGTAACATGAATTCTGAAACACCCTGTATAATGTTGAACTTACTGTAGGAATATGTGTAACACGTGCCAACCATAGTTCGAACAAACCAATTCAAATCACCTGACTGGCAAAACGGGTAAATTTAATTGGGATTTTTTAGCGGTAGAATGAAAGATGCTTACTGTAGGTTCTTCAATCCCACTATATGTTCCATTTAGAGACATGAGGTCCCAAAAGGTAGATACGTCAAGGGTACCATTATCTATTAAATGAGTAGGAAGTTTGTTGCAACTTTCATTTCCTGGTTCTTTCATCTTGTGTAAAGGAACGTAATGGCCGAGTGCAGGACACAGGGTTATCGATGGGAACTTGACGGATGAATTGTGCATTAAAGTCACTCTGCTCTCGATGGGTCTAGATAGAAATAAGCTGAATCGATCGTAAATTTGATAGGAGCAAGCGACAGTGCAGAAAGAAATGACGAGAAGCCGCGATAGATTGTACACAAAGCCTCGTTTCGACTTGTAGCCGAGGATTTCGCTCTTGAAAGACACTCCATCTTGTTTGCTTTTATTCTTATTAGTACGTCGCTTATGAGTAAATAATATTTGCTTCGCATTTTGTCTGAGTATGTATTCTACAGATTAAAAGGAGAAATATCAAATGGGGGATATTGAGCAGTTTTGTGTGGGTTTTAGCACAGACGTAAACACACTAGGTTAGGTTATCCAAATCATATTCTAATTTACAGTACTGGAAGTATGGTGGAAATATAACTTTCCATAACATACATTTCCACCACGTGGATAGACGATCATTTACAGATTTTACGTACACTACATTTCCATTATACTTTCCATATGGAAATCTCACTTTTTTGTAGCGACTAGACTGCGAACTGAGAGATTGTGGGTAAGAAGTGCATGCTTACAGATAGTAGCAACACTAAATTCTTTTTTACTTTCTGTTAATGTTATGGCTACCTGAAATCAGCATACAAACACAATTTCTGAACGATGGTTAGCAAATATTGCATGGTTTCGAATTGTGAAACGTCACAATCCAGATGTGTTTATTTAAATATAAGTAAGAAAAAAATGCAAAACCCGACAAAAAACAATAAAATGAGGGGGAAATGAGAGAAAAACGAAAAATGGGATTGAAATTGGTGGAGTAAGACGCGAAACAGGAAGTTGGAGAGCATTCACGTCACTTCATGCCAACAATGCCTCCTGCTCTCACAAGCTGGGTGCTATTTGCAGCGTGCAGTCCAGTAGTATTTATATCTGTGGTCATACCTTTGTGCCAGCTGGGATAGCGATTCATCAAATGTCGCGGTTGCAGCATGATGTTCAGGCAAACCGGTCAAGGATACAGTAAAAGGAGAAGTGATTTCATAGAGAGGAATAAATTGGTGGTGGTAGTGGTGAATCTTTGAAGTTGTTGTTTTGTCTGAAGAAATAGATTGGCTGGTTTGTTTTTTACATCTTTGTCAGCAGTTTTGTCTATAATTATTTGGATAGTAATTCAGATAGTTTCTATTGTATTGTGTGGTTTATTTTGGAAATAATTGATGGTTAGGATAATAACAGGAGACACTGGCAATCAATATAAATTTAGCACAAACATTCTTTTATGTTCTTTAATCTTCTTTTATTTTCTCAGAAGAATTGGTCACGATTGTTGGAATTGTAGGAATTAATTGGGGAATGGCATGAAAATGTTTTTTGCTTTTTTTTTTATCAGAAACCAGCTTTGTCCAGAAATATTGTAAGGAACATTCTATTATTTAGCAGGTAATTTAAGGATTAAATTTATTTAAAAAAAAATATTATCAGGACAAGGACAATTAGGAAATTAAAAATTTAATGAATAAAAATTAGTTTGCAATGCTGCAAAGTGACTAGCTAAATTTAATTACCGCAAAGTTGGGTGACTCTGACCCCTGCAGGTGAATGGACCACCATGGTTTTCTTTAAAAAACTGGAAATGTGTGACAAAAAAATCAAAATGTTTGATATGGGATGTGACCGCTTGGCCACCCAGGGTGACCTATGTCACTGCCAAACACTATCTTACGGCCCCAAGGTTATCCCTTCTGTGGATGGACTGACCTAGCCTGGGAGAGGAGGGAACTGAGTGGTGTGGGGAGAAGTCGAGTGGGAGAGGTGAGAGAGAAAGGTTGTGTCTCTGTCTGTCTGTCACCGGTCGTGCTAGAGAGAGGTGAGTCTCTCTCCAACCGTGACGAAGAGGAGCTGTGACCATCAGAGGGACAAGACGTGTCCCGGGCTAACATAAACTCTGCACTCCTCGCCATTCACCACAGCGAAGCTCAGTACTATGGCGGTTTACATAGTGCACCCTCCATGAGTGGCTGCGTGGGTCGTAGGTGAGTACGACATGAATGTTACGTTGAACCGACCACGTCACCCATGGGGCTCACACCCTGTGTGTGACGGGTCGGTCGCCGGTGCGGTGTGCCTAACTGGCACTCCCGCAACGGGTGACAGGATTCCCCATACCCCTAGACAACACATATTAAAGGCCAACAACCAATTATAGGGAGTCTTAGTCATTTATTCGTGAGTATGCGTTTCACACCAGGATAACCAGTCCCCGGGTTAACTTGGTGAAGACCATACCAGTCACAGGGTATTGTAACTCTACCAAAGACCTAAGCTTATTATCTATATTCTTCCCAATTCGTGTTGCTGTGAATGTGATGTATAAAGCTGAGCTCGTTTCATGGTACAGAAATTACTAGATTAAAAAGTGTTGAGTAAAATATTTATTGAGATAATCTGTGTTAATAAATATATTCTTTGACATTATTAAACATTTATAACACTATAATAGAATACAGTTGTAATTTATTTTATTCAATTGAACAGTAAAGTGAAGTTATAAGATTTTACGGGGTAATATACAACGTTTTGTGCTGGATTTAATGAAATTTTTGAATATTAGGTTCATTTTTAAGGAATTGTTTGACCGTAAAAATGTAGGTAATGATTGAATCTGCAATGTCGAATAAAGCAAGGAAGCTCAATCCTAAAAAGAGACCCAAATTGCCACCGACATCGCACATCAATGATACGAAAGAGTATCTGTAACTCTCCACAATTTCTTCAATCACGTCATCATCAAAGCAGATGGATAAATAGGCTGAGTATACGTCATCCAGCGCGTTCTTTTTTAAATGATCAGTGTACAAAGTTTCGTCGCATATTTTAGGACAAGTGCATTTTTCAAAATAATTAAAGTTCGTGGCCAAGCGCCACAATTCGAATACCTGCAGCATTAGAATGGATACGTTTGCACACAATGGGAGTTCCGAAACAGAAGCCATCGGAAATCTGTGGATTTGTATCGATAATCACACGGGAGCAGAAACATTTTGCTATTTCTTACCGGCACTCGCTGACATTTTTCAGAAAATTTTCAAAACAGTCGATTTTGCACTAGCTTGCAGCTTGAATGGTGTCGCAAGGGTTTGATGTTCGATTCAGACTTTTGAACTATTTAAGGAAAATTAGTGTTAACTTAATTTGTAATTGATGAGTTGGTCTAGAAACGAACTCGTTTTGCAGATAAACCGTACGATACTGCCGAACGGCCGAATACTGTATATTCATTTGCTATGTTGTATTTGACGTCAACATCATCATGGTGCAGCATGTACTGTTTTAATGTAATACATCGTTTTAAAATTTTCTCGATTGAATTTAGTTATTTAGGTGTATTCATACCAATGCTACTCCCGGTGTAATGGTACAATTGTTTAAAGAGTCGTTGAAGGTAAAAACTAACTTAAAATCATCCTTTTTAAAACGAACAAGATTTTCTACAGAAACAATAGCGGATTCAAAATTAATTTTACAAAAAAGATCGGTCTCTTCAAGTGTTAGACTTACTGCTGGAGTATGTGTAACAAGTGCCAAAAACAGTTTTGCTGTCACTTCTAGCAAAATAGTACGTGCTACTGTTACTATTACGATCGGTTTTCTGGAAAAACGTAGAAATTTCAATTTAATTTTTTCGCAGCAGAATGAAACTTACCGTCCATTCGGAAACCTGATGCATCGTTTCACTTAATGACATGAGATTCCAGAAGGTAGAAATGTTAAGGGTGTCATCATTAATTAAATCGGTGGGAAAGCATGGATTACTAGAGTGTTTTAATTTTCCTATTCTGTACAAATCAGCGTAAACGAAGGTTGCAGGACACAGAGTTACAGATGGGAACTTGACGAATGCATTCTTTATTAAATTGACCCTGCTTTCGATGGGTGCAGATAGATAAAAGTTGACTCGATCGTAAGTTTGATACGAGCAAGTGAGAGTGCTGAGAGAAATGACTAGAAAGTGCAACAGATTGTATACAAAGCCTCGTTTCGACTTGTAGCCCAGGATTTCACTCTTAAAAGTCGCTCGAGTATGTTTGCGTGTATTCTTATTACGACTTCCTCTGTGAATAAATATTCTCGGTTTTGCATTTCCTTTGATTTTGTTACCTATAGAATCAAAGAGCATTTGTATACAAATGACTATCTCGGTGTTTCTATATTGTATACTTTTTCTGCCGCAACCAGACTTGATAATGTGTTGTTGTTCCATTGTTTATTTTGTTACGTGCGTAAGAGAAAATGAACTTCTGCAAAAGGTTTTTAATTTATCGAATAAAAGTCACTTTAAAATATATTGCGTGAGTTATGATACGTCATATTGAGCACGAGAAGAAAATTGAATACATCTCACCTGCTAAACAGCTAAAGTATTGTGTATTCTTGTTTTGGAACTGTGACAACTTTAAAGTTTGCTTATATATTTGCTTGTGGCAACATCTATGAGATCGTGTGTCGTTCTGTGTGTCTCCGGGTGTTTGGCGAGATCAATTCGATTGATTTCTTACGCACTCGGCAGTAAAAGAAGCGTTGCACGCGTGTTTCGGAGAAATTTTACTATATTTTAATAGCCGGTAATTTGTCATTTTTAGTGCGTTTCGTGTAAGTAGATAAGGAAGTGTTTAATTTTTACTGACGAGTTGATATTATTTTTTGGCTTCCTCTTTTATATTTAGATCAAACATCCGATAGTTGGAGCGTACAAAATAAATAGTGAAAAACCACAGAATATTGAAAGGTTAAAATTTAAAAAAAAAATACATGGGTAGGACTAGTTAATTTAGTGCTGAGATCCATTAATAAAATATTACAATTTTATTGAATTATTGGCATTTGAAATCGAGATGTGTGGTGGAAAAATGTGGATATTTTAGGACAATTTTAGCAAGGTTTTGAGCTGCATTTTGATTGCAGTTGTTTTTATTATAAATTTAAATATTTAACTGCAATAAAGTAGATGAAAGTATTTGTTTTAAATACGTATTACTTTTCATTATTTTGTATTTGACACTTGTCTTTACAGAATGTTTTAAGTGAGTTGGGTCGCACTCAAAGCCATGCTGGGCCATAGGATTGTTTTAAATCTTTCCGCCAGCTGGCGCTCGATGTATTTTGCAACAAGCCGCCATTTCTGCTCGAGTGATGAAGGTACAAATTGCGACACAAGTGTCTTAAATCATCATCTAAATGCCATCCTATTACGTATGTTTGTGTAAGATAAAACTTATTTCTTGCAGCATAATTCTGAAGTGAGAGACGGTTCGAAATTTTAATGATAATAACAAGCTCGCCGCACCCGCTCGGACACAAACTGGCAGCCAATTTTAGTTTTCGTTGTTTTGATCTCGAACAAAGAACGGTCAAGGATTAGAAGATGGGGAATCGGTTTGATTATTCTTGCAATAACAATTTCTTAAAAATAATTTTTGTAATGTTAATTTCAGATGGTAAATCGGCACAAACAAACCGCCCGTCGTGTCGTTCGAGTCAAACGGACTGAAATTGTAGTTGACAATCGGAAATGGAACATGCGTGTTTTGAAATAACATCACACAGGCACCGGTAGGAATTTTTATTATTATATATATTTGCACTTGTATACAGTAAGTCCCTTAGATACAAACGTGTTTGTTCCGAGAACGTGTAGTGAAGTCGAATTGTTCATAGTGCAGCAAAGGCGTACAAGGTGGAAAAATTGTTAATACTAATTAAATAAAACATTTTAAATCTTATTTTTTAATTTTTATTTTGGAAATTAATAAAGGCACATGTTAAGCTGAACTAACTTTACGCGCTGCAGCAAAATTTGAATTTTATAACTCTGAAAGTTTGTAATTTGAATGTTTGTATGTAGGGGGAGTCACTGTATATCTATACAGAAAATAATCATACGCCGTAACGTGATTATTGTGCTTTTTAAAAGTGTAGAGCAATTATGGTTGATATTTTTCGTTTACAAACCGATTCTTGTAGCGTGGATTTTTGGTTTAATTCAAAGATGTGATCTATGGTACACAGTTGTTACTTACTGTGAGCAACGAGGTTAGTCCAGCAATATTGCCTAATTTTTCCACTGTGTTGTGAGATTAAATTAAGAAAATAATTGATAGACACGGATTTCAACCAATTTTATTTGGTTTAAATGTTTTGGTCTTCATCCCTGGTCCTGCCGCTCGCAAACAAACTCTCAGCCATTTTTAATTTTATTTTTTAGTTATTTTTTAAGTGCTAAAATTCTATTGGATACTGTACTAACAATGTATAAACGTCTATCTATGAAGTTTCAGTGAAAGGGTCAGATTGTCAATGTGATGGATTCTTGAGATGTTTCTCCGATGTGGTATCATGAAGTGAAATAAAAGTTTATCTGGCTAATAATGCACTAACTACAACCCCAAGCCAAAATATTGGAATACTCGGATTTTGTCAGTATTCCATGTTCCTCAAATGGGCTAGAAACAAAAGTTTCAAAGTTAAACAAATATCCACAAAAATACTTTGAAAACATGTTTAATTGGCTTTATTTTAAGCAAAAAAAATTTTAAAAAAGTCAGATATTTATCCCACTATCCACAAAAACGTCTGTGACAAAATATTAGAATCACAAAAGTGTTGAGACAAAAAATTAGAATAATTTGCAAAAATTAACAAAACATCATTCCACGTGACCAAATTGCCGCAAATAACCTCAAACAATGTGCACACATTATCACTAAATTAAAATGGGTGCCAACAATGACATCTCCATAGAGACGAGAGCGGATTGTCTAACTTAATGCAGCAGGTCGTAAACAACGAGAAATTGCAACAATTGTAGGGTGCAGTCAATCTGTAGTTTCCAAAACAATAAAGCAGATTACCTCTGGACAAGGACTGAACACCATGCGGCACTATAGTGGATGAAAACGTAAAACAACATCACGAGATGACCGCAAACTCCATTCAATTGTAATGAATAACAGTTTCAAGTCATCTAAAATTCATCATGCACAGTGGAAAAAAATTGAATAAATGTCTCCCAACGTACAACACTGCGTCGTTTACATGAATTTCAGTTGGCACCTCGTGTTCCCAAACAAAAACTACTTCTAAGCAGCAAGTAGATGAAAAGAAGACTTGAGTGGTGCAAGGCAAGGGTAGATTGGACTCCAGACCAAGGGGCAATGATTCTCTACAGCGATGAATACAAATTTAAATTATATTATGGAGACCAGGGTCCACTAGTTTGGTGGGCAAAACATGAAATGTACAATAAAAACCGTTTGAAGAAGTGTGTAAAGTTTCCAGCTAGTGCCATGGTGTGGGGTTGTATGGCTGCATCTGGAGTGGGGGAGTTAACGTTTGTGAAAGGTACAATAAACTCTGCTGTGTATCAAGAGATACTCGACTACTTCATGATACCTTCATCAGAATCACTGTTCAGTGATGATGAATTTATTTTTCAGCATGACCTGACTCCCGCTCATGGTGTGGGCCTCTATTACTAGTGAGCAGTGTAAGAAGTTGGTGGACTTGATGCCGCGACGAGTGAGGGCTGTGATTGATGCAAAAGGAGGACCAACCAAATACTAAATGCTATCATTCCTTAAATGAGTGGGATAGATAAGATTTCTGTCTCTTCTCACAATTATTCTAATTTTTTGTCTCAACACTTTTGTGATTCTAATATTTTGTCACAGACGTTTTTGTGGATAGTGGGATAAATATCTGACTTTTTTAAAATTTTTTTTGCTTAAAATAAAGCCAATTAAACATGTTTTCACAGTATTTTTGTGGATATTTGTTTAACTTTGAAACTTTTGTTTCTAGCCCATTTGAGGAACATGGAATACTGACAAAATCCGAGTATTCCAATATTTTGGCTTGGGGTTGTATACTTGAGTGTTTTGGAACAAAGATTGGAAGAAAGAGGCACATCATAGCCATTAGGTAACTTTTTAATCAACGAACAATGGCATGGACTTTATTAGCAGTCATATTTATTCTTGCAGCAGCACTGCTTGATTCCAGAAAAACATTCTTTGCGACCACTTTCTTTACTACTTAGGGGCTGTCCATAAATTACATAATGCAAAATTTGGGATTTTTCGACTCTCTCCCCTTTCTGCCTTAACAAATTCGCTAAACCTCCACCCCCTAATTACGTAATTAAACTGAAATCACTGAAGGAATTCTGGGCACTAAATTTTATTTTAGGAAACCAAAAACACAATTTTGAAAATGTGAATTACAGACGAGTGAATCATATTACTTGTATACATTAATATCTATCACTCCAAGAGTGTCCTTTCTCCAATTGGTCGATCCGAATTACCCTAGAGACTGTTGTAATAACGAGGAATAATAGAGACGATGTGTGCAGGTTAAACTAAAGTGTTTTTATTGACAACTGATGACATTTGCTACAAAAATTCAATAACAGAGACTGTGCACTACCGCAAAAAGTAGTTTTATTGATTTTTAATTTTTTTGAGTATTCTAATTATTAGAATTATGTAAATTCAATTTTGATTTTACAATAAAATGTGTTTTTCGTTTGTAGGATCAAGTTTTATGTCAACATACATTTTTGTTTAGTTTATTGGTTGCTTTTAGGATAGTTTTCTGAATTGTTTATTGGTTGTTTTATCGATGCAATTCTGTTGTTTTGGACTACTTTTGCGTAGCACTACACAAGTGAAATGGCTTGACCAATGGGAGAAACAATACTCTTGGAGTTGGTTTTGAGCTTATCAGAAATATGAATATTTAGTAATTACGTTTTGTGCTGAAGTTAATAGTATTTTACATTATTAGATTTAGTTTTAATAGATTGTTTGAACGTATAAGAGTAAATGATGATTGAAGATGACTAAGATAAGTTGGATAGTACTAATTTGATGATGCTCTACAACGTTGTAATTGGAAATTTTGCAACCAGCTAACGAGTTAGCAAATGAAAAGTGCATTGTTGCGTGTCTGGCATAAAATTTGATTACACTATTGGATTCGTCATCCCTACTTAGCTATAGGCTAGTGTGCTTGGTTTTTTGAAAAAGCATATACTTATTCTGGAAATTGACTAACGTCTTAAACAAAACACCGTGTATAAGAAATGTGAAAATTTAGTAATTACGTTTAGTAATTACGTTTACAATATTAGATTTTTTTTTAATAGATTGTTTGAACGTAAAAGAATAAATGATGATTGAATCTGCAATGTCGAATAAGGCAGGCAGACTCAATCCTAAAAAGAGACCCAAACTGCCACCGACATCGCACAGCAAAGATACTAAAGAATAGCTGTAATGTTCTTCAACTTCTTCAATCACATCATCGTCAAAGTAGAAGGATAATTCGTAGGAGTCCTCTTCTTGCCTGGTGTGTTTCAAATGATTAGTGTACAAAGTTTCATCGCATATTTTAGGACAAGTGCATTTTTCCACATAATCAAAACTCATGGCTAAGCTATACAATTCGTGGAATTGCTCGGGCAGATCGTTTTCAGCGGTACACAACGGGAGTTCCGACAAAGATGTCGGAGGTAATCTGTTTATTTGTATCAATAGTTAGACGTGCGACTAAACGTTTTGCTATTTCTTACCGGCACTCGGTGTTGTTATTTTTGACAAACTTTTCAAAGCAGTTGATTTTGCACTGGTTTACAGCTTGAACGGTGTCGCAAGGGTTTGATGTTCGATTCAGATTTTTGAACTATTTAGCGAGAAATGATCGTTAATCTAAGGGGCCGTCCATAAATTACGTAACGCAAAATTTTGGATTTTTAGACTTCCTTCCCTCTCTAACATGGTCGTAACAAATTCCTGAACCCCCTAATTATGTAACAAAACATAAATGACCCCCCTCAAAATTTTCCAAAATCATAAAAGAATTGCTCATATTTTCGTTATTAAAATTTTTTTTTGACACGGAACATAACAAAATTCGACATCCCCCTCTCCCTTGGTGCATTACGTAATTTATGGACAGCCCCTAATTTATGAGTAATGAATAGTTTTAGAAACAAACTCGTTTTGCAGATAAACCGTATTGCTCGTATTCATTAATGCACAATGGTGTATATCCAATTGCTATGTCGTATGTGACGACGACATCATCATGGTGCTGCTTGTACTGTTTCAGATTTCAATATAATCCGTCGAGTTATTTATATTACATATTCGTACCCATACTCTCTGCTCTTCATAGCGACAACTCTGTAAAGGGTCCTTGAATGAGAATTCTAACCTTAAAATGTTCTGAAAGCGAACAAGATTGTCTACAAAACAATTACGAAAACAAAATTAAGTAGTTTAAAAAATTTGATTTTTTAAACTGTTATACTTCTGGAAAATGTGTAGCATGTGCCAAACACGGTTTTGGTGTCATTTTTGACAAAAGAATACAAACTTTCGGGCAATTTCATGTCGAGTTTCTGGCAAATCGGAGAAAATTGAATCGAATTATTTAGCAGCAGAATGAAAGTATCTTACCGTGTATTCGTTAACAGTGATCGTTCCGTGTAGAGACATGAGCTCCCAAAAGGTAGAAAAGTTAAGGGTACCATCTTTTATTAAAGTAATTGGAAAGCACGGGTTTTTATCTTTTTGTTGTTGTCCTACTTTATGCAAAGCAGCGAAATGGTAGGACGCAGGACATAGAGTTATAGACGGGAACTTGACGGATGCATTCCGTGTTAAACTAACTCTATTTTCGATGGGTGCAGATAGATAGAAGTTGAATCGATCGTAAACTTGATAGGAGCAAGTAATAGAGTTGAGAAAAACGACTAGAAAGTGCAAGAGATTGTATACAAAGCCTCGTTTCGACTTGTAGCCGAGGATTTCACTCTGGAAAGTCACGCGATCGTGTTTGCATTTATTCTTATTAGTACGTCCCTTAGGAATAAATGATCTTTGCTTCGCATTTTTTCTGATTATATGTTCTATAGAATAAACGAGTGAGATTTCAGTGAATATCTCGCCGAGTGCAACATTTGGGATATTAACCTTCCCATAGCCATGGTGGGTCAAAAAAATTACAGAAGTGCAAAAATCACTGTAATTCTTTATTTCCTGAAAATTAATTAATGAGGTTAACTTTTATTCCTCAAAAACATTTTTTTCTTATTTTATAATGTCTAAATACAAATAGTTTTTCAATAATTAATAAGATAATTTAATATTTATAACATAAAACACCCTTAATGGGAGCGCCGTACACCACTTTGCCATCTGTTTGCACTAGGTGGCGTATTAAAATTAGTCTTAAAACATGTGCTTTTACCAGGAAAAATGCGATTGCACCAGGAAAAATGTGATTGTGCACATGTGCAGAAGGATTTTTAAAAGAAGGCAGAAATGACCGACCTTAGCTAGCAATGGTGGAAACTAGGCTTGGCTATGGGAAGGTTAAACAACGTGTTGTGGGTTTTAACGCACGTTTGTGCTAGTTTGGATTGGCAGTATTTATCAAATATCGCGGTGGCATCGTGTTGTTGAGGTCAACTGGTCGAGGAGTCAAGGAGTCCAGGAGAAGCGTTCTTCTAAAGAGGAAGAAATTGGTGGTAATTGTTACAGTTGTTATAGAAACTATTGTTTAGAGTAATGATATATCTATTTGTTTACATCATCTTGGTCAGCAAGATTGCCTTCATTTAGTTAGAAAGTAATTTAAGAAATGTAATAATTTAGTACGTTTAATGAAGAAATTTAATTATTTGGTATGTTAATTAAGAAATTTAATAATTTTGAAATGGATTATTTTTTCAAATAACTAAAAGAAATGGATTATTTTTTCAAATAACTAAAAGAAATGGATTATTTTTTCAAATAACTAAAAGAAATGGATTATTTTTTCAAATAACTAAAAGAAATGGATTATTTTTTCAAATAACTAAAAGAAATGTCGAATTTAATCAATTTTACTCGATTTAAACATCCCCACTCAAAACACCCCCCCTCCCAAGGAAACTATTGCACTGCTTTAATTTTTGTTTCCCCTAATAAATGTTTTATCCCCCCAACAAATTTGTCCCACTTATTAGCTAATATACCCAAACACTTTCTATTGTTCTACACTTCTCTTTTCATTGTGAATACAACCTAGGAGTTGGAGCCTGGTGCTAGGAGCTAGAAACTAGCAGCCTGGAGCTTGGAACTAGGAGGTAGGAGCTTGGAACTAGGAAGCTTGGAAGCTAAGAGCTTTGAGTTTGAGCCTGGTGCTAGGAACTAGGAGCTAGGAGCTAGCAGCTTGCAGCTTGCAACTGGATTAAATAGCACCAGGCTCCAACTCCATTCCTAGCTCCCAGCTCCAAGCTTCTTGCTCCAAGCTCCAAGCTGCTAGCTTCTAGCTCCTAGCACCAGGCTCCAACTCCTAGGTTGTGTTCACAATGAAAATAAAAGCGTAGAACAATAGAAAGTGTTGGGGTACATTTGCTAATTAGTGGGGTAAATTTGTTAAGGTATAAAACATTTATTAGGGGAAACAAAAATTAGGGCAGTGTAATAGTTTAATTGGGGTGGGGTTTGAGTGGGGATGGTGGGGTTTGGCTTGGGGATGGTTTCCTGTATGTGTATCGGTCCACAACATTAAATTAAGGGTTTCATGGACCAATTTACTTATGAAAAAATATTGGAGGATTGTTATGCTTCCATTTGCAGATAATAAACTGCCTTTGACATGGATATTTCAGCAGGAAAATGATTCTAAACATAAAGTCAACTCATTGTAATGTTTACATGTATTAGTTTTGTAAGTGACCACGAGGGGGCGCTGGGCGCTGGTCATGAGAGTAGAATGAGAATAAAGTTAGTTGTTGTTTAACCACCAAACCGAGTGCATCTATGGACTTAACATTGGCGACGAGGAGAATTAAACCGATTTTGTTAATGCATAAAGGACAGATGGTGTATGACGAATGCGAATTATAGTGGATTGAGACGGATTACGTGGAATGTGAGTGAAAATAGACATGAGCGAAACTGAAAACGAGGACAAGGACGCGACTGAGACCAAGGTCAACATGGCGGCGCCCAGTGCGACGGGCGCGTCGAGTTTCCTGCAGGCGACGATACCGCCTTTTGATGTACATGGCGATGCCAGCACGCAATGCCAACGTTGGAATAGATGGATTGGACGGCTTGAGATTTATTTAATCGCGGCGGGAATTACCGACGACGCACGAAAGATGGCGACCTTGCTACATTGCGCCGGCGAAGAAGTATACGCGATTTATGAAACGGTTCAGAAAACGGGCCAAAACAGCTACAAGGACATTAAGGACGCGTTAACGACATATTTCGTTCCACGTAAGAATATGGAATTTTGTATCTATAATTTTCGCATTTCGAGGCAGGAGGAAGGAGAGACGATTGACCAATATCACGTACGCTTACGACACCTGGCAGTGGGGTGCGACTTCAACTCGATAGACAAAGAAGTGAAGTCTCAATTAATTCTCGGGACCACAATGGATCGCCTGCGCCGCCACGGATTACGAGATGCAACGACGACGCTGAAGGAGTTTCTGGACCTCGGCAGAGGGTATGAAGTCTCGGACCGGCAAGCAAGGCAAATGGAGGGGGCGGAGAAACCGGAAGGTGGTGAAATCAATTTGTTACGAACGAGCAGCGTCGGTCGAAAGGAGGACGGCACGAAGACGGAACGTAGGAGGACGGTGACGGAACGAGGTGGGACGAGCGCCGGGAGGAACGCCGAGGCAACACGGGAAGGTGGGAGGAAGTGTTTTAATTGTGGGCGTGCGTGGCCACATCCGACGGCGCAGGACTGTCCCGCTAAAAACGTTGCTTGTCGAGGCTGCGGGAAAGTTGGCCATTTCGTACGATTTTGCAGAGGAGCGAGGAGGCCGGGCCGACCGGAAGCGGTGCAAAAGGTGAACATTGTGGACGAGGACGATGATGACGAGGAGATTTTTGTGGTTGGACTGTGCGCGGACGGCGTCGAGAGTAAAAGAGAGATGCCGGAGGTACAGTTGACAATGGACGGAAGGGAAATGAATTTTATCGTCGACTCTGGAACGTCGGTAGACATTTTGAGTAGGGAGGTTTATTTGGCACTGAATCCGAGACCCCGGTTGGAAAAGAGCACGGCGAGACTGATGACGTATGGGGCGGTGGCGCCTTTACCTTTGTTGGGGCGCATGCAGGTGATCCTCGGCTATGGGACGGCGAGTGCGGGTACGAGGCTCTACGTCGTGGACCGTCCAGGGGAATCGCTGTTGAGCTATGAGACGGCGAAGCGTTTAGGAATTATGAAGCCCGTAAACTCCATTAAGGGAGAGAAGTTTGAGGATTTGGTCGAGAGGCAATATCCGGAATTATTTAAAGGAATAGGCAAGCTAAGAGACTGCCAAGTTCACTTGCACGTCGATGAAGACGTAGTTCCAGTGGCGCAGCGCTACCGTCCGCTGCCTTTCAAGATTAGAAAGAAAGTGGAAAAGGAGCTACAGCGCATGGTGGAAATGGATATCATCGAGCGAATTACGGAGGACATGGGGCCCACGCCGTGGGTCTCGCCTATCCACTGCGTGGACAAGCCTAAGGACGCCGACCCCGACGCGATCCGCTTATGCGTTGACGCGCGTGAAGTAAACAGAGCAATAAAGAGAGTGCGACACACGTCGCCGCGACTGGAAGATCTAATCACGTTGGCCGAGGGGGCGAAGGTTTTTTCAAAACTGGATCTAGTACATGGATTCAACCAGGTGGAATTGGATAAAGAATCAAGAAAGTATACCGTGTTCGCCACTCACGTAGGTTTGTTTCGATTCAAGCGACTTTTTTTCGGCGTGAACTCGGCGTCCGAGGTCTTTCAAGACGAGATACGGCAGGTGATCGAAGGAATCCCGAAATGTATCAACATAGTGGACGACATATTCGTGGTGGGGGATTCGGTGAAGGCGCACGATGAGACACTGCATCGGGTTTTGCGGCGGCTGAGCGAGAGAGGGCTAACACTGAATCGCGCGAAGTGCGAGCTGCGGAGAACGAGGCTGGTTTTTTTCGGACACGTTTTTTCTGACAGGGGCATTTCAGTCGATCCGCGAAAAGTGGAAGCCGTGACCAGGATGCAAACACCAAAGACAGTCTCCGAGGTGAAGAGCCTGCTCGGAATGGTGATTTATTGTGGGCGATTTATCCGAAATATGGCCGACACATTGAAACCCCTGCGGGAACTGACAAAGAAGTCCAAATCGACGTTTGTTTGGGGCGAGGAACACCAAACGGCCTGGGACTGCATCACGAGGCAACTGGGCGACCGGAGTGTGCTCGCGTATTACGACATGGCCGCGAAGATACACCTGACTGTCGACGCTGGGCCACACGGACTGGGGGCCATTCTGGCCCATGTGAAGAAGGGGGGAGTCAGTGCCGCAGGTAGTAGCGTACGCCAGCAGGGCGTTGACAGACGTTGAAACGCGCTACTCCCAAATCGAAAAGGAGACGTTGGCGGCGGTGTGGGCGGTCGAGCACTTTTATTTGTATTTGTATGGCGTCTCGTTCATATTGTTCACGGACCATAAGCCCTTGGTGGGAATTTTTGGCAATAGGAGGTCGCGGCCATCGGTGCGTATTGAGAGGCTGTGCCTGAGGATCCAGCAATACACGTTCGAGGTCAGACACACAAGAGGCGACACGAATCCCAGCGACTACATGTCGCGGCATCCGGGGGCGGTATCGAGCGTCGGACACGGCATGTCGAGCACGGTGGAGCGGTACGTGAATTTCGTCGCAAGAACTAGGATACCAGCGACGATGACGCAGGCGGAAGTGATTCGGGAGTCGGAGGCGGATATAGAGATGCGAATGCTGCGGGAGACGCTACGGCAACCAAGCGGAGAACAGGAGAAGAGTTGGAAGAAGGAACAGTTAAAGCCGTACGCCATGGTGAAAAGCGAATTGTCGTGCGCCGAAAACGGCATGATTTTACGCGGCGACAGGATTGTGATCCCGAGGGCCTTGAGGGGGAGAGTGGTGGAATTGGCCCATCGGGGTCACCAAGGCATAGTGAAGACCAAGAGCTTCTTGAGGCAAAAAGTTTGGTTCCCCGGGGTGGATGCACACGTGGAGCGCGTGGTCGCGAGCTGCATTCCGTGCCAGGCTAGCATGAAAGCGACAACAAGGACACCATTGCAGATGACGACGATGCCTGACCGACCCTGGCAGCAGTTGGCACTAGATTTTTTGGGCCCTTTCCCCGATGGGAAAATGTTGATGGTGCTCGTCGACGAGTATTCTCGATTTCCGATGGTGGATGCGGTGCCGTCTACGTTGGGTTCGAGCACTATTTCGGTGCTAAGGAGGCGATTTTCCGAGATGGGCCTGCCCGAGGTTGTGAAGACCGATAACGGACCGCCTTTCTCGTCGAGGGAGTTCGGGTTGTTTTTGGAAGAGAGGGATATTAGACATCGACGCGTCACGCTGCTGTGGCCGGAGGCTAATGGAGAGGTTGAAAGACTTATGAGAACGCTGAACAAGGCGATTTTGGCCGCCGTGACTGAAGGAAAGAACTGGAAGGAGGAGGTTTACGAATTTTTGCTCAACTATAGTGCCACGCCTCATTCGACCACGGGAGTGTCCCCGGCGGAGTTACTTCTGAAACGGACTTTGAAGACGAGACTACCGCAGATCTTTGCGGCGGAGCCCGATGCGGATGTGAGACGACGGGATGGTGAACGAAAGGAGGAAATGAAGGAAAGAGCAGATCGAACGCGACATGTCCGAGAACACGACTTTAGGTTGGGTGATCGCGTCCTGGTAAAACGACGAAAAATGAATAAACTCACGACCCCATTCGACCCTTTGCCATTTGTGGTGTCGTCAGTGGAGGGATCGAGGATTGCGGCGACGAGGGACCAGCAAACAATAGTGAGGAACGCATCCCACTTCAAGGGAATTGGAGGACACCGGGAGGAGGAGGAGGAGATGCGGGTTGAGCGACCGGAGGTGGATCAGGGAGAGCTCCAGGAGACGACCCCGGACGTGGAGATGGAGCAGCCAACACATGAAGGAGAAGGAGAGATGGGTCCAATGGGAGCGACGGCGGCGCCTGAACCGGTGGCACGAGAGGAACCGCGGAAGTCCGCCAGAGTGAATAAGGGGCAACCGCCCAAGTGGTACGGCAACTTCGTCAGATATTGAGACTTTGCGGACTTTATTGTAAAATGTTGAGATTTTGTTATTCTGTGTTTAATTCTGATTTTTGAGTTTGAGAGTGTTTGTTTTGTTCGATTGATTTAAATTCCTGCATGGTGGAAGGGATGTAATGTTTACATGTATTAGTTTTGTAAGTGACCACGAGGGGGCGCTGGGCGCTGGTCACGAGAGTAGAATGAGAATAAAGTTAGTTGTTGTTTAACCACCAAACCGAGTGCATCTATGGACTCATTTGCTCAATTTTCCAAACCCATCACACGTAGGTTTTGACTTGGCCTGCACAATCACATACAAAATTTTGGTTATCCAACAAAATATTGTAAAGTATTGTTCAAATAAACAATGATTTTCTGAAGAAACCGGTTTTTTGTGTGATTTTTTGGATGTGGTGCTAAGCTTTTTCTGCCGGCCCAACTCACTTGAGGCAATTAGCATGGTGGCCCAATACACTTGTGCCAAGTAGCGCAAATTCAAATGGCCATAACTTTTGGCCCATTTAAGTTAAAATTTTTTTTTTTTTTTTAAATAAAGCCCAATGTTTGTTCTACAAGTTGCATTTATTTATTTTGATTAAAAACTTTTTTTTGAGTTTGAAATTTACGATTTTCTTTTTTGCAACATCAAAAAATACAAGCGGCCCAATACACATGGGTGCGGGTTGTATATTATTGGTAGGATTACTGGGTTAACCATTGCTCAATGGGGACACTGGTCACCAGAATCCTTCCAATCCCTGAATACCGGAACTGGATACTAACAGGGGAGTGCACCAATAAGACTCTTTGGTCATGACCAAAATTTTTGAGGAATTTATTTACCTCAAACAGGTAAATAAGCTGCCCAAATGTTTTTATGTCATGAACAGGCAGAAAGAAATAAATCAAACATTAAATTTGGACTCTTTCTATGGTGATAGTACACTTTTGGGAGTAATTAGGCTTGTGGAGGAATATTGTAAACAACTGTTGCTAGGTAAAAAATAGTTTCAAGATCCAGGTTGAATTTTATCATTTGACATTCAATGATGTCATTTTATCATTTGTGATTCAGTGATGTCATGACATCAGAACTTTGGTCACCAACATGACTGTCTTCATGAAGATAACAATAGTTTGTAGTGGTGGTCCAGTGGTTAAGACAATGGACTAGGTATCTTTCCACACAGGTTCAAATCCAGTTGTGCGGGAAAATTTTTTGCTTTTTTTTTTGTTTATTTTTAGCAGTAATTTTAATGTTTGTAATTTTATATTTGTTAAAAAATTAAAATTAATTAAATTAAAATTTTCTGTAAACAAATATAAAATTACAAACATTAAAATTACTGCTAAAAATAAACAACAAAAAAAAGCAAAAAATTTTCACACATAACTGGATTTGAACCTGTGTGGAAAGATACCTAGTCCATTGTCTTAACCACTGGACCACCACTACAAACTATTGTTATCTTCATGAAGACAGTCATGTTGGTGACCAAAGTTCTGATGTCATGACATCACTGAATCTCAAATGATGAAATGACATCATTGAATGTCAAATGATAAAATTCAACCTGGATTTTGGAACTATTTTTTACCTAGCAACAGTTGTTTACAATATTTCTCCACAAGCCTAATTACTCCCAAAAGTGTACTATCACCATAGAAAGAGTCCAAATTTAATGTTTGATTTATTTCTTTCTGCCTGTTCACGGCATAAAAACATTTGGGCAGCTTATTTACCTGTTTGAGGTAAATAAATTCTTCAAAAATTTTGGTCATGACCGAAGAGTCTTATTGGTGCACTCCCCTTGTAAGAACATAGCTTTCTTTTAGGAACTGGATACACGAGACACATTCAGGACTGAGTCTTCTGTCCTAATCTGAATGAGGTCTAAGGTCTCTGCAGTAGGGAAGGGGTGACCTAATCCACAGGTCAAGCTTATACTAAATTCAATGGAATTGTACTATAAACTGATACGAACATATATTAGAAACATTCCATAACTGTATAACATATCAAACCGAGATATAAAATATATAAAACTTATTTTTTATATATTAAATCATTTAAAATCAAGTCCGTACTTAAATTTACCGCTAAATAAATATCAGCGCTATATATTGTAAAATTGAGCATTTATTCGATATGATGTCATTACCGTCACAGTGTCTTTCCGAGTGCGGAAATTGTTTGGTACCCACAATCTGTGAATGTGTTTTGTAATTACAAATGGAGACCATTTTTACAAATTATTGTAGTTTAATTGTGCAAAAATGCAAGATTACAGTATTTTTAAATTAATAATTATTAATAAATTATAAAATAAATTAATCAAACATTTTTAGTGTTATCTGTCTTTGTATGCAGTATCCACCTCGGTCGTATGTACGACCGGTCACGATTGATCGCATTACTACAATGCATTCTGGGAACTCAGAATTTGTTCGTGCACAAAAACAATTGATTTTTTCCGTGCACCATTACTGCCAGAAAGAATAGAATTCCAGTCCCCAGAAAGTTTCCGTGTGTGGTAAGCAGAACTATGTGAACCATGTCGACCAAAATTTCTGGCCACACACGGAAAGTTACCATTTCGTGCACGAAATTAGGTCATGCATACCTAGCTTTACAGATTATAGGTATACACTTACATGTATTTTTGAATTATTTGGGTGTCTTCAAAGCATCCGATGATACGGTTTTTGTTGTAGAAGTTCGATACTGATAACTAAAGGCCTCACTGTTGTTGACTATTTTTAGTTTTTGTAACTTGCTGAATGCAAAAGCATTAAAACGTTTGAGATTGAGTACAAAGTTTTTCTGTGAGTCTCAAGGTATCTCTAAGTGCTTGAATTGGCAGCACTACTGAGATATAGCGATGTGGTATCGTGAGTTGACGTCGACTGAACGAGGAAAAAGTATATGTCGATGGAGGTGACGGTTTCTAGTTGCTATAGAAACTTTTTTTTTAAATAATGATTGGCAACTTTCTTTTCCTCATGTTTGTCAGCAACGAGCTTTGTCCTGCAATTATATTTTTGAGGTTCTCATTCATTGGTGAGATTAAATTTAAAAAATAATTAATGGTCAGGACGAGGACAACTGCGCATTAAATTCAAAAAGCCAATCAATAGACAACTGACATACATGTTTAACTTAATAATTCAACAAGGGGTGTTTCTTTTTTCTTGGAAGGAGTAATTAAGATTGTTGACATTGTGCGAATCAATTGGGGAACGACACGACAGCTTCGTGTAGGTGTTCGTTTGACAGCGACTAGCTTTGCCCAGAAATATTGTTTTCAATTATTTAAAAGATAATTTAGGAATTTTCCATTCATTTATGAGATTGAATTGAAAAAATAATTCATGGTTTGGTTAATGGCAATCGGTAGCCAATTAACATACAAGTTTAACATGAAAATTGGACTTGGCGTGTTTCAATTTTCTCAAAAGAATTGATTAAGATTGTTGACATTGTGCAAATTAATTGGGGAATGGCACGAGAGGTTCATGTGTGCGTTCTCTTCCTATAAATGAAAGTTTTTTAAATTTTTATTTTAATCAAACTTCAGGAAAGTCTCTGCGAATTTAAAATTTTTTGGCAATTGAGGTCATGCTAGCGAGTTAATTTTTTTTATGTATTATGTAATTTTATTTTTTAATTATTTTGTAAACGCTAAAATTCTATTGGATACAGTACTAACAATGCACAAACGACTATCTATAAAGTTTCAGTGAAAAGGGCCAGATTGTCAATGTGATGGGTTCTTGAGATGTTTTTCCGATGTGATATCATGAAGTGAAATTATTGTTTACCTGGCTAAGAATGCACTAACTGTACTTGAGTGTCTTGGAACAAAAATTGCAAGAAAGAGGCAAATCATAGCCATAAGGTAACTTATTAATCAACGAACAATGAGATGGACCTCATTAGCAATCATATTTATTCTTACAGCAGTACTGCTTGATTCCAGAAAAACATTCTTTGCGACCACTTTCTTTACTACTTAGGGGCCGTCTATAAATTACGTAACGCAAAATTTGGAAATTTTAGACTCCCTCCCCCCTCTGTAATATGGCCTTAACAAATTCGCTAAACCTCCACCCCCTAATTACGTAATTAAACTGAAATCACCGAAGGTATTCTGGGCACATCTTCCATCACTAAAATTTATTTTAGCAAACCAATAATATAATTTTGAAAATGTGAATTACAGACGAGTGAATCATATTACACATTAATATCTATCACTCTAAGAGTGTCCTTTCTCCAATTGGTCGATTCGAATTAGAGAGAGAGAGAGAACTAGAGACTGTGCACTACCGCAAGACGTAGTTATATTGATTTTTAATTTTTTTGAGTATCGGTATTCTAATTATTAGAATTATGTAAATTTAATTTTGATTTTACAATAAAATGTGTTTTTCGTTTGTAGGATGAAGTTTTATGTCAACATACATTTTTGTTTAGGTTATTGGTTGTTTTATCGATACAATTCTGGTGTTTTGGATTACTTTTATGTAACATTACACGAGTGAAATGGCTCGACCAATGGGAGAAATGAAACTCTTGGAGTCGGTTTGAGTAAATAAGAAATATGAATATTTAGTAATTACGTTTTGTGATGAAGTTAATAGTATTTTACAATATTAGATTTATTTTTAATAGATTGTTTGAACGTAAAAGAGTAAATGATGATTGAATCTGCAATGTCGAATAAGGCAGGCAGACTCAATCCTAAAAAGAGACCCAAACTGCCACCGACATCGCACAGCAAAGATACCAAAGAATAGCTGTAATGTTCTTCAACTTCTTCAATCACATCATCGTCAAAGTAGAAGGATAATTCGTAGGAGCCTGCGACTTGCTTGGTGTGTTTTAAATGATTAGAGTACAAAGTTTCTTCACATATTTTAGGACAAGTGCAGTTTTCCAAATAATCAAAATTCATGGCTAAGCTATACAGTTCCTCGAATTGCTCGCGCAGACGGTTTTCATCGGCACACAACGGGAGGTCCGACAAAGATGTCGGAGGTAATCTGTTGATTTGTATCAATAATTATACGTGCGACTAAACGTTTTGCTATTTCTTACCGGCACTCGGTGTTATTTTTGACAAACTTTTCAAAGCAGTTGATTTTGCACTGGTTTACAACTTGAATGGTGTCGCAAACGTTTGATGTTCGATTCAGAATTTTGAACTATTTAGCGAGAAATTATCGTTAATCTAATTTATGAGTGATGAATTGTTTTAGAAACAAACTCGTTTTGCAGATAAACCGTAGGACTCGTAATCATTAATGCCCAATGGTGTAAATGGATTTGCTATGTCGTATGTGACGACGACATCATCATGGTGCTGCTTGTACTGTTTCAGATTTCAATATAATCCGTCGAGTTATTTATATTACATATTCGTACCCATACTCTGTTCCTTCCATAGCGACAACTCTTTAAAGGGTCCTTGAATGAGAATTGTAACTTTAAATTGTCCTGAAAGCGTACAAGATTTTCTACAGAAAGAATTACGAAAACAAAATTAGGTTTTTAAAAAAATTGATATTTTAAACCAGGGGTTCCCAACTTTTTAGCATCGCACCCCACTTTTTAAGCAAGGCGATCTTCTGCGCCCCACTTCATCTACTAGTGCAGGGGTTCCCAAACTTTTTAGCATTGCGCCCCATTTTTAAGCAAGGCGATCTTCCGCGCCCCACTTCATCTACCGGTGCATTAAATTTTTTTAAAAATGAACTACTAAAAAGGAAAAAAGAAATTTTTATATAATATTGCATACAATTTTATATAATATTGCATACAATTTTATACAATTTTACATATAATTTTATGAGCATGAAGGCTTATTTATCAGCCATTTATCCATAATAGAATTGAGCACACAAACTGAAATGGATTTGAATTTGGCAGTTGTGTATTGTCTGGATAGAATAGACTCTTCTAGACGGCAAGACAAGTGCACTATTCTAGGGGGAGGACATCATGTCTATAAGTTAGTTTGATTGTTAAAAATTAAAAAAAAAAATTTTTTTGTGAGCGATGGATCGCGCCCCACTAAAAATCAGCTCGCGCCTCACCGTTTGGGAAACTCTGTACTAGTGCATTAAATTTTTAAAAAATATACTACTAAAAAGAAAAAAAAAATTTTATATAATTTTGCATAAAACTTTGTATAATTTTTTATATAATTTTATATACTTTTGATTAAAAATTTACAAAAGTTTGCAAAATAAGTTTGTTTTATTTAAGCATGTATAATGGGTGCGCCCCACCAATAATCAGCTCGTGCCCCACCAGTGAGGCGCGCCTCACCGTTTACCCCGTTTGGGAAACCCTTTTTTAAACTGTTATACTTCTGGAATATGTGTAGCATGTGCCAAACACAGTTTTGGTGTCGTTTTTGACAAAAGAATGCAAATTTTTGGGGAATTTCATGTTGTTTTTCTGGCAAATCGGAGAAAATCAAATCGAATTATTTAGCAGCGTAATGAAAGTATCTTACCCCGTATTCGTCAACAGTCATCGTTCCGTGTAGTGACATGAGCTCCCAAAAGGTAGAAATGTTAAGGGTACCATCTTTTATTAAAGTAATTGGAAAGCACGGGGTTTTATCTTTTTGTTGTTGTCCTACTTTACGCAAAGCAGCGTAACTGTAAGACGCAGGACATAGAGTTATAGAAGGGAACTTGACGGATGCATTCCGTGTTAAACTGACTCTATTTTCGATGGGTGCAGATAGATAGAAGTTGAATCGATCGTAAGTTTGAAAGGAGCAAACGAGAGTGCAGAGAGAAATGATTAGAAAGTGCAAGAGATTGTATACAAAGCCTCGTTTGGACTTGTAGCCGAGGATTTCACTCTTGATAGTCATTCGATCGTGTTTGCATTTATTCTTATCAGTACGTCCTTTAGGAATAAATAATCTTTGCTTCGCATTTTTTCTGACTATATGTTCTGTAGAATAAAAGAGTGAGATTTCAGTGAATATTTCACTGAGTGCAACATTTGGGATATTAAACAACGTGTTGAGGGTTTTAACGTACGTTTGTGCCAGTTAGGATTGGCGGTATTCATCAAATATCGCGGTGGCATCGTGTTGTTGAGGTCAACTGGTCAAGGAGAAGTGTTCTTCTAAAGAGGAAGAAATTGGCGGTGACAGTAGTAATCCTTACAGTTGTTATAGAAACTATTCATTGAAGTAATGATTTATCTATTTGTTTACATCATCTTGGTCAGCAAGATTGCCTTCATTTAGTTATAGAAAATGATTTAAGAAATTTAATAATTCTGTACGTTTTAATGAAGAAATTTAATTATTTGGTATGTTAATTAAAAAATTTAATAATTTTGAAATGGATTATTTTTCCAAATAACTAAAAGAAACGTCCAAGTTAATCAATTTTATTTATGAAATATGTGGCGTCTTTGTTCTTGATCTCTCTCTCACAACATTTCTCAAAGACGGCACATCAATGCTCCGATTGGTCCAGGGAAGGGGATAGTGCATATTTATTTAATTTCATGTGAAAAAGTTGACTAGTAGCGAAAAAAAAATAAAAGATGGCTGTTACACTAAAAAATTAAATTATATATTCTGATCAATTACAAAATTGGCTAATTAGCCATTGGTCGAGCCTTTTCACTTGTGTAGTGATACAAAAAATAGACTAAAACACCAGAATTGCACTTGATGTACAGACATTGTAATCGAAAAAAAAAATTCAAAAGTTATTTGATTTCTTGACAAAGCAACCAATAAACTCAACAAACATGTATGATGAATTAAAAACAACATAAAACTTAATTTTATGAATGGAAAAAACATTGTATTATAAAATAAAATTAAAAATAAATCATTTTAATCATTATAATAATCACAAAAATAAAAAAATATGTATAACTACTTTTCCTGGTGGTAGTACACAGTCTACAGTTATTGAGTAACTAGACTCGACCAATGGGTAATTAGCCACTTTTGTAATTGATCAAAGTATGGACAAAAAATAATTACACAAGCTTAGTTTATTCTACAAAGGGCCCAAAAAAAATTGTTTTGAGAGCTTCAAATCAGGGCCTCTTTGCTAGATTTAGTGGCAGAAATTATTCAGCAGTGGATAAATATAAGTGCTAAACAAGACATGCCGAAATAGAGGCCAATGTCTTGCCCAATGCTGCTTAACAAAAAATATTACTGTTACCATCAGTGGAACGAGACATTAGAGAGTTTGCGGGATGCATTTTTCCCTTACAGTTAAAGACTATACGGTATAAAAATAGTGTAAGAGAAAAATGATAAATTAAGTTTTTGCGGGCTGCACTTTTCCCTTATCACTACACTATTTCAGCCAACTACTGACAGTTAGTAATTTTGAGCCTAAATATTCAATTTGGGGGCGTAAATGTGCAAATTTCTCCATAAAATTCCATTATTATGCCTGTAAAGTATGGTTTTGGGCCTAAAATTCAATTTTGGGCTTCACTTATCATTTAATCTACATACCTATGACTGATGTGTTTGATCGGGACAACAAAATAATCGCCATTTGCAATGGGCGGAGCTAACAATATAGTGTTCTCAATTGTGATTGGCTGTGCTATATTTTAATTTAGTGTTGAAAAAGATACACTAAAGATTTTTCCTTTACGATATGGCACTAAAATAGTGTAACGTGGCACAAAATAAGGGAAAAATGCCTCCCGCAAACTCTCTATTTTTCACCAATAGTCAAATAAGATAAGTTTTGATTTATCACTCACCAGCAGTTATGAAGTGAAATTCTGAATAATAATTTTCCTTACAATTTCTTTGAATTATGTTCTCTTCGCGTGTTAAGAATAAAGAAAATGTAAATATGCAAAAAGAAAATTTCAATGCAGTGTTTGCACACATGATGAAAGCAAAGGTTGATTTCATAAAATATTTAATGTTGGACAACATTTATCAGTTTATGTCAACATCTAAAACATTTTAAACAAACATGTTTAAACAAACATTTTGTTGCACGAATATAGGCAAAGTAAACACAACTACGACACTATTCAAATATTGTTTTTCTTTTACAACTTGGTGCGTTTTGCAAATGTTAGTAAAATTGATTTTTATGAATCAGTGACATTTTTCTTTCAAAATTATTTACATTTCTTGAAATTTTTTAAATGCGTAATAGAACTGAACTTCAACCAAAACACATCAAGCAGCATCAAACCTTAACGAGTCAGGCTTTTGTTAGCAGTACCAAACTAAAAAAAAATCACTTACTCACCCAACCCGGGTCATTTTTGACTTTAGTAAATTTTTGACTTTTAGTAAATTTTACCTCTTTCAATTCAGGTGGCGATGGTTTGAAACCGATTTGAATCGCAAAAAGAATCATAGCCATCTTGAGCTGCGGGTTGGGCCATGGTGTAAGAGAACAGGTGTTGAAGCGACTCTCCTAGCTTTGACCTGATAAGTGTACTAGTAACGAAACTTGTCACCATGTGGCACTGAAAACCAATGGGATTCCTCACACTGTATTGTACTATCACAGAATAACATGGTCCACATGTTTTGACTTGTAGCCGAGGATTTCACTCTTGAAAGTGACTCAATCAGCTTTGCATTTATTCTTATTATAATAAATGACCTATTTTTCTCATGTTTTGTCATTGTGTATGCTAGAGAATAAAAAAGTGTGAGTAAGTATTTAACCGAGTGGGAAATTAAACAACGTATTGTGGGATTTGATGTACGTTTTTGCTTGTTGGGATTGGCGTTGATGATTTATTTTTTTCGTAATTTTATCTGTTATTGTGTCGGAGTAAATTTGATGAGCAGTTTTGTACTAAACAGAAAGTGCTCTTTCTTTTTTCAATTGAGAATTTTGCTCTACCAGTCTTAGTTTAGAAGTTAGAGTTGGAATGACCTTGAAGAAAAGGTCAGAGGTCAAATTTTTTCACATTTTTGAAATGCCCTCACTTAGTTTACTAGTACTACATTTGTTTCATTTATCACACCTAAATGGTCTTTTCGTTATTTGACTGGATTCGTTCATTTGGGACACCCTGTATAAGCTTACTTTGACAAATTATTAAACATTTGTAACACTATAATAGAATAGAGTTGTAATTTATTTGATTCAATTGAACAGTATAGTGAAGTTATAAGATTTTACGGGGTAATATGCTACGTTTTGTGCTGGATTTAATGGAATTTTTGAATATTAGATTTATTTTTAATAGAATGTTTGAACGTAAAAGAGTACATGATGATTGAATCTGCAATGTCGAATACGGCAGGGAGGCTCAATCCTAAAAAGAGACCCAAATTGCCACCGACGTCGCACATCAAGCACACCAAATAGTAGCTATAACTTTCCTCAATTTCTTCAATCACATTATCATCAAAGCGGATGGATAAATAGGCTGAGTATACGTCATCCAGCTCGTTCTTTTTCAAATGATCACTGTACAAAGTTTCGTCGCATATTTTAGGACAAGTGCATTTTTCTAAATAATTAAAATGGATGGCCAAGTTCCAAAATTTATTGATCTGGTCCTTTAGCATAGATCCGTTTGCACAAAATGGGAGTTCCGAAACAGAAGCCATCGGAAATCTGTTGATTTGATCGATAATCAGACGTGAGAACAAACATTTTGCTATTTCTTACCGACAGTCGATGACATTTTTCAGAAAATTTTCAAAGCAGTTGATTTTGCACTGGTTTACAACTTGGATGGTGTCGCAAACATTTGATGTTCGATTCAGACTTCTGAACTGTAGAATGAAAAATCATCGTTAGTCTAATTTGTAATTGATGAGTTGGTCTAGAAACGAACTCGTTTTGCAGATAAACCGTAGGTTGCCGAACGACTGAATTCTGTATATTCATTTGCTATGTTGTATTTGACGTGAACATCATTATGGTGCAGCATGTACTGTTTTAATATAACGCAACATTTTGAAATTTTCTCGATTGAATTAAGTTATTTAGGTTTATTCATACCCATATTACTCCCGGTGCATTGGTACAATTGTTAGGAGAATCGTTGAAGGTAAAAACTAACTGAAAATCATCTTTTTTAAAACGAACAAGATTTTCTACAGAAACATTAGCGGATGCAAAATTAATTGTTTAAAAACGTTGGGTCTCTTCAAGTGTTAAACTTACTGCTGGAGTATGTGTAACACGTGCCAAACACAGTTTTGCTGTCACTTTGAACAAAATAGTACGAGCTTCTGTCACCATTTTTATCGGTTTTCTGGAAAAATGTAGAAATTTCAATCCAATTATTCAGAAGCAGAATGAAACTTTCTTACCTTCCATTCGTAAAAGTTATCCATCGTTCCATTTAGTGTCATGAGAGCCCAGAATGTAGAAACATTAAGGATGTCGTCATTTATTAAATCAGTGGGAAAGCATGGCTCACTAGAGTGTTTTAGTTTTCCTATTTTGTACAAATCAGCGTAACCCAGGAATGTAGGACACAGAGTTATGGATGGGAACTTGACTGATGCATTGCGTATTAAATTGACTCTGCTTTCAATGGGTGCGAATAGATATAAGCTGATTCGATCGTAAGTTTGATACGAGCAAGTGAGAGTGCTCAGAAAAATGACTAGAAAGTGCAAGAGATTGTATACAAAGCCTCGTTTCGATTTGTAGCCGAGGATTTCACTCTGGAAAGTTGCTCGATCATCTTTGCATATATTCTTATTACGACTTCTTCTGTGAATAAATAACCTCGATTTTGCATGTTGTTTGATTGTGTTACCTATAGACTCAAAGAGCATTTGTACACAAACGACTATCTCGGTGTTTCTATATTGTATACTTTTTGTGCCGCAACCAGACTTGATAAACTCTTGTGGTTTCATTGGTTTTTTTTGTTGTGTGCGTAAGTGAAAACGAACTGCTGCAAAAGGTTTAAAATTTATCGAATATATACAGAGGGTGAATACTCAAAAATTAAACACTTTAAAAGTGGAATTGCTAGTGATTGGCACACCACATTTAAATTTTGTTTGTTTCATCATTTAATCTGAACATTAGCCTGGATTTACAAGAATGGATATAACAGTCAGTTAAAATATGGGGCCACGTCATGGTACAGAAGTTGATGTTATGGTCTAAATGCTTTGCAAGGAGGGTTACTTACAAAAACCGAAAACGAATGCTTGAAAGTTGTTTGAGTGCTATCTAGCAGGTGAAAAGTGTGCAAATATGGCAACATTTGATGAGGCTTACATCTATCTTGACTACTGCAACGGTATTCGGAAAATTTGTTACGTTTTTCCTGGTAAAAATGTGCCAGAAGAGTGGCTTGTGAAAAGCTGGCCATGTGGCTTCATGGTGATAGGAGGTTAGACTGGCAGAGGACGACTTCCACTTATCAGAATGCCACAAAAAGTCTAAGGTAACTCCGTGACTTTATACTAAAATCATATTTGGACAAAAGAAATCCTTTTCCTGTATCCAGAAGATCTGAACAGAGTGACGTCACATCACGACAAAGCTTCCTCACACACTGCCAAGCTGACCACAGCCTACCTCGATAATCTGAAGGCTACGGTTAGGCTTAAATATTAGTTAAGAGGACATACCCACCAAATCATCAGACATCAGTCCCATGGACCGTTTTAGATTTGGTTTCTCAAAACAGCACCTGTTTCACCGAAAGACCAACACCATAGAAGGACTATGGAAAGTTGTTTGTGATGAATGGTTTACTCTTACACCTGAGAAGTGCAAAGGAGTGTTCCAGTCTTGGAAACAAGATGCAGGACTGTTAGTGCACTCCATGGGAGACACATTGGCCAAATTAAGACAATTCACTGACGTGCATTAAAGAAAATAAATTAAAAATTGCAGTGTTTCAAATTTGAGCATTCACCCTCTGTATATTGTGTGAGTTAATACGTCATATTGAGCACTTTAGACTAGAGGACGAGAAGAAAATTTTATACATTTACCTGATTAAACACAGCTAAAGTATTGTGTATTCTTGTTTTGGAACTACGACAGCTTTAGACCGTGTGTTTTTCTCTGTGTCTCTAGGTGTTTGGCGAGATCAATCAGATTGATTTTTGACGCTTTCGGCAGTAAAGTAACCATTGCACACGTGTTTTGGAGAAATTTGGCTATATTTTAATAGCCGGTAGTTTGTAATTTTTAGTGCGTTTTATGTAAATTAAGGAAGTGTTTTATTTTCTAATGACGAGTCGATATCAGTTTATGGCTTCCTCTTGTTATATTTAGATCAAACATCCGGTAGTTGGAGCGTACAAAGTAAATAGTGAAAAACAAGAAAAAAAATTAAATTTTGCGGTTTTTATATTTACTAATTACATCTTGTGTTGAATTTAATCATCAAAGAAGAGGGATATTTCGGCTGAGACTTTAGCCTGGCTGCCCATTTTGTAATGATTGGTGTGGAAAGTTTCATCACATATTTTAGGACAAGTACAATTTTCTTAGGTTATATACCGAGCGCAACGTGTAATTGTCGGGATAATTAGCTCAGCATGAATCTTATCTGACAAGAAGATGAGTGCTGACCTAATCCCGACAAGCGTGTGACGGTTATAAAACCGTATAAACGCAAAGGTTCACACCAGATGGCGCTAATATGAATTTATCGCGTAATTCGAAGAGAGTAGAAATACTTTAAAGTGTAGAGTATGTTTTGCGGTTTATTTGATAGAATAAACTCAGCAAGTATTATGAAGAATATTGATTCGATAGAGTAGTATACTTTGTAAGTTTGATACGAGCAAGCGAGAGTGCTGAGAAAAATGACTAGAAAATACAACAGATTGTATACAAAGCCTCGTTTCGACTTGTAGCCGAGGATTTCACTCGGGATAGTGACTCTATCATCTTTGCGTATATTCTTATTACGACTTCCTCTGGGAATAAATATTCTCGGTTTTGCATTTCCTTTGATTGTGTTTCCTATAGCATCAAAGAGTACTTGTCCACAAATGACTATCTCGGTATTTCTTTATTTTGTATTCTTTTTCTGCCGCAACCGGACTTGATAAAGTGTTGTGGTGTCATTGGTTTTTTTTTGTTATGTGCGTAAGAGAAAAGGAACTTCTGCAAAAGGTTTTTAATTTATCGTATTATAGTCACTACAGTAGAACCTCGATTTTCAGAACACCGGTTATCTGAACAGCGGTGGTCGGTTTTTTATGGATTTATTTATTTATTTATCTATTCTTAATCGATTTTCATCACATATGGCTAAATAGGACAAGCTTTTTTTGCAAACTTATGTAAAATTTTATGCAAAATTATTTAAAATTATATAAAATTTTATGCAAAATTACATAAAATTTTATGCAAAATTATATAAAATTTTATGCAAATTTATATAAAATTTTATGCAAAATTATATAAAAATTTATGCAAAATTATATAAAAATTTCTTATCTTTTTAGTTGTTCATTTTTGAAAAATTTAATGCAGTGAAGTGGGGCGCGGAAGATTGCCTTGCTTAAATATGGGTCGCGATGCTAAAATGTTTGGGAACCCCTGGTTTAGGATACCCGGATTTTAAATTTGTCATTTATTTCCGCGGTTATTATTTTTGTGGTTATTTCATTATCCACATCGATTGTGGCTGACCAAGTTTCCACATGCTTATAAATAAAAGTCACTTACCTACAATATTGTGTGGTTTTTCATCCAAATACAGTAGCACTAAAACGGTATGAAAATGAGCACAACTTTCTGATGTTCTTATCCGTACTCGTTGGGAATGATACTGCGGTCGGTTTACTGTTGTTACAGAAACTATTGATTTAAGTTTTAAAAATTAAAAGGCAGATATTTATATGAGGTGAAGTTGCTTTTTGAAATACCGAAAGAGCACTTTGTCGCACCATTAATTCGATTGGCTTTATTTATTCATTAGATAATCATATACATGTTAGTGTTACATATGCATGGCTCTGGTCGTCATTGGGAACTGGAATTAAATCTTGCATTATTAAATTTTGTCTAATGTGTTCCTCTCTTCTTGATTGCTTTGATTGATTCGGATGTAAACGTAGAGCGTTTTAAAAAGAAGCCATTAGGTAGGCTGAAATTAGCATAAGTGTCTTTATTTGCATTAATAAGCTTACATAAGTGGCGCTACGAGTGCGCTATAATTTAACATAGAAGGAACAAAGAGTCAAATTTTTTTGATTAATTACTATTATGAAAACTGGAGTTTCCAAGGGGAACTAAAAGAGTTGAGTGTTTTGACCGTCTGGGGCGCAGATTCTACCAAATTCGCATCTGCGGGCCAAATAATTTAAAATTCCGAGTTCTTTGGATTGAGTGGATTGTTTGAGATTCTTTTTGTTATATACAAGAATAAACTACTGTTTCAAATGTAGTCAACAGTACTTTGCTTTTATTTAAAAATGTTAGGTTAGGTGCCTCACCCTGTATAATAAAATAGAGTTGTTATTCATTTGATTCAATTATCTATTACAGTTCAAAAATGTATATAATAATTATGTTTAGTGCTGAACTTAATGGTATTTTACAATAAGGGGTTTTATTAAATGAGCGATTAGTTGATTACTATGATTAGTCGATTACTTGATGTGTCATGTGACTGGATTCAACCAATCCCGAGAATAATCATTTCATCAAATAAGCAACTAATCAAGTAATCACCCCAAACCATGATTTTCTGCTGACTTGGGCCGATTATAAGTGCTCTCTCAACTGAAACCAACATGGCGGCACCAGACCCGCTTCAACTACACAAGGTCATAATATAACAAAGTCTGCTCAGTTTAGGTTAAACTGAACACATGAAACAAGTTAGGTAGTTGTAATTATTATTTGTAGGAACTTTGTTTTAAACAATTGCTACTTATTTAGGTTAAAATTTAAACAATTCCGCCCATCGTAACAATTATCACATCATCAGATTTTTGTTGGGCCCTCAATAATTGAGTGATTATGATTATTGCAATAATCAACTAATCACAATAATCGCTCATTTAAGGAAACCCCTTAGTATTAGGTTAGTTTTTGATCGATTGTTTGAAAGTGAAAGTGTACATAATGATTGAATCTACAAGTTCGAGTATTGCAGTAAAATAACCATTGCACTCGTGTTTTGGAGAAATTTGGCTATATTTTAATAGCCGGTAGTTTGTAATTTTTAGTGCGTTTTATGTAAATTAAGGAAGTGTTTTATTTTCTAATGACGAGTCGATATCAGTTTATGGCTTCCTCTTGTTATATTTAGATCAAACATCCGGTAGTTGGAGCGTACAAAGTAAATAGTGAAAAACAAGAAAAAAAATTAAATTTTGCGGTTTTTATTGTGTATTTATCGTCGATGTAAGTAGTGGTCAAGAAAGCAACATGTCAGCTGAGTTGAACTAAAGTGACTGATTTATTCTCGAATTACAATATAGGTGGCGCTGCTCTTAAAAGCGCCAAAACACAACGATTGGTCAAGATTGACCGATGGAGTAGGACACTCCAACATCCCCTTTAATTGGGAGAAACACCAATTATACAAAATAAAGTAAAAATTACAGGAATTAAACGACGATTACATGTATGAAATGACTAATAAAACATAATTGAATTTTAAACAAACACGGAATGAAATTGATTAAATAAAAACACACACAAACATTAATTCGGTGGAAAACCAAAGAAGTCCGTTTGTTTCTTCTTTCGAACTGGTCGAGGACTGCGCGCGGTGGGTTGCGGGGTAGCCGAACCAGCGATTGCAGGCGGCGATGGCGCACGAGCGGGCAACGGCGGTGCGTGAATTGGCACAACATTTTGTGGTACTACAACAGGTGGAATAACGAGTGGTGGATCAGGCACAGGCACAGGCGGTGCAGTCGGTTGAGAATTGAAGGGAAAAGGAAGAAGAGAACTTCTGCAATCTTTCCCCCCATTTTGTGGTAACAAACTCGGATCTGCGCGTCGTCGTAACTGGTCAATGTGTCGATTCCACGTTACATCAAGGGCAACTTCCACGTCGTACGTAGATGAGGAAGTCTTCTTCTTAATTATACCTGGTACCCACTTAGGAGTGCCCCGATAATCTCGCGCGAACACAAGATCCCCGACTTCAAAACGGCGCTGAATGTCAATCTGTTCGACATCAGGCAATAGACGTGGATTCAGCAGGTGTAGTCGAGTTCGCATTTCACGCTGGAGAAAGGCGACAGCTGGCGTAACTTTCGTCGTGGCGTGAGGTGTTGAGCGATACGATGCGATGAAGCGTGATACGGCATCCGACAAAGAGAAATTTAAGGTTAGAAATTTGTCAACTTGGTTTTTAAAAGTTTTCACAAAACCCTCAACTGCGCCATTCGTAGCTGGATGGTATGGCGGTGAGAGAGTGTGACGAATTCCATTTATCGCCAAGAACTGGCGAAATTCCTGCGAGGTGAACTGTGGCCCGTTGTCGGTATGGAAATGCAGTGGCAAACCGTGATTTTCGAGCCAAGACTTGATTACTTCAATGGTGGCGGCAGCAGTGGTAGATGTCATCTTGCGAACTTCGCACCACTTGGTTTTTGCGTCAACCGCCAGCAGGAACATCGCGTTGTGAAATGGGCCGGCGAATTCGAGATGTACCCGTCCCCACACCTGGTCTGGAACTGGCCAACTGACGGTGTTTGATTTTGGCGGATCGGGCAAGCTTTGCTGGCATACATCGCAATTCTTAACTGTGCGCTCGATGTCAGCGTCGATTCCAGGCCACCAAACCGTGGCTCGCGCCAACGATTTGGTACGGACAATGCCGTAATGACCTGCGTGGAGCTCGACCAACACCGAACGACGAACAGCTTTCGGAATCACCAACCTGTCGGAGAGAAATAGATATTCATCAAAAGTTGAGAACGAGTCTCGATGCTTGTAAAATTCAGCAACGTCCAACGTGCGCGATTCCCATCCGGTGCGAACATGTCGCAAAACAGCTTGCAATACTTCATCAGCTGCATATGCAGCTTTGAGAGAAGTAGCAGTCATGGGAAAATCTGAAATGAAAGCAGAATAGATTTTGTTAATGCCGACTTCTAAATCTTCTTTGCTGTCCACACTCGGTTGTGGATTACGAGACAAGCCATCGGCAATGGCGTTGTCCACAGCAGGCACGTGTTCAATAATAAAATCGTATGCGGACAGAAATACCGCCCAACAATGCAGTCGTGCAGCCACGATCTGATTACATCCCTTTTTCTCTCCAAATATAGAAACAAGGGGTTTGTGGTCCGTACGCAGGAAGAAACGACGCCCAAACAGGTAGTGATGGAATTTCCTGATGCCATAAATAATGGCGAATCCCTCACGCTCTATTTGTGCGTAATTCTTCTGCGCGGCCGACAAGAGAGAACTCGCAAAAGCAATGGGCTTGTGATTACCATCAGAATCAAGATGAGAAAGGAATGCCCCCACACCTACCGGGGAAGCATCAACCGTCAAAAATAATTTTTTAGACTGGTCAAAGTGGGCTAGCGCCGACTCAGTGGACACAGCAACCTTAACCTTTTTCCAAGTGGACTCATGCTCCGCTGTCCACTTCCACTCGACGTCGTCACGTGTTAAACGATATAACGGTTCGAGCAGAGTAGACAGATTTGCAACAAAGCGACCGTAGTAATTGATGAGGCCAAGAAACGACTTCAAGGAAGTGACATCATCGGGGCGCCTTGCATCTCTGAGTGGAGCGAGTTTTGAATCTATCGGAGAAATATCGTTTTTGGAAATATTTAAACCTAAAAACTGAATCGATTGTTGTAAAAAGCGACACTTCCGGCGATTCAACGTGAGACCGGCTCCACCGAATGTCGACAAGAGCACATCCAAGTTTTGCAAGTGGACCGCGTTGGTTACACCCGTCACGGCGGAATCATCTATGAATGGTTGCGCACTATTCACCTTGGCCGTCAACTGGTCCATAGTTTGTTGAAATAGAGCGGGAGCGGACGAAATACCATAAAAGAGCCTATTTACCCTGAAAAGGCCCAAATGAGTGTTAATCGTGCATGACATTTTATTCTCCTCATCCAATTCCAGTTGATTAAAAGCTGAATTCATATCCAATACTGAATAAGTTTCCCCCCCCCGACAATTTGGCGGTCACATCTGCAAATAAAGGCAAAGGATATGAGTTGGGAAAAATAGCTTTGTTAATTGTCCGATTGTAGCAACCAGCCAATTTGATGGTGCCATCAGACTTTTTAACATGCATCACGGGCGTTGCCCAACGTGATGATGCGACAGGAGTTATAATACCGAGCGCTTGCAAACGCGCCAATTCAGCCTCGACCAATGGCTTAACTGCTATGGGGACTGGATAAGCTTTTAGAAAAATCGGCTGCACCGTTGGATCAACGTCAATGTGGACTGTGGACTTGTTAAAGCAACCAATTTCATCGCGGAAAGTGTGCTCGTGCTTCAGCAACAACGTTTCCAAAGCTTTGGCTGAAGTGGAATCAAGAACCTCGGGCTGAGTTGCAATGGGATCGACCTTGTAGATTTTCGCGCCGACCGCTTCAGCAGTTTTCGAAAGGAGCCCGAACATGCATAACCAACCTCTGCCCAACAACGGAACTGGACCATCCCGTGCGACACAGAGTGGCAATTGAAAATTTCGATTCTTAAACCTGACCGGAACCTCGATAACTCCCTCCATCTGTATTTGGTCGCCTGTGTACGTGTACATGTTGCACGGGATGGTCTGCAATGGAAAATGGGAGAAATGTTTTAGATATAAATCAAGAGCAATAATTGAAGCACCTGCCCCCGTGTCCATCTCCATATCGAGATTGACACCATCGATACAAATGGTAATCATGACCGGCTTCACACGTGGCAAATGCACGGAATTAACTGCAGTTGCAGGACCAGTATGAACTCGATAGAAGTCCATGTCCTCGTTAAAACGAACAACGTGAGTAGAATCCGATGCTGGAACACGAGAACGACACACCGGACGAATATGTCCAGTGTCCAGTTTTACCACAGCCGTGGCACTTGGCGTCCCGAAAACGACACGAATCGCGCGAGTGGGTCGATTTACCACAGGCTGAGCACCCCGACGCATTTCCTTTACTGGATGGTTGGTGTGGGACAGGAAAAGCAGCATTTTTCTTCGTGAAGCGCCTCCCGCCTCGCTTGTTCGGCTCGTATCGCGGTTTTGACTCGTGGAGTTTGTGCACAGGAGTGGCGTTGGTATTTTTGGCAGCAATAGTTGAAAACTCCTTCGATGACACCTCAGCGGAAGCCGCAAAAGAAACAGCGTCGTCGAAAGTCAAATCAGTTTTCAGGGTTAACGCTTGTTGAACCTGTTCGTTTTGCAAGCCACACAAAAATCGATTCCGCAGCTCGTTTGCTTTATTTTCTTTGAAGTCGCAATTCATGGCGAGCTCCTGCAGAACCACGGCATAGTCGGTAACCGATTCACCTGGCAGGCGATCGCGCCGGTGGAATCGCCGAATTTCAGCCAAAGTAAGCGGCTTCGGGCGGGCGTTCTTCTGCACGAGCGCTACCAATTCTTTGTATTTCAGTTCAGCCGGCTTTTTCGGTGCTGCAAGCGACACCAAAAGCTTAAACGTCGGCATGCCCACGTACGAGAGCAACGTATGCACCTGCTCCAAGTCGTCAACTATTTTGTTGCACGCGAAAATACTCGCCATGCGCAAACAATACAGTTCCCAGTCATCGTTGGGATCGTATTCGCGAGGTGTGCCTTTCAACGCGAAAATTTGAAGCACAAAACGACTAGGCCTACTTCGGGGACGGCGTGGTCAGCGACGGTCAAAAACGGCCAAAAAGTTCATCAAACGATCAAAAAACTCACAAAAAAGTAGATACGATACTGCATCTGGTCGTGGGTCGTCGATTGCGATCCCCCTCGTCGCCAATTATTGTGTATTTATCGTCGATGTAAGTAGTGGTCAAGAAAGCAACATGTCAGCTGAGTTGAACTAAAGTGACTGATTTATTCTCGAATTACAATATAGGTGGCGCTGCTCTTAAAAGCGCCAAAACACAACGATTGGTCAAGATTGACCGATGGAGTAGGACACTCCAGTTTTTATATTTAGTAATTACGTCTTATGTTGAATTTAATCATCAAAGAAGAGGGATATTTCGGTATATACCGTAACGTGATGCTTTTGCTTTTTAAAAGTGTCAAACAATTGTGGTTGATATTTTTCGTTTACAAACCGATTCTTGTAGCGTGGATTTTTGGTTGAATTCAAAGACGTGATCTGTAGTACACAGCTATTACTTATTGTGAGCCACGAGGTTAGCCCAGCAATATTGCCTAATTTTCCACTGTGTTGTGAGATTAAATTAAGAAAATAATTGATAGACACGGATTACAACTAATTTTATTTGGTTTAAATGTTTTGATCTTCATCCCTGGTCCTGCCGCTAGTAAACAAATTCTCATCCATTTTTAATTTTCTTTTTTAATTATTTTGTAAACGCTAAAATTCTATTGGATACGGTGCTAACAATGCACAAACGACTATTTATAAAGTTTCAGTGAAAAGGGCCAGATTGTCAATGTGATTGGTTCTTGACATATTTTTCCGATGTGGTATCTTGAAGTGAAATTATTGTTTCCCTGGCTAATAATGCACTAATTTGGGATTTTTAGACTCCCTCCCCCCTCTGTAATATGGCATTAACAAATTCGTTAAACCTCCACCTCCTAATTAGGTAATTAAATTTAAATCACTGAAGGTTTTCTGGGCACATCTTCAATCACTGAATTTTATTTTAGGAAACCAAAAACACAATTTTGAAAATGTGAATTACAGACGAGTGAATCATATTACATATTAATAGCTATCACTCCAAGAGTGTCCTCTCTGCAATTGGTCGATCCGAATTACCCTAGAGGCTGTTGTAATAACGAGGAATAATAGAGACGATGTGTGCAGGTTAAACTAAAGTGTTTTTAATAAGAACTAAAATACATTTGTTATCTTTGAAAAACTGACAAGGTCATGTGTCCGAAAAACAAGACGCCCTTTGGTGTTAACAGTATACAACTGATGACATTTGCTACAAAAATCCAATAACAGAGACTGTGCACTACCGCAAAAAGTAGTTTTATTGATTTTTAATTTTTTTGAGTATTCTAATTATTAGAATTATGTAAATTTAATTTTGATTTTACAATAAAATGTGTTTTTCGTTTGTAGGGTGAAGTTTTATGTCAACATACGTATTTGTTTAGTTTATTGGTTGCTTTTAAGATTGTTTTCTGAATTGTTTATTGGTTGTTATATCGATGCAATTCTGTTGTTTTGGACTACTTTTGCGTAGCACTACACAAGTGAAATGGCTCGACCAATGGGAGAAATGACTCTTTTGGAGTGGGTTTGAGTATATAAGAAATATGAATATTTAGGAATTACGTTTTGTGCTGAAGTTAATAGTATTTTACAATATTAGATTTATATTTAATAGATTGTTTGAACGGAAAAGAGTAAATGATGATTAAAGATGACTAAGAATAGTTGGATAGAACTAATTTGATGATGCTCTACAACTTTGTAATTGGAAGTTTTACTCTATCTCAACCAGATAACGGGTTAGCAAATGAAAAGTGCATTGTTCCATGTCTGGCATAAAATTTGATTACGCTATTGGATTCGTCATCCCTACTTAGCTATAGGCTAGTGTGCTTGGTTTTTTGAAAAAGCATATACTTATACTGGAAATTGACAAACATCTTAAACAAAACACCCTGTAAGCTTATAAGAAATGTGAAATTTTAGTAATTACAATTTGTGTTGAAGTTAATAGCATTTTACAATATTAAATTTTTTTTTGATAGATTGTTTGAACGTAAAAGAGTAAATGATGATTGAATCTGCAATGTCGAATAAGGCAGGCAGACTCAATCCTAAAAAGAGACCCAAACTGCCACCGACATCGCACAGCAAAGATACCAAAGAATAGCTGTAATGTTCTTCAACTTCTTTAATCACATCATCGTCAAAGTAGAAGGATAATTCGTAGGAGCCCGCTACTTGCTTGGTGTGTTTCAAATGATTAGAGTAGAAAGTTTCTTCGCATATTTTAGGACAAGTGCAGTTTTCCAAATAATCAAAATTCATGGCTAAGCTATACAGTTCCTCGAATTGCTCGTGCAGACGGTTTTCATCGGCACACAACGGGAGGTCCGACAAAGATGTCGGAGGTAATCTGTTGATTTGTATCAATAATTAGACGTGCGACTAAACGTTTTGCTATTTCTTACCGGCACTCGGTCTTATTTTTGACAAACTTTTCAAAGCAGTTGATTTTGCACTGGTTTACAACTTGAATGGTGTCGCAAACGTTTGATGTTCGATTCAGAATTTTGAACTATTTAGCGAGAAATGATCGTTAATCTAATTTATGAGTGATGAATTGTTTTAGAAACACACTCGTTTTGCGGATAAACCGTACGACTCGTAATCATTAATGCCCAATGGTGTAAATGGATTTGCTATGTCGTATGTGACGACGACATCATCATGGTGTTGCTTGTACTGTTTCAGATTTCAATATAATCCGTCGAGTTATTTATATTACATATTCGTACCCATACTCTGTTCCTTCCATAGCGACAACTCTGTAAAGGGTCCTTGAATGAGAATTGTAACTTTAAATTGTCCTGAAAGCGTACAAGATTTTCTACAGAAACAATTACGAAAACAAAATTAGGTTTTTAAAAAAATTGATATTTTAAACTGTTATACTTCTGGAATATGTGTAGCATGTGCCAAACACGGTTTTGGTGTCGTTTTTGACAAAAGAATAAGGCAGAAGGGAGTACAGAGCAAGCTTTTAAATTAAATAATTTTTCTTGTGGTGTTCTCAGTTTGTCCAACGGAACGTAATTGATTAATGCGGGACACAGAGTTATGGATGGGAACTTGTCGGATAAATTGCGTGTTAAACTGACTCGTGTGTCAATGGGTTAAGATAGAAAGTAGCTGAAGCGATCATAAGTTTGATACGCGCAAACGAGAGTGCAGAGAGAAATGACCAGAAACTGCAGGAAATTATACAGTAAGTCTTGTTTTGACTTTAGCGCTGGAATTCTACTATTGAAAGCATTCACTTTATCATGTTTTCTTTTATTCTTCTTAACCAAGACTCTCTTCTTCGCGTTGCTGGTGATAGTGTATCCTGCAGAATAACAGAGTTAATTCACTACTGAGTGTCAGTTCCTCAACTACCGTATAACTGCGTACCTTTTCCCAAGTTAGGCTTGAAATATTGTGGCGGCATTATTTATTAAGAATGATTTAATCCTGGTCAAACTGCTTCAAAATGTGCTGTTTAGTGTTGAGCTAACCCTATTTGAGGAGAATAAAGGTTGACATGCTATTTGATTGTTGTACAATATGAGCAGTGCATTGTTTATTCCAACAACAAAAATTTCTATTTATAGATCCATGGTAACATATATCATAGTTACAATAAATTTACTTAGCTAATTAACTAACATTTTGTACAGAGATGGTTAGAAAATTCAAAACCTTTACTTTGCTGGGAATGAGTTTCTTCAGATGGTATCGCTTGTGGAATTAATTTCTAATGAAATATTTTATGTTTTCTCTGAAGTTTCTGTCAGTTCTGTTTACCAAGGCAAGAAAAATCCATATTGTATTCAGAATGTTGCAAGGCCATTTGTTAATGAAATCTTTTTTTTTTTTTTGTAATTCAGATTAATGTGGAAAATGCAATATATATTTATGAGTGCTATTGTGGTGAAATTCTATATAGTATGTTGAGTTATGAAAATTGAATTTTTTCTTTCGTTATTTTCTCTACGAGTTGAAATGGCACAACATTGATTCGGCAGTAAGTGCAATCAGTTATAGAAATTGATTTTTTCAATCGTTATTTTCTTTATGCTGGGTTCCACTCGACTGAATTCTGTCAGCAGAAAATTTTCAGGGCAGAAAATTTATCTTTTCTGTTGTTGATTCCCATCTGGCAGAAAAGTGGGCAGAAAAATATCGCAGAAAATATCCCATAATTCATTTTGCAGCATTTAAAAATGGATGCCAACAATGCAAACTGTTAGGATTATATTTCGAATTGGTAATGTAATTATTAAGATTTGTTCAGTTTCTAATGATTGACTGATGTCACGGGTCAAAAATCTTGATGTATGACCTCGTGATGTCATAACTGTAGTTGTTTTATGTTCTCTCGACCTTGCGGACATCTTTGATGTTCAATGGGCAATTAAACACCGTTGTTCAACCAAAATCACAGTCTTATTGCTTCAAAAACCTCAACATTGGTAGCAGAGGATGGTTTCCTGCAGCGCACGTTCAAATTTCGGATATTGTGAACGTACGAGCGACGTACGAGTGTCGGAATTGACGGGCGAGTGCACGGAAGCCATCACGGTCCAAATTGAAGCGGTTACATCGCGAAACGAGAATAATTGTGCCTAGGATTTACAGGCACAGTAGAAGCTAAGTATTTGTCGAAATTAGGGCGGTCTTTGCGACATATAAGCCCACTTAAGCTTTGTTTTGTACTCGGAAATAGCGGTGTGAAGCGTCGAACGACTCCGGGAAGCAGATTCGACGCAGGACGAGAAACGACGAACGTTTGAACGACGTCGGCGGAGCGCATACGAGACGTACGACCGACGACAACGCGGAAAACGAGTTGACATCGCTACGTGTCGAAAAACGAAGGAAAACAACGGTGTATACATTTCATGTGCCTGGGAAAATACAAGGCACTGAAATAGATAAGTATCAACGTATTTTATTGTTTAAATAAGACGGTTGATTCGGATATTTATTATCAAAGGGAAAAACAAAATGGCGACGACGGATGCCGGGATAGCAAATGTTGCTAGTGTTGAGAAATTAACTAACACCAACTACTTCTTATGGCGAATGAAGGTGCGAGGCATTCTGCGTGTCAAAGAGCTTTGGGATGAAGCTATAATAGAAGTAGGACCAGCCAAACCCGCCGACCCAGCAGACCCAGATTACGATGATGCATTGAAAAAATGGAAAGAGTGGGACAAGAAGAATTCACAGGCACTCACAATCATTGCCCTGACACTCTCATCTCAGCAAGCCATGCGATACAGCCGTGATGAAAACGCAAAAGCGTTGTGGGAGAAAATTGAAGCGCACATGGCGGGAAGAATAGAAGATCAGAAGATTGACTTGACTTTTGAATTAGCTCAACTTAGAATGAGCAAATCAGAAGATGTCGACGCTTTTATGGATCGGTCGGAAGCTCTCGCAACAAAAAGCGCTGAATTGGGTAAAATTCTCACAGATAGAGAAATGACATCTTATATTTTACACGGTTTGAGAGCCGAGTTTAATATGGTAAAGAAGGCGCTAAATGCGAACAAGACGCTGTCATTAGATGACGTTCGTGCCCAACTCAAACAGGAAGAACGCGAACATCGACGTGGAAATCCGGATTTTGGGCGGGAAAATTTGACGGAAAGCGCATACAAAGCCAAGAAGAAAACAGGTTTTAAATGCTTTAATTGCAATAAGCCAGGACATTTTTCGCGTGATTGTTGGCGGCCCAAAGTGGAAAAGAACCGCACTGACGACACCAAGCAAAAACCGGCGGGTCGCGGACGCGGGAACACCAAAAAGGAGGCGGCTGCAATCGCAACGGACGCGGATGAACCGGAGTTTTATTTCACTTTTCACGTCACGCACGAAGAGGAAATTGAAACGACAGATATTTCCCTCGAATGGCTTCTTGACTCTGGCGCATCGAGCCATATGACGTCTAAACGAGCAAAATTCACTCAATTTGATGAGGGAATACAGAAAATAGGCCTAGCAGGAGTAGGGACTGAATTGCAAGCAGATGGAAAAGGGCAAATGGAGTTAAAGACACCACGTGCACACATTAAATTGGAAAATGTGTTGTATGTACCCAAGTTGAAGAAACACCTTTTGTCAGTTCCGAAAATAGTAGATTCAGGTTGCAAAGTCTTGTTTATGAAGAATGTGGCACAAATCCTCAACGATAAAGACCAAGTCATGATGGAAGCCAATCGAAGAGGAGACAGTTTCTTTCTAAAAGAAAAAACGAAACAAATAGAAGAAGCCAACCTTGTAACACAAGAATTATGGCATAAGCGCTTAGCGCATGTCAACTTCCGCACGCTCATGCAGATGTCGGAACAACGCATTGTTCGAGGATTGACGATGAAAAAGGATGTTCCTGCCACGTGTGAAGCCTGCATTGAAGGGAAGAGCACAGCCAAGCCTTACAGTGCAGTGAAGGGGAAGCAATCCTCAAGAATACTAGAGCTTTTACATTTGGACTTGGTCGGACAAATAAATCCTCCAACTTATGCGGATGGTAACTACGTCCTAACCATCGTGGACGACACCAGTAGGAAGATCTTTGTCAAGATTCTGCAAACTAAAGGCCAAACATCAGAAGTATTTCAGGATTTTGTCCAAGAACAAGAAGTACAGATGGGTTTGCTTGTAAAACGAGTACGAAGCGACAATGGCGGTGAGTTTGTTGCGTCATCGCTGGCTGATTTCTTCAAGAAGAAAGGAATCAAGCACGAATTTACGACTGCATATTCGGCACAGTCAAATGGGATTTCCGAACGTGCAAACAGAACCATAATGGAGGCAGCGAGGACAATGCTACTCGAGTCTAAATTACCGAAACCGTTTTGGGGCGAAGCTGTACAAGCAGCAGTACACAGTAGAAATTTATGTATGACTTCTGTGCATGGGAGGAGTCCTGAAGAGAAATGGACAAATCACACGCCAACAGTTGAACATTTAAGAAGATTTGGATGCATTGCGCACGTCTTAAAACCAAAATTTCAGCAAACTAAATTAGAAGCAAAAACGCAAAAAGGGATATTTGTTGGATATTCATTGAAACGCAAGGCTTATCGAATTTATTTACCCGAATTGGAGCGTATTATGGAAGTACGTAACGTCCAGTTCGAAGAAGGAAAATTGGGATTCTGTCTATTACCACCAGAGCAGCTGGAAAAGGAAGTTGAAATGGACATTGGACCTCCACTTACCCATAAGGACCCCATTCCAGTTCCTCTGGGGGAAGAGGAAGGCGACGATGATGACGACGAATCTTTCGGGTCGGCACCGGACTTCTTCGAATCGAGCTCGGAGGAATTACCAGATCACGAAGAGTCAGAATCGTCGACAGAATCAGAGGAAGAGGAGCAGCAGAAGCCCAAACGAGGTCGTCCAAAGGGAACGACAAAAGAAGTTTTGCAACAGCGGAAACAGGGAATTTCGGATAATCAAGCGGGCCCATCCGGATTACGTCGTTCTAAAAGAGCGGAAGAAGAGAGAAAGCGCAAATTGTCGGAACCCAATCCCGCAATCACGCCTGGGTTGAGACGCTCGAAGCGAAAAAAACGCAAATCCGAACATACAGCGTATCGAGCAGAATTCATCGTTCCCTCCTCTTATAAAGAAGCAATGAGTTCGCCCCAACGAGATGAATGGGTGCATGCCATGAATGAAGAGATGGGATCTATGGCAACTCATGAGGTATGGGAAGAGGTTGACTTACCGAAGGGAGCAAGACCCATTAAGTCGAAGTGGGTTTATCGCTTAAAAACTGACAAGTTTGGAAAAAACCCTCTGTACAAGGCACGCCTCGTAGCCGCTGGTTATGCACAGAGACCAGGGACAGACTACCATGAAACCTACGCCCCTGTCATACGAATGGAGACTTTACGTATGTTAATCAATATTGGAGCCAGGATGGGCATCGAAATTGAGCAAGATGATGTGAAGACGGCGTATCTTCATGGAAAACTCAAAGAGACTATTTTTATGCTTGCACCGCAGGGTTATACAACACGTGACAAAGGCAAAGTTTGCCATTTATTAAAGAGCATCTACGGTCTTAAGCAGAGCGGACTCTGCTGGTTCAAAAAGATGCGGAAGGAACTTCTGAAATTAGGATTCAAGCAGTCACTATGTGACCCGTGCTTATTCTTGTTGAGAAGAAACAAAGATTTCCTTTATTTGGGATTATACGTCGATGACACTGTGACGCTAAGTTCAACGCCAGAATTCAAAAAGCAGGTTATGGGACAGCTGTCCAAGAAAATAGAACTTGTACATCTTGGGGAGTTGACTTTTATACTCGGTATGGAGGTGGATCAAAGAAAGGACGGCATATTCCTTTCACAACACAAATACATCAGGAAAGTGTTGCAAAAATATGGCTTAACAGACTGTAACGCAGCAGTAACCCCACTTGACCCGAATCAAAATTTGGACGTTTATGAAGAAAGTAAGAAGATAGACGCCAAATTCTACCAGGAAATGGTGGGAACAATAATGTATCTTGCAACAGGGACCCGCCCCGATGTAAGCTACGCTGTGAGTTCGTTATCGCAGTATAACAAAGACCCCAGAGCCATACACTTGCAAGCCATCAAAAGAGTGTTCAGATACATAAAAGGAACAGCAGACCAAGGTTTATTCTACCGCAGGCAGCCTGGAGAGATCCATTGCTACGCAGATGCATCATGGGATTCCAGTGTTGATGCGAAATCCTTCACTGGATATGTCATCAAACATGGTGACAGCTTGCTTAACTGGAGAAGCTCGAAGCAACGGACTGTTGCGCTTTCGGCAACTGAAAGCGAGCTGAACGCAATTGCAGAAGCACTCCAAGAATTGATCTGGACTGAATTCCTTCTGATAGAATTATGTGGAAAGACAATGGATACCGAAAACAAAGTTATTTATAATGATAACTCTGGCGCTATACAAATATTGGAAGGAGCAACGCAGCGGATGCGTACAAAGTTGATGAATAGACGATATCACTTCACCAAAGAAGAATTATTAAGAAGCGGTATAAAGGTTAAGCACATCGCAAGCGAACGGATGCAAGCGGATTTCCTGACGAAGGCGTTAACCGGACCAAAACTTCAAAGATGCTTGGAAGATCTCAAGTCATTTGAATAGTTAATTTAATCTTTATTGTTTATTGGTTGGATTGTATAAATGAAATGTAGAAATTTACTCACTCCGAAAATAGGAGGAAATGTTAGGATTATATTTCGAATTGGTAATGTAATTATTAAGATTTGTTCAGTTTCTAATGATTGACTGATGTCACGGGTCAAAAATCTTGATGTATGACCTCGTGATGTCATAACTGTAGTTGTTTTATGTTCTCTCGACCTTGCGGACATCTTTGATGTTCAATGGGCAATTAAACACCGTTGTTCAACCAAAATCACAGTCTTATTGCTTCAAAAACCTCAACACAAACACTGCTTTATTCGTATTTCTGAGTGCTATTTTTATTTGTAATAAATGAATAGTACACAAAAAAAAAAAGAAAAACAAATTTGGGTAAGAGATTTTTCTCAATCGACCCAAATTAGAATTTTTATTACAAGTGACCAAAGGTCATTATGACGTCACTGGGCAGAAAATCATCTGATTGGCTGATGGGGTTTTCTGCTCCTTATTTTCTGCCCAAATAACAGGAAGTGACGTCATAGCAGAAAATATACTGGGCAGAAAACTGGATTTTCTGCTCTGTTTCAGTCGAGTGGGAACCCAGCAGTACTGCGTTAAAGTAGGCAAGAACGATGTGACTTAAACAAATTAAAAACATTATTTTATTTTATTTAATTCTGGATTTAGTCTCCTATTACCTTTAAGCACCATCTTTTGATTGGAAATGTTTCCCACCGTGTCATTGTGAGGTTTGCTTGTGAGCCTGTGGTTTGGTTAAGGTTTGCCAACAATTGGAGTTGGCACCAGTTGCTATTTTAGTTGCTGGCACTAGTTTTTATTAACACCAAAAAGGACTGTCCACATAGGACGGAGTTGTACGTCAATAAAATGCAGTATCAAATACTGTATTATGTAGATCTATGGTTCATTTACTGGGAATAGAAGTATTGGTGTCTTGTCTTGGAACTATGACAATAACTCATCACAATTTTAAACTTTTTACGTTGTGAGTAAGTAAAACACGTTGGTAGACAAATACTGTATTTGGAATTGAGTAAATGTAGAATTATGATGAGACTAGGACAATACGATATATGAATTTTATTATTTTCCAAATAAACGAAACATACAAGGAGAGATAATCATTTGACATTATTAGAATATTTATAATACCTTATACTTAATAGAATGCTAATTTATTTGATGCAGTTACAAGATATTACTATGCTGAATTTAATGGTATTATTTTAATATTAGATTTATTTTAAGTATTTGAAAGCGAAAGAGTATGTGATGATTGAATCTGCAATGTCGAATATGGCAGGGAGGCTCAATCCTAAAAAGAGACCCAAATTGCCACCGACATCGCACATCAACGATACGAACGAGTAACTGTAAAATTCCTCAATTTCTTCAATCGCATTATCGTCAACGGAGAGGAATATTTTGGCGCTGACATAATCCGTTTTGCTTTTTTTCAAATGATCAGTGTACGAAGTTTCATCGCAAATTTTAGGACAAGTGCATTTTTCAAAATAATTAAATTCTTTGGCCAAGTCCCACAGTTTATTGATACGCTCTTCTAGATGGTCATCATTGGCACACAACGGGAGGTCAGTAGCAGCAGTCATTGGTAATCTGTTAGTTTGCATCAATAATTACGTGTGAGCGGAAATGTAATGTTGTGACTTGGGCGTGACATTCGGGTCTGTTCATTTCGTTTCCGATCGTTTTGTCGCCAAGCATTTCGGCGCCGACTATCACTTCCTGGAGGGGATTAGATTTTAAAAAAAAAAGTGGGAAGGTGAGGTCCGGTCATTCTTAGGAGAACATGAGGCGGGCGCAGCTTTTAAAATGCGTCGACGAAATGATTGGCGACGAAATGAAGCGACTTCGTCACATTGTATCAAGATAAATTGGAGGCAGACAGTATCAAACACGTGGTTAGTGGTTACGTATTAGCTGAGGCATAACCAGGTTCTAAAGTTCGGGAGTGCGAAGATGTAAAAAGGTGTAAAAAAGCCAATTTTATCATAACACTTGTGACTGGATATGGTCTTATCCGCGAAGTATGGGGATTTACTCCACGGGAGGGATGCATATCTCACGTAAGAACGAGACAGGGACTCAGATTGTTGGGTTTTGGCCTTTAATCGTTGTCTAGGGGTTGGGTCACCTATCTCACTGTGTGGCAGTGTTGTTAGGCACGCTACACCAGCAACCAACCCGTCACAAGCAGGGTGGTAGCCCCATGGGTAACGTGGTCGGTCACATCGGACGCGCACTCTGCCATACTTACCTGTACGACCCATGTAGCTGCTCATGGAGGCTGCAACAGGCTTCTCATCCTGCTACTGAGCGTCACAGTGGTGAGTGGCGAGAGTAGCAGAGTCAGCAGTTGTTTTTGCTGGCGCTCGGACCGTGTCAGCCCACCCTTGGCACGTCCTCACTCTCGGCTCTCTTGGCAACGTCTCTCTCTCGCCACACCACTCAGCTCACCTCCTTCCCTGCTAGGCCACCAGGCGGTGTGTGAAGTGACGTAGGCCAAACGGTCACACACTTGGTGAATAAGACTTAGGCTGCTGAACATGTGACATGTGACATCATGAACAGTGAATTATGAACTATGAATTATGATTACCGTATATTACCGATTAAGAGTCGCCCTCGAATAGTAGCCGCGGCTGAGACACCAAGAATACCGTATTTTTTGCAAAAGTACGGTTTTGTTTCCGTATTTAACCTCACGAACGATGAACGTATGCTTCGTTTGTGACTTTCAGACTTTCAGACGTTTGTTACATTAAACAAATGGAACAAATGAAAAACCAAAATTGTAATTGCTGACAAAAATGGGAGTTTTGAATGAGAGCAGTGGCTTTTAATCGATAAAATATGGTAGTTATGATGTCACATGTTACACTTCTGCGGTCTCCTTGTCTCCTCCTGCTCTCATCCTAGGTCAGTTCATTCCAGGGCCATCCGTTAGTTGTGACGGTTACCTGTGGTTTGCCTTGGCAGGCCAGACTGTCAGACTATTTCTTACCGGCATTCGGCGACATTTTTCAGAAAATTTTCAAAGCAGTTGACCTGGCACTGGCTTACAGCTTGAGTGTTGTGGCATGGGTCTGATGTTCGATTCAGACTTTTGAACTGGAACGAGAAATTATCGTTATTACATTTGCAATGGATGATTGCTTTAGAAACCAACTCGTTTTGCAGATAAGCCGTACGATAAGTAGTCCTGAGAACCGACTGGTGTATATCCAGTTAAAACGTTGTATTTGATGTCATCATCATTGTGGTGGAGCATAAACTGTTTTAATATAATACATGGTTTTGAAATTTTCTTAAGTGAAGTTATTCGATATTATTAAGTTATTTATACAGTATTTATTCGTACCCATACTATATCCCTTGGTTGTGTACAATTTTTTAAAGAGTCCTCGAAGAAGAGGAATAAGTTGTGTTCATTTTTTTCATAGCGAACAAGATTTTCTACCAAAACAATGGCGTATTCAAAATGCATTGTTAAAAAAAATTGGTGCTTTTAAACTATTAAACTTACTGAAGGAATATGTGTAACAAGTGCCAAAAACTGTTTTGGTTTCACTTTGCTCAAAAGGTTCCGATCCTTTGACTGGATTGACTGGATTGAGTTTCTGGCAAAACGGAGAAATTTTATTCAAATTACATAACAGTAGAATCAAAGATATTTACCCTATTTTCGAAGAAAACATTCAACGTTTCGCCTAGTGACATGAGACTCCAAAAGGTGGAAATATTATGGGAACCATCGCTTTTGGATTCAGAAATACGAATATTGATGCATGTATTCTCATTTAGTGGCTCATTATTTTCCTCTCTTATTTTATTCAAAGGAGCGTAATTGCCGGGTGCAGGACACATAGTTATAGATGGAAACTTGAAATATGAATTGCGTATTAACCTGACTCGAGTATCGATCGGTGTAGATAGAAAATAGCTGAATCGATCGTAAGTTTGATACGAGCAAGTGATAGTGCTGAGAGTAATGACTAGAAAGTGCAACAGATTGAATACAAAGCCTCGTTTCGACTTGTAGCCGAAGATTTCGCTCTTGAAATTCACTCGATCAGGTTTCCACTTTTTATTCTTATTAAGACTTCCTCTATGAATAAAGAACCTCTCTTTTGCATTTCCTTTGATTGTGGATCCTACAGAATCAAAGAGCAGTTGTACACAAATGATTGAAAAATTTCAGTGAGTAAACATATCTCGCTTTTTCTCTATTCTGTATACTTTTTTTGCTGCTGCTGGGTTTAATAAAGTGTTGTGGTTCCATTGGGTTTTTATTACGTGCGTGAGAGAAAATGAACTTCTGTAAAAGGTTTTGAAGTTAGCGTTTGAAAGACAGTTAAGCCTGAGTTATGATGTTCATATTAAACACATTAGACTAATACCTTGTTTACACCAAGGTTTTGGATCTCAGCCAAAGCTGCGGATATAGATCCATAATCGGTGTGAACACTGATCTCTGTTCGCACAATTCGATAACAAAATCCAAAAACTGTTTCGTGTATTTGTACATTTAGATTTTAGAATTAGTATATTTAAAATAAATTTAAAAAATAAATTAATAACAATGAAAATGAATAAATTCGAATCATGTTGGCAGCTGTTGTATAGCGAGGTGTTCCTAAAACCTGTTGCTACTAAAATCCGGTTTTGTTTGATTGAATCAACTTTTTGGTGTGAACACGACACAATCCGGGTGAATATTGGAAGTACATCCGTTGGTGTAAACAAGGTATAAAGGACGAGAAGAAAATTCAATACAGCTTACTTGATTAAACAGAGTTTGCGTGGAAAATATCACAAGTTTAAAGTTAACACATGTATCGGTATTTAAATTTTTAGTTGTTTGCTTATGTCAACAGCTATTGAGTCTGTGCGCACGTATGAGTGTCTCCGAGGTGTCTGGCAGGATCAATCAGATTGATTTTTGACACACGGCAGTAAAAGAACCGATATACACGTGTTGTGAATAATTTGTCAACATTTTAATAGCCGGTAGTACTTTGTAATGTTTAGTGGGTTTTACTCAGTTTCAAGTTCTCAAGGAAATGTGTTTTTTTTTTTTTTAATGAAGGGATCGAAACCAATTTATGGCTTTTTCTGCTAAGTTTCGATCAATCATCTTGTACTTTTCAGAAATTATTTTTTTAGAAAAAAAAGACTATTTTTTGCTGCTTACGGTAGTTTTTAAATTTTTCTGTATTGTATTAAAATATTTCTTTGATTATTTATTTCCAAATTCGTAAATTGCAGAGTCAGAAATAAAATAGAATTTAAAACATTAATTGAAACACTGTACAACATCAATACAAACACTGTACAACATCACTAGTCGACTTTAAACAATGTTCAACATCACTACTCTAGTTGAAACAATGCACAGCATCAATACTCTAGTTAAAACAGTGTACAACAGCAACGCAGCAATAAAAATGTTGATTGTATAAATCGAGTTAGTTAATTTTTTACAAATTTTATGTCGAAAAAGGCTTCTCATCATCCGACACATGTTTCTTAATGGCCGAAGGTTGATATTTATAAACAAAAGCCATTTTGCTCGGATATTTCGGGTTTTTATAAGCCAATGCTACGTTAAAAATAAGTCAGGTTGTGCATAAATTGCTATTGGTGCTAACGTGCCTATTTGCCTGCTGAAATTCGTATGATTAAGAAAATCTCTTTGTGGTATCATGCTATTGCAGTCAAGTGTACATGAAGAAGTGCTCTTGCTAGGAGACTCAATTTGCTTAGACCACTGTCAGGCTGTTGTAAAAACTTCTGTTTAAAGAACCTAAATTACAAGTGTTTAGCAGCTAATTTGATCACTAATAATGTTTTGTTGATTAGATCTTGGAAGATTCTAATGAATACTCCCATCCAAATGCGAAGGACTCTTCGCATTGATAGCTATTCGTGCTGCGGGACCGAATACGTCTCCGTAGCGTTATTTGTGACGATGCCGTAAAGTCAGCCGTACCCATCGAGCATCGCCCGGATCATCAACCAGTGTCGCCGCCCGTTTACACGTACCCCGAACCCGTTATAATGTTAATAAACATGTTTTATATCACGCGAAATCGTAAGTTATATTATTTCGTCGTATATTCATTTGACTCACAAATTCATGGCTTATCTCGGTTAGGTTGTTGCTAGGTATAGCAACGTCTTGTTTAAACCGATTTATCTCTTTAAATGGTTAATTATTCAGCCAAAAGTAGAATCGTCACAGAGCTATAAAGATTAAGTTTGAATGTGCTAAATGAAGGTTCTGACAGTTGTCCAACTATCAGGAAGCCTTGTTGCTCAAAATCACCACTAGGATAATTTTTTTAAAAAAAAATTAAAATTGTTGCATTTAAATTCTAAATCTGATTCGAGGGACGTTTTATTTCTTATGACTTTTGCAGGAGGCGTTACATTTTAAAGCCGGGCGATTGCAAACTCGCATATTCTTACGCATGCTGCATAAAAGTTACCGGGATAGCCACAACAGACCTGCACGAGAGTTGCTTGGTTTGGTTCCCTGGCCAGCGCAATGAAAATGATTTAAGTCAAACTTAACAAGGTTTTTATGGGTATCGGAAATTAATGGAGATTGAGCAAGTTATTTTAAAAGATATGGTACGAGTGAGTTTTTGTTGTTGTTAATATTTAGCTAAGCCTGGAATGAAAGTTAGAGTTAGTCTTAAAATTATAATGGAATCGGGTGTTAATTTGAACTGCGATGTGGAACGTGATTTGAGATTTACCTCAACTGGCGAAATTGTTTAGCTTGAAAAATGTCTTATCACATATAGTATATTTAATTTTGTAATATAATTTCAGATCGAGCAGCACTAAAATTTAAAAACAACTCACTACACAGCCATCTTTATTTGTTGCATTTACTGGACCGGTAAAATTAGAGATTACACAAGATTCATGTAATGAGGTAAGCATTTGTATTATTTTATTTGAATTTGTTAGTTACATTTCTGGGTCTGATGGTGGTTTTAATCAGTTAGTCAGTTAGTGCTTTGGTGAGGAATTGAAGCATTGAGTGCAGACCCATATACAAAATATTTTTTTCAACATATTAAGTAGAGAAATTTAGTAATTATTTTTATGCTTAAGTGAAGTGAATTTTTTGACAGAGAAAGTAAGGAATGAGTGTGCAAGGTCAAATATTGCAGGGAGGCTCAGCCCTAAAAAGAGACCCAAATTGCCACCGAAGTCGCACACGAAAGAGATGAAACTGTAAGCGTAATGTTCTTCAATTTCTTCGATCACGTTGTCGGCAAAGGAGATGATTAAATAGGAGAGATTAGATGCTACGTCGGATCGTAAATGATCGATGTACAAAGTGTCGTCACATACTTTAGGGCAATTGCATTTATTCAAATAATTAAACTTATTGGTATGAGATTTCATTTGATTATACGCAACGATGGAATCATTTTCATTATCGCAAAAAGGGACGTCCAAAACAGACGTAAAAGGTAATCTGTTGATTTTGATGAGTAATTACGTGCGAGCAGATGAGTTTTTTTTTAAGATTTCTTAATTCTTACCGACACCGAGTGATATTGTTCAGAGTTTTTTCAAAGCAGCTTTTCTCACATTCCGATACAACTCTCTTGGTGTCGCATGGGCTGGTTGTGCGATTCAGACTTATGAACTGGAACCAAAAGTTTTAATTAATTTAATTTTCTATTGGATGAAAAAGTTTAGAAATTACGAACTCTCTTCGCTGATAAGCCGTAATGTATACCTTCGGTTTTTTTCTGAATTTTATATTCAGTTGATATTTTATAAGTGATATCATCTTCATCATTGTGTACTATATACTAATTTTAAAGACATAAACAATGATATCAATGTTTTATTTTTATTGAATTATTTATTCTTACTTTCGAAATGATGTCGTTGCAACGTGGCATGTATTCGTCAAACCGGAATGCTAACAGGAAATCTTTTTGAAAAGGAACAAGATTTTCTATAAGGAATTCCAAAAAATATATTACTTTTTAAATGCTAGAAAAAACGTTTAATACTTACTGTAGGAATACGTGGAACATGTTCCAAATATAGTGTTGGTGTCAGTTTTGACTGAAAACGTAAACGACTTTCTTTCTCTTTTTCCTGTGATTGTCTGGAAAATAGAAAAATAATAATTTTTTGGATTTTTAAATTATAGCAAAGGCATTATAATTTCCTACCAAAAATTCATAAGCATCTAGCAATGTTGCTTTGAAGGACATGCGTGTCCATAAGGTAGAAATTTTTAAAGTATCGTTAAGCAACGCGAAAGGAGACATTCGACAAATGTTTTTCCCTTTTCTTTTAGCTGCATTTAGCCGTCCGTTTACAATCAAAGAGTTGTCAAAGTTCGGACATAGAGTTATGGACGGGAACTTGACTGATAAATTGCGTTTTAAAGTGGCTTTGGTATTGTGAAGTTTCCTGTCTTCTCTTCCTGTGGGTCCGTCTTGGTTAATGAAAACCAAGTTGAAGAAATGAATTTAGAGTCTCGTGGGCACAACTGTGTTTTATGATGTTTATTCAACAAAGCTCAAACAGCAACTAACTAGTAATAAGGATTCAATCAAACAAGAAAACTAATATCGAGAAAGTAAAATGATATATATTTAAAATGACACACATGCAAGATACACTATACTATGACTAAGCAATGACACACAAAAAAGGGAATTTAACACTTAAGATATTATTACTAACAATTAGAAAACTTTATAAAATAAAACATTACAAAATTACAAAATTAGAAAATTACAAACCTCACACTCTCCCCCCCTTAATGCTAAAAACACTTTTTTTAACATAATCAAACCCTTCAAACTCTTTAAATATAATAACGTAATAAGATCACACACACACACACACTAACTTAAACACAATAAAATAAAAATGAAAATAAATAAATGCAAACAAAGTAATAATAAAGAAAGAAGAGAAGATAAAACTCTAACACATAGTCTTCCTATTGTTCTTGTCCCCACACAGGAGCTTCCTCATCCTCTTCTAGGGCCAGCTCGTAAGCGGCCAGAGCGTCATCTTGTTCCATCTGGATTCTCTCTTCTTCTCGTCGGCGCTCTTCCCTCCTCCTTCCTTCTATTATTGTCTCCCGTCGCTCAGACGGAGCCACTTCAGCGCTGGGTCTTCCCAACCTTGGGGTCGGGCCATACCTTCCGACCGCTCGTCCCCGTCCAGTTGTCCGGTCTCGGTTTTCGGGCACTACCTGCACTCCTCGGGGCACCTTTCCGTAGTGAACGGACCTTACCCCTTCGTTTGATAATGAAACCTCCAGTCGATTCAAGGGTCTGCCCCTCGGGATCTCTCTTTCGGCTCTCCTGTCTTCTTCTATCGATAATCGGTAATGCGCCTGTAATCTCGCCACAAGCTGAGAACACAAATTCAAAAAAGACGCAACAAACTCCAGTACTATTAGAGTCAACATTATGAATGTTATGATTCCTGTTTCAACTTCTTTCCGTAGAACTCTGTTCCTCTCCAGTTTCTGATAAAATTTCGACTATCAGTCTCCTGTTCTCTGACACACTAATTCTCACTTCACCTTTTCAATTGTCACTTTCACATACACACTCAATTTTCATGTAGATTAAATTTTTACTCTATGCACTTTATAATTGTTTACATTCAATATTTCTAACTCTAACAACTCTTTTTTAAAATAATTATCAAAACAGAAATACAAAATTTATGCATCAAGCTTACAATTTTCAGAGCAAAGCAGTGTTAAGCATAGCAAAAAAAAATGTTTATGAAATCAAGTTTCTATAATTCTTCTCGGAGTTCTGCCTGAACTGTCTCCCCTTTCAATGGTTACATTAGGACTACTTTGTCCTCTATCATCATTAATTTCATCTACCTCTTCCAATTGAGTATTATCTATTTCTATACTTTGCCTTTTATTCTTCCTATTTCTTTTGTTTCTATTTCTATGTCTCAAGGCTTGATATCTTACATTCCAATTATTACATATGATTTTACCCACTATGAAAAGAATAATTAATGAGGTCAAAACAATATTGACAATCGATAAAACATGATAACTAAAGTTATTGTGTATCGTGTTTCCTGATTCCTCCTCATTCATTCTACTCAATTCCATCCGTATGTGACTCATGGTCACACCATCTCCTCTTGTAAAATTACTCCCCATATCAGTTATCAAGGATTGAATGATCGATGTGTTTGCTTTTAATTTTAATTCCGATAGAAGCATTAATTCTGAATCAAGCAAATTATGGGACCTTACTGGAACAGAAAAATTTTGTTTTTTGGAATTCAAAGATGCGGTTCCATGAAAAAAGGATGATAGCTGAAATCCCTCCCCAATGAGTGTGCATGAAGGGGCCAAGGTCAAAGTACCGACTCCAACGGCAAGTGTTTTCAAAGTTTTTATATTTCCATATCCTTCTTCTTGAGGACAATTTATTATTACTTTTTGTTCATATGCAATGCTATATATCCATAACCCTTCTTGGTTTAATTTATAAAAAGTTGGCCAATGACCCAAAATTACTTTCCTTTCACAACTTTTTGAAATGGTGTTCATATCTCCTAAAAACAAGGCATACTCACAACTTTTATATGGATATCTTAAAATGGAACCTTCAGGTGTGCACACTTGGAATCGATATTTTTGACACTTTGCCACAGCATAATTATCTAACAACATATAAGCCTGATTATCTGCAGATACAGCTATAAATTCGAAAAGGGTTGAATAATAAACTGAAAAACCTGTTTTATTGTCAAAAATGGGCAAAGCTAAAATTCTGTGTATTTCGAAATGACCTAGAACGGAGCGGAGTGGAATTTTGACACCCAAGCGTAATTTGTTTATAGTAGCAATAGCGTATACAGTTACTCCCTCATAGTATTGATACAAACTATCTTCTGTTAACCCTTCCAACCCGAAAGAATTTGCCTCCCATCTCTCCCTAAGATGGGCATTATATGACCCAGATTCTGCGCATGCGCAAGATCCGGGTTTTAGGGAATTCCTAACATCTAGCCAATGGGGTTAGATTAACTACACATGTAGTGAACGCCATATGGACGTGGTGGACATGATTGAAATTAGCGGAGCCTGCTGATGATCATCATTTATGACCTTTGGACTCCTAAGATGGGTCTTTTTTGACCCAGTTGAACTTTGAGTTCAAATTATAAAAAAACTTAAAAAATTAAAAAAATTTTAACTGTGGTATAGTGTCTAGTGATGTTTCAAAAGAATAGTCAGCAAAAATCAGATGAAAAAAAAAATTATTTCTTATAAAAAAAATGATTTTTTTAAAACGGGGTCACAAAATGACCCATCTCAGGGTTGGAAGGGTTAACGGCACAATTAAATCTAAATTTTTTGGTAATTGCTTTTTTATTTCTGTCAATACTTGCAAAAAGGTTTTTGATGAAATGAAATAAGAGCTTAACCTTCTCTGTGATAATAGGTTCAAGGCTTCTCTCAAATTCTCTAATTCCTGTGACACGGCAAAAGCTGTCCTCTCAATTTTTCTGATACATGGGCTAAAAAATGATAATCTTTCAACAATTTCTAATCTTTGTTCGAATTTCAAAACTTCTTGGGCTAGTTTCTTAAGCGTCTTTCTATTTATTTCAGTTTGCTCTATGTTATGTGATAGAACCGTAGCTTGTTCCTCTAACAAATGGTGAATTTTCCCTGCTCTTAATTCCAATTTATCTACCCTGTTACACAATGCTATTATATCATCTTCTTCTGGGGTTCCAAATAAGAACTTCATTGCCTTTCCTACGATATTAAATAATCCTCTTTTTTCTCTTCGAATTGTAACCCTATCTCTAGTGTTGAAAAATTCCGCCCTCATTTTAAAAACAGAATCTATTAATTCATCCATTTCACTCTGTAATGCTTTCGAAAGTAATATCTCATAATTTGTAGATTGTTTTAAATTCTGAAGTATAACCTTGAATTCATGTAATTTCCTTGATACTTGCAAAATAGCTTCATCATATTCCTCAAATCCTACATCTATCATTATTGTCCAACTATCTCCAGTAAATAAGTAATCTCCTTCCTTTTGAAATATGACTCCCTGGTCCATGTGAAAAGAATGCACCGCAATAACGGCTGTGCCAAACAACATAGCAAAATAGAGACCCATAGTCTGAAACAATAACAAAATAAAGCTGTAAGAAAATTGTGATCGGCGCAAAATTAATGGATATTATATATATGGCTAGCTAATAAATCTAAATCATTATCACTTTCCTCCCCCTCTAAAACTAGGCGAAGCCTATTAGAAGGCATAACCCAAGGTAACTCTTGGACCGGACCTCTACTACGAAGTTGATGATGACTTTGTGCTGGAGGTAAAGCTACTGGTGCTTGTGGTACAACAGGCTGTTCCGTTTGTCTTGCCGGAAGTATCAAGTCTAATTCCTGATCCCACACATCATCTAAAGAATCAGTTTGATCAACCTGATTTGTAGAACTATCTAGTTGAATATTAATACCTTTTGCTAATTTTAACCTATTTGCATGGACATGAAGTGTTTCATTTTCAAATAAACCTTGAATTTTAAAATTTAGAGGTGAAGTTTGTTCTACGATTCGATATGGTCCCTTCCATTTATGAGTAAGTTTTCTTGCTAACCCAGGCTTCACTACAGGATTACTTAAATATACCCAGTTGTCTACTTCAAAAATGACTTCTGTTGAATTCTTATCATGATATTTCTTTCTAGCTTCAGCTGATTTTAATAAACTAGCCTGTGCCAACTGGTGAGCATAATGCAGTTTCCTAACCAATTCTTCTTTGTAATTAGTTTCTAATGCATAATGTGGTCGATTAGGTGCTGGATCAAACAAGAATGGCAAGTGTGGTTGTTGACCATATCTAAGAAAATAGGGACTTTTATTTGTGCTTGTATGTATCGTTGTGTTATAGGCTGCTACAGCAAAAGGAACCCATGCATCCCAATCCTTTTGGTCCTTATTAATATAATGCAACAAATGTTCTGCCAAGGTCTTATTATATCTTTCCGTAACCCCGTTAGAGGCTGGATGGTATGCAGTCGTATAGGTCTTCTTAATATGCAAACAATCATAAATTTCTTTCATCATCTTTGACATAAAATTTGATCCACGGTCAGTGATTAATTGTCGCGGCACAGCATGTCGTAAGATGATATTATGCACAAATGCTTTTGCTACTGTATCTGCTTTCTGATTTGGCATTGGAATTGCCTCTGCATAGCGAGATAAATGATCAGTGAACACAAGTATGTACTTATTGTTTTCTAAGGAAACTGGTAATGGTCCAAGAATATCCATTGACGTTCTCTCAAAGGGAAAACTAATTGGTGGGAAATCTCCCAGTGGTGCTTGTTTTCTATTAGGTGTTTTTGCCAGTTGACACCAATGACACTGTTCACAATAAATTTGAACATCTTGTTTCATATTCTTCCAGAAAAAATAAGGTTCAATTCTCTGCCTTGTCTTCTTTGTCCCCTTGTGACCTGAGAAAGGAGCATCATGATATGCCTTAAGAATTTCTGGTATTAAGGACCTGGGTGCAACCATTTGGTGCCAATATTCTGGTATTGCAGTCTTTGTTCCAAGTTTCCTTTTATGGTATAAAATACCATCTTCATCTAGATAAAAATTATCTATTCCGTCAGGAAGTTCTGAGTCATCAAACATTCCTTCCTTTCCACCAGACACATATTTGTAAACTGATCCCCACATGCTATCTTTCATTTGTTCTTCTTTTACTAATTCTCTACTCCAAGCTGGTGTAAATTCATCAACTTTAGAAATTTTTACTCTACTTAAAGCATCTGCTCCTTGGTTTATTTTACCAGGTCTGTGAACAATTTCATATGTATACTCAGATAAAAACAAAGCCCATCTAGCTAATCGTGAAGAAGGATCCTTAATCTTGATTAACCATTTTAAGGGTCTGTGATCAGTAATTATTTTAAATGGTTTCCCATACAAATAACATCTAAACTGCTTGACTGCAAAAATTACAGCAAGACACTCTAATTCTGTTGTGGAATATCTCGTTTCAGCTGAAGTTAACTGCCTGCTAACATAACAAATCGGGTGTTCTTTTCCTTCAAATTCCTGTGACAGAATTGCACCAACGGCCTCTTGAGATGCATCTGAAGTGACTATAAATGTTTTTGTAAAATCTGGGTAGCGAAGCAAAGGAGCTGTTATTAATGCCAACTTCAGATCTTGAAAACTATTTTCACATAGCTCTGTCCAAACAAATGGATTATCCTTTTTAGTAAATTGAGTCAGGGGTTTTGCTCTGTCTGCAAAACTTTTTACATGCCTTCTGAAATAACCAACCAAACCAAGAAATCCTCTTAGTTGTTTTACATCTAATGGTCTAGGAAATTTCTCAACTGCTGAGATCTTTTCTGGATTTGGCCGAATCCCATCCGCAGAAACAATGTGACCAAGATAGTGCACTTCAGACCTCACAAATTGACACTTTTTGGGCTTTAATTTTAAGTTGGATTCTCTTAATCTGTCAAATACCATCTGTAGCCTTTGCAAATGTGACTCAAATGTATCACTAAATACAATTATGTCATCCATATAAACGTAGCAAATAGATCCTTTTAATCCTAATAATAAGAAATCAGCCAGCCTCTGCCAAGTAGCTGGTGAATTGCTAAGACCCATAGGCATTCGGTTCCATTCCCAATGTCCATCTGTAGTTGAAAAGGCAGTTTTCTCTGAATCTGATGGTTCCATCCCTAGCTGCCAAAATCCTGATAGAAAATCCATCACACTAAAATAACGACTTGAGCCTAGCATATCAAAAGTCTCAGAAATATTAGGTAAAGGATAAGAATCAAGCCTTGTGACTGCATTTAACTTCCTATAGTCTATGACAAATCTATAAGAGCCATCTGGTTTACGAACTAACAATGCAGGAGCACTCCAAGGTGAATTGGATGGTTTAATTATCCCTCTGTCACATAAGTCTTGGATTTGAGTATCCATTTCCTTTCTCAAGGTATGCGGAATTTGATATGGAGTTAGAGCAATTGGAGCTGCATCACCTGTAGTTATGTGATGTTTAATTTCCTCACAAAACCCTAATTCTTTGTCTGAAAATGCAAAGACATCTCTGTATTCTTTTAATAATTTCATTAATGGAATTTTCTGTTCAGCTGTCAAATGAGAGACATCAAAGGCTGATTCCCAATCAATAGATTCATTCTCAATCTTAGAAATACAAGAACTTGTTCTATTTTCTATTTTACTAGGTTTTTCTATTTCTTCTGCTGAATTTAAACATCCAACTGGTCTATTCCTACACAATGTAATTGGCTTATTTGTTACATTCATTACTCTAATTGGTATCTGTGAATCATCATTTACTGTAACCAATACTCTAGCAACCAACGCTCCATTATGCCAAAAATCTCCTGACTCAACCACTCCAATCTGACCTTTAAGAGCTGTATCGGTTATTCTAGCAGATAAAACACATTCCGATCTAGCAGGAAGAGTATATTTGCGTGTCAAGCGAATAGGGACCCCTCCAAAATATTTTTGTGATGTTGTTTGTGTTGCCTCTGGTGTTGATGTTATTGATACTGTTGTTTTATTTTGATCTGATCTTGACTTTGAATTCTGTAAAGCATCTTGTGCTTCTTGTAAAGTACCATACAATGGAAAACAATTATTATTATTTTGCATCTTTCTCTGTGACCAAATTATGTTCAAGAATTATATCTTTTCCTAAAACTCCATCAACCGGATGTGCATATGAGTCATCGCAAGCATATATATTTACTACATATTCTTTACTTCCAATTGATAATGGTGACTGATAAATTCCAGATATGTCTAATGAATGTCCTGTAATGGATTGCAAACTTAAAGCTTTATGATCAGATGAATTTAGTTTATGACCTTGAGTTTTTATCTCATCCCAAATTTTGTTTGAAACCAATGTCACCTTAGAGCCAGTATCAACCAATAAAATACAAGGTACGGAATATAATGAGCAAATTACATATATATCTTGGCCAGTTGAAAAAATTAGATTTTCTTTTGTTTTAATTTCTGTTTGCAAAGGTGTTTTATGACACATATCATGATAATTATTCATTTTATGATCTGCCCCCCAAGTCCTTACTGGGTAGGGGGCCCATCCCCGTTTTTTTGCTGAGTTTCGTTAAATGTCTCTCTCTGAGGGCACCATCTAATCATGTGACTCGCCTGTCCACAACAATAACAACGAATGTCATTTGATCTTGGAAGTCTATACTCAGTTGCAGGTGTAAATGGAGTACTATTTGGCCTTCGAACAAAGGAGTTATGTAATGGATATCTGGGAGCAGAAAATCGCTGTTGTTGTGACGCAGCATTGAAATATGGCCTTGAATTATATGATTGACTTCTTGAATCTTGTCTATAATTTTGACCTTCAGAAATTTGTCTGCAGTTTCTTGCAATATGACCTGTTTTCTGACAATTATAACAAGTTATTCCGGATGGACTTGCCATTCCTCTCCCTCTTCCTCTGAAAGGTCTTGTTTCTTGTATCGGTTGTTTTTGGGTGTTTTCCAAACTTTGTTTGGCTAAATTCATTTCTACCTGGGCTAATCTTTCTAACACCACTGCAATTTCTTTCCCTGAACCTTCCACAGCTTGTACTTTTGCTTTATTACTTGGTAAGGCTTCATTTAATTGTTCTTGAACTGCCACATCAATTGCTTCTCCAATTGTTTGTGGATCTCTTGATAATACAAAACGTCTGACAGGTTCTCTTAAGCCCGACACAAACTGTGATTTAATTTGTTTACTCAATAACTCTTTTGAAACTCTAACTGTAGCGTCATGTTCTGGGCCTTCTCCATCCGGTATTTCTAATGTGTCATAGCCTAATGTTTGGACTCTGGTTGCATAAGTCTCGACATCTTCATTTAGTTTTTGTTTACAATCCATAAATAATCCCATTTTTGTGATATATCGTTTTTTGTCAAATCGATCCATGACTAATTTTCTAAACTGTTTGTAATCATTTACTGCCATCAATGTTGCTTCATTCCATACATAATGACCTGCTGCACCTTGCATTCTACATTTAGCAACTCCAATCAAGAAATCATCATCCCAATTTCCCATTTTTCCTACTTGTTCAAGCCTATTAAAAAATTCTTTTACTTTCGTCGGCTGTGCATCGTCACCTGAGAACAAGGGTACTAAATTTGTTAAAGTTCCGACATGTGGGCGAACTGGTGCTTCATTATCATCATTATTCGCCATTTTGTCTAAATAACTACTCTACTTAATTTTCTAACTATACTATTGTAAGCAAAGCACTTGAAATCAAGCGAAATCTTTAGCAATTCTAGCTAGCAAAACATCAAATAAACAAATCAAAGCAAAATCTTATTTCTAAACAGTTTTAACAACTAGTAAAGAATATCTTACTTTAAATATCACTTAACAAATTTTAAAGTAACTTGAAATTCTTGCTTGATAAAGTGTCTGTTTTTCCAAATTGATAAAAGTTCTTTTCTTCTTTCTTCTTTCTTCTTGATGCTGGATATTTCTTCTTCAAAATTGTCTAATTGTCCTTACGTTCTTCAAATGCTGAATCCTTAAGATGGCTTCAATTGCAATCAATCGGCATCTATTCGTATCGCATCTATTCGTGGCGCATCCCACTCCTGACACCAGTGTGAAGTTTCCTGTCTTCTCTTCCTGTGGGTCCGTCTTGGTTAATGAAAACCAAGTTGAAGAAATGAATTTAGAGTCTCGTGGGCACAACTGTGTTTTATGATGTTTATTCAACAAAGCTCAAACAGCAACTAACTAGTAATAAGGATTCAATCAAACAAGAAAACTAATATCGAGAAAGTAAAATGATATATATTTAAAATGACACACATGCAAGATACACTATACTATGACTAAGCAATGACACACAAAAAAGGGAATTTAACACTTAAGATATTATTACTAACAATTAGAAAACTTTATAAAATAAAACATTACAAAATTACAAAATTACAAAATTACAAACCTCACAGTATCGACTGGACGAGACAAAAAGTATCTGAATCGATCGTAAGTTTGATAGGAACAAGCGAGAACGCAGAGTGAAATGACTAGAAAGCGCAGGAAATGATAAGCGAAACCTTTTTTTGAATTTATGACTGCGATCTTATTATTGAATGCAGTCACTCGATTATGTGACTTCTTGTCTTTAATCACTTTGCTTATTGCTTTAGAAATTTGTTTTTTTATGACTCCTGCGGAAATAACGGAGTTTAAAAATGAGAGTAACTAAGCTAATTTTAACTACGTACGCTTTATCCAGACGGAATTCGTGCGACGGCTAATATTAATTTGAGGCATGATCTATTGAGGTCAATTGAGTATCGAAAGTTGTGCAATAAAACGTTAATTTCTGTGACAGTATAAGAATTAATTTGTTGCAAGTCTAAGTGAAGTTGATAAAAGTTAGTTATATTGGTCTCACTTTTCGCTGATAAAAGTTTGATGCGAATAAAGAATGAAAGGTCTCACTGTTGTTGAATATTTTTAGTTTCTGTAAATTACTGAATGTAAAAATATTAATAACGTGTTAGATTGATCACAAAGTTTTCTTCATGTCTCAGTGTATCTATCTGACTGCTGGGATTGGCAAGATTAATGAAATATCGTGTGAGATTGGAATTAAAAACTAATTAATGGTCAGGGAAAGGACAACAGGGCATTAAATTGACGACACGCAAAAGGTCAATGAGAGACCAATTAACATACAAGTTTAACATACAATTTCGATATAGCATGTTTCAATTTTTTCAATGAATCGGTTTACTTGAATGCATTTTGTGATACATTTTTGCGTTCTATTGGTTCATTTATGCTAATTAATGCATTTGAGCATAGAAAAATGCATTTTGGTAACTGATTCAAGCAAGAGAAGTCTCCAAGGTGACTGGTTATCGATCAGCGTGTGTATTAATCCGCCATGATACTGAAGACTGAGCATCCGATATAGACGGAGTCTGCTTGAAGATCAGGACACACCTCTAGACCAGCAAATTTTTGCCGAACTAGCAAGTTAACATGAAAATTTCCTACCTGAATAATAAAATTGCTTTTGCTGCACTTCTGCTGCTTGCTTGACACACACTGGATAGTGCCAAAACAAAATAAATGTTTCAATTAACATGACATTGAAAACTTGTATCGCTAGTCGCACCACGTAATTAGTGTGCTGTGTGTAGTTATTAACTTTGCCTTCAAAACGGAGAACAGCAGAAATTATTAACGATGTCAATTCATGTTCTCAACACTAGTCGCACCATGTAATTAGTGTGCTACATGTAGTTATTAACTTTGCCTTCAAAACAGAGCAGAAATTATTAACGATGTCAATTCATGTTCTCGTACAAGTTTTTTTTGCTAAATAATTACGGTGACATTTGATAGAAAATATGAATTATTTAAATTCAATCAATTGCCTACAAAGTCAGCTCTCCCAGCAGGATTGTACACATTACTGTAAATTTGTAACTAGTTACCATTACATTGTACAATTTATAATTTTAAAAAAAAATTGGATGAGGATCTGGTTCCAGAAAAATTCAAATTTAGATTTGAAAAGACTGTATTCTGGGATGACAACAGGTAACAAACATGTTTAGTTGGCAAGCAATGCATGACACATGATTGCAGTCACCCAATCAGCGCATAGAACAACAAATCGTCAGGAAATAACACAGATACGTGTCCATGTTATCCTTGGTTTATGGTAAAACATCAATACAAAGAATGTACAACATCACCAGTCGACTTGAAACAATGGTCAACACCACTAGTCGACTTGAAGCAATGGTCAACATCAATACTCTAGTTAAAACAGTTTACAGCATCAATGTGGTTTTAAACGCTCGAAGGTTGAGAAATAAACAACACTTGATTTATGTTTTACAACACTGATACTTTATTTCAAATCAAACACTTTAAATACCTGTGTGCTCGATCATAATTGGTCGGCACAGTACGCAGGTGAGACGTTTCACCTGGCAGTATTGTCACGTGAACAAACACTCCAAACCAACAATCAACACAGCAATAAAAATGCTAATTGTATAAATTGAGCTAGCTTAATTTTTACAAATTTTTACAAATTTTTGACTTGCTATAACAAGCATGAAATTACAGTATTATGTGCAGAACTTTTCAAAGCAAACATGGCTTTTTGAATAAATAAACAAACGATTGATTGTACAATTAGAAGAGAATAAAATTTTTATTGAGTTTGTGCGGTTGTAGAATTCAATCGAGTTGACCGTGGTAACACAAATTGATAATTCTTTGGGAGTGCCGACATTGAATTTGAGACCATTTGGTAATAATTTTTTTTGTTATTTAGTTTAACAAGAAAAGCGCAATGCACATATAATATTCACAAAGTTTTTAGACAATTTGAAAAATGTATTAAAATTACAAGATAAATTACACCGTAAATTTGGTGCAAATAAGTGAGAGCGTTGAAAGAACTCACAAAAAATTCTACACGAAGCCTTTTCCTAGTTGAAACAATGTAACACACCAACAACAGTAATAGAAATGCTAATTTTATATAGATAAATTGTGTTAGTTAAACTTAGATTTTTACTTATTTTGTGTATGTTATACTGTGTACTAGTATAACAAGAGTGAAATTGTGTGTAGAATTTTTCAAGGAAAAAAAAGCTTTTTTGAAAAATAAACGAAGATTGGTTCAACCAGGTGGAACAAGGCAGGGATGCTTAACCCTAAAAAGAGGCCCAAATTTCCACCAACGTCGCAGATAAATGGGATCACAGGATAACTATAATATTCTTCAATTTCCTCAATCATATCATTGTCAAAGAAGAAGCCTAAGTGATTGACCTTCTCGTTCTTTGAGAGCCATTTCAATTGATCAGTATATAGAATTTCGTTGCACTTTTTAGGACAATTGCATTTTAAGAAATAATCGAAACTTAAGGCCAACCGCTTTACTTTCTTGTGAATATCATCTGCGTCATTTTCACCCGCACACAGAGGCAGTTCAGAAACTGAAGTAAAAGGCAACCTTTGAATAATAATATTGTATAACAAAATATTAGTTGCAGAAATGGTTTACTTAAAGTGTCGTACCTGCACTGGCTAATGTTTTTCAAAGCCTTTTCAATACAGTTTAATTCACACTCGTTGACAACTTGATTTGTATCGCAAGGTTTTTCGATTCGATTCAAATTCTTAAACTGTAAACAAATTGTCATAAGTTAAGTAATAATTTGTGATGGAAAAATGCAGAAAACTCAACTAGTTTAGCAGACAAGCCAAAATGAATAACGGTGGCTTTCGGATGTGCTCTATATCCAGACGCTATTTTGTAAGTAATAATGTCATCATCATTGTGCACTAAAAACTTGTCAATAAAAAAAAACAACATTTGAATCTCAAGCGGAATTGAAAGTTAATGTAGATTTGTACAAACGCGTTGAAGGGTAAACATAATGGTAAGTCATCACCAAATACAAAGGTAATGACGAAATCATCCCTTTGAAAATGAATTAGAGTTTCTGAAAAAAAATAGCAATTACGATAAAGAAAGCAGATTCAGACTAATCTTACTGAAGGAATACGTGAAGCACGTGCCAAACACAGTTTTTGCAACAGATTGATCGCCAAATGTTGGCATATCAACTGGATCCGCCTCATCAAATGGTGAAGATTTCTGGAAAGTAATCGGGGCATTGGAATTTGAAAAATGGCCGTAATTATTGTTTAATTGCTTTACTGATAATATAGCCCATCCTTTTTCCATTAATGTTCCATTGATGGTCATGAGGTCCCATAATGTTGAAATGTTAAGTGAAGTGTCGAGTAATGCAAAGTTGTCTAAATTGCAATAATGTGATTTGTCAATTTCAATTGATTTATTTTGTAGCAGGCCGACCAACGGAATGTAGTTGCCAGGTACAGGACATAGTGTTATGGATGGAAACTTAACGGAGGAATTTCGAATTAGTTTGACCCTGGTTTCAACTGGCCGAGATAAAAAGACGCTGAACCGATCATAAGATTGATACGCGCAAGTGAGAGCGCTGAGAGAAACCACTAGAAACCACAAAAAATTAAATACGAAGCCTTTTCCCGAGTTGAGGACGCGTTTAATATCTGCAATAGATGTCGAAAAAGTCTCCTCATCATCACAGACATGTTTCTTAATGGCCGACGGTTGATATTTATAAACAAAAGCCATTTTGCTCGGATATTTCGGGCTTTTATAAGCCAATGCTACGTTAAAAATAAGTCAGGTTGTGCATAAATTGCTATTGGTGCTAACGTGCCTTTTTGCCTGCTGAAATATGTATGATTAAGAAAATCTCTTTGTGGTATCATGCTATTGCAGGAAGTGCTCTTGCTAGGAGACTAAATTTCCTGAGACCACTGTCAGGCTGTTGTAAAAACTTCTGTTTAAAGAACCTAAATTACAAGTGTTTAGCAGGTAATTTGATCACTTTTCATTTATCGGTTACCGTAGGCGTGTATTAGTAAGTGAAAATTAATTTCTGTGAAAAGAACATTCAATCCATCTTACCTGATTGAAAACACAGCTAAGTAGTGCACACAGTTGTGTTGGAACTATCACGAAATAACTCATTATAATTTCAAAGTTTATGTTGTTGGGTATTTGCACGATCAATCCGATTGATTTCTAACAAACTCGGCAGTAAAAGAGCTGTTGTAAACGTGTTGTGAATAATTTGTCGTTATTTTAATGACCGGTACTTTGCAAGTTTTAATGGGTTTTACCCAGTTGCAATGTTCTCAAGGAAGTGTTTTTTTAATGACGGCCAAAGCCAATTTATGGCTTCCTCTGTTATGTTTCGATCAATCATCTGGTATTTTATAAAAATTAGTTATTTTAAAAAATATAAAACAAAAAAAAAAACTGTTTTAATTTTTCTTAAGTGTGAGAAAATTTTTATTTGATCATTTGGTTATAATAGGTAAAGTTACACTAAAAAGCACAAATTGCTGTGTTGGAGGAAAGAGGACGACTTTGCAAACGAAAAAATATTTACTTGCGCCAAAATGGCGAACAGAAAGAATACAGCAAAAGTGTGCTTTCTTACAATAATGACTGGGTCGTTGTGACGACCAAGAAAAAGACAATATTCCACTTTTAAAGTGCAGGAGTAAATTTTTTAACATTGATTTCCTGACTTATGTCCGGGAGTAGTAGTTAAACAATATACGATATCCATTTAGTAATGACTTAGAAATGCTAATTTTATATTAATAATTTGCGTTAGTTAAATTCGTATTTGTACTAATTTCTCATGTTATAATAAGAGTGCGGTTGTGTGCAAAATTTTTCAAAGCAAAGATAGCTTTTTGAATAAATAAACAACGATTGACGCTACGAGTTTTAATATAGCAGGAATGCTTAGTCCTAAAAAAAGGCCCAAATTTCCACCAACATCGCAGATAAAAGGTATAAGAGTGTAACTATAATATTCTGCAATTTCCTCAATCAGATCATCGTCAAAGAAGAAGCCTAACTCATTGTACTTGTCACCCCTTAAGATCATTTTCAATTGATCAGTGTACACAACTTCGTTGCACCTTTTAGGACAATTGCATTTTAAAAAATAATCAAAACTTAAGGCCAGCTTCAATGCGCTGTCGTAAGCAGCATCTGCATCGTTTTTGTTAGCACACAGAGGCAGTTCAGATAATGACGTAAATGGCAATCTTTGAATAATAATATGACAGTAATAAAAGATGAGTGCAGAAATGGTTTACTTTAAGTGTCGTACCTGCAATGGCTAATGTTTTTCAAAGCCTTTTCAATACAGTTTAGTTGACATTCGTTTACAACTTGATTTGTATCGCAGGGTTGTCCGGTTCGATTCAAATTCTTAAACTGCAAACAAATTGGTCATAGTGAAATAATAATTTGTAATGGAAAAATGCATAAATATTCAACTTGTTTAACGGATAGGCCAAATTCTAGAAAGCTGGACATTCTAAGCCTTCTAAATGCAGACATTATTTTGTAAGTAATGATGTCGTCATCATTGTGCACTAAAAACTTATCAATATAAAAAAAATAAACAATTTTTTAATTTCAAGCAGAATCAAAATTCAATATCGACTTATACTAGGGAGTAGTAACGTTTGCAGTGTGGAAAGGCTTGATGAAAATCAAACCTAATGACAAAATCATCTTTTCGAAAAGGAACAAGATTTTCTGAAAAATATAAACAATAACAACACGATAAATGCCGATAGAGAAAACTAATTCAAACTGATCTTACTGGAGGAATATGTAAAGCATGTGCCAAGAACAGTTTTTGTGGTTGTCTCATCAACAATTGCTTGAAATTGAAATAAATATTCCTTAATCATTTTTGAAGATCTCTGAAAAATAATTGAATGGGAATTTGTAAAGTTTGCATTAATTATCGCTCAGATGCCTTTACAGAGAATATTCTACACTTTCGTAATGTTTGATTGAAGCTCATGAGGTCCCATAATGTTGAAATGTTCATTGTGTCATCGAGTAATTCAAAGACTTCTACTTTGCAATAATGAGAACAGTCATCTTCTATTGATTTATTTTGTCGCAGGCCGACCAAGGGAATGTAGTTGCCGGGCATAGGACATAGTGTTATGGATGGAAACTTCACGGAGGTATTTCGAATTAGATTGACCCGAGTTTCAACTGGCTGAGATAAAAAGACGCTGAACCGATCGTAAGATTGATACGCACAAGTGAGAGCGCTGAGAGAAATGACTAGAAACCACAGAAAATTAAATACGAGGCATTTTCGTGAGTTGAGGACGCGATTAAAATCTGCAATCGATGTCTTCAAAGTCTCCTTTCCAGCAACCACATCGTTTTTGATGGTCGAAGGTTGATATTTATAATCAAAGGCTCTTCTCTTAGGATATTTCGGAGTTTTATACGCCAATACTATGTCAAAAATGTATCAGATTGAGCACAGGTTTGGATTGGTGTTACGTACCTTTTTGCCTTCTGAAATTGGTATGATTGATGAAATATCTCTGTGGGATCATGCTGATGACTCAAGAAGTGATCTTGTAATTGTCCTGGAACTATCACAATAACTTATCACAATTTTAAAGTTTACTCATCTATTTAAACTATAGGTAAATTGTTTGCTTATAGCATCGTCTTCTGAGTCCGTGCGTGCGTGTCAATTTAAAGTCATTAATTTTATAATTGCTTTAACCACTACCAAACGTTGGATTAATTTTGTCTCTGAGACAGTTTTATTAACTGTTTATAGTAAGATATTTTTGAAGGAATTGGATTTATCGCTCCAAAAACTAATCAATTATGTCTCAGATCGTCACAAACAATAACAAAGAATATCAGAAAATCTGTGGTGATCTCAAAATGTTTCACCACTTAGGAAATGAATATTATTTGTCTCTTAATTAATTTGGCTTGGCACACGCCAAGTCAGATCATGTGACCAAGGGGAGAAAACTTCCCTAGGCACATCTCACCCCAGGTTGTCCGGGGTGAAAACCGCAATTAGCCGTTATGATGCAATAATCCTTTGTTGCACCAGTTTTAGCTAATTGCGCAGATTATCTGCACAATTTTGAACCTTGCCAGGCTCACGCCCAAGCTTCGAACGGCACTCTTGATCACATACACACACACAACATCACTGCTTCGTATTCCATTACAAGTATTGATAGTGTAATCTGTATTGTGATTCAAGACACTGCTTTTCTTGCACCAATTGTTTAAGAACAGCAATATTTCGTTTGCGTGGATTAGCAACAGCTAATTTACTCCTATCCAGTCCTGTGTGGAGTGAAGTTCGCCCGACGTGAACCACCGCCATCGCGCCGATTCCCATCATTGCCATCGCCGTCGTACGCCGAGCAGGAGGAGACTCGCGTGAACCATCGTCCCGTGTTACGAGGACCATCGTATGTGAGTGTGAAGAAGACGTTGCCGTCTTATAACGACTACAGTCGTTATACACGCCATATTCGTGTTTTCGCGTGCAACAATACGTTCGGCGCTATTTTCTATTATTCCTAATATTATTTCGTATATTTGCCTTGGTCATATTGTATTAATCGTAATAAATATATTGTGTGTTTTTATTGATAAAACTGTGTTTTTATTTCCTAACTTAACCCTAGATAAATTAGGCCTTATCTGATATAAGACTCTTAGTAGCATTCACTTGCGGTATCGTGTGTAATTTAATAGAAATTATTCACGTAAAACCCGGATCGCAGCAAATTTTTTCTACCAAATGTAATAGTGTTTACAGTAAATGCAGGAACCTTCTGATTATGAATTGCAATTTATTTTGAAATGCATTGGGTTTTACTTGAATGCATTTCGTAATACATTTTTGCGTGCTATTGGTTCATTTATGCTAATAAATGCATTTGTGCATAGAAAAGTGGTAACTGATTCAACCAAGGGAAGTCCCCAAGATGACTGGTTATCGACCACCATGTGTATTAATACGCCATGATACTGAAGACTGAGCATCTGATATAGACGGAGTCTGCTTGAAGATCAGGGCACACCCCTAGACTAGCAAATTTTTGCCGAACTGGCAAGTTAACATGAAAATTTCCTACCCGAATAATAATATTGCTTTTGCTGCACTTGTGCTGCTTCCTGCCTGCTTGACACTCACTGGATATTGCCAAAACAAAATAAATGTTTCAACTAACATGACATTGAAAAATTGTATCGCTAGTCGCACCATGTAATTAGTGTGCTATATGTAGTTAATAACTTTGCCTTCAAAACAGAGCAGAAATTATTAACGATGTCAATTCATGTTTACATCATCGATAGTCGCACCATGTAATTAATGTGCTATATGTAGTTATTAACTTTGCCTTCAAAACGGAGCAGAAATTATTAACGATGTCAATTCATGTTCTCGTACAAGTTTTTTATGCTAAATAATTACAGTGACATTTGATAGAAAATATGAATTATTTAAATTCAATGAATTGCCTACAAAGTCAGCTCTGCCAGCAGGATTGTACACATTACTGTAACTTTGTAACTAGTTACCATTACATTTTACAATTTATAATTTTTAAAAGCAATTGGATAAGTAAAATGCAAATTTAGATTCGAAAACACCGTATTCTGAGATGACAACAGGTAACAAACATGTTTAGTTGGCAAGCAATGCGTGACAAATGACTGCAGTCACCCAATCAGCGGATAGAAACGTGACGCGGTAGACAAACACTCAAAACCAACAATCAACACAGCAATAAAAATGCTAATTATGTGACGGTGCAGTCTTCTCCACAGCAACCTGGGGATTGATTACTGTGGGTGGGACTGGACCTCGCGTAAATAATGGAGACAGGGACTCCGGATTGTTGGTTGTTGGCTTTTAATCCGTTGTCTAGGAGTCGGAGTTCCCATCACCCGTGTCGGCGATGCCAATGGGGCATGCCACACCCACAACTGACCCGTCACACATAGGGCGTTAGCCAGTGGATGACATGGTCGGATAATACATAACATTCTGCTGTAGAACTCACCTACAGCCCATGTAGCTGCTCATGGAGGCTGCAACAGGACCATCTTCCTGTCACTGAGCGTCATAGTGGTGAATGGGAGGAGAGCACAGTCAACTCGGGCACTGTTGCCCAGGGCTGGCTACGGGACCTCACAAGCACATGTCCTCTCGCTGTGCTGTCCAAACTCTTTCCCTCTCTGGCTCTTCTCACACACCACTCAGCTACCTCCTTTCCCTCTGGGTCAGTCTATCCCGCAAGGGGGGATGGCCAGGGGCCAGTGAGCAGTGTGTGGAGTGATGGAGTGATGGAGGTCACAATTGTACAAATTGAGGTAGCAAATTTTTTACTTGTTATAACTAGCATGAAATTATGTGCAGAACTTTTCAAAAATGTATTAAAATTAAAAGATAAATTACATCGTAAATTTGGTACAAATAAGTGAGAGCGTTGAAAGAAATTACAAAAAATTATACACGAAGCCTTTTCCTAGTTGAAACAATGTAACACAACAACACAGTAATAGAAATGCTAATTTTATATAGATAAATTGAGTTGATTGAACTTATATTTTCACTTGTTTTGTGTATGTTACACTGTGGGTTCAACGTGACAAATTATTTTTTTCACTTTTGCCAACAATGTTCTTGCCCAGAGATATTGCCTTCAATTACATTTAAGAATTTTCCATGCATTTGTGAGATTGATTTGAAAAATTAATTCGTGGTCAGGACAAGGACAACGCTGCAAAATTTAGTTTTACAATGATATTGACGCTATTAAATTAAAACAAGACATCAATTCGATGTTAACTATTATAAAAAATAGAGCATCTGTGTTAAACCGTATTTATTTATTATTTCTTTAGTTTTTGATATTTTAATCACTACACGGCACATTGATCGCCCATTTGCAAATTATTTTTTTTTTTTATTTTTTACTTATAAATTTTGGTTTAGCTTTGTTCAAACGTGAGCTATAAAGAATAACTTCGAATGGGCTAAATGAAGGTTATGACAGTTGTCCAACTATCAGGAAGCCTTGTTGCTCAAAATCATCACTAGGATAATTTTTTTTAAAAAAAATTAAAATTATTGCATTTGAATTCTAAATCTGATTCGAGGGACGTTTTATTTCTTATGACTTTTGCAGGAGGCGTTACATTTTAAAACCGGGCGATTGTAAACTCGCATCCTTACACATACCGCATAAAAGTCATCGGGATAGTTACAAAAGACCTGCAAGAGAGTTGCTTGGTTTGGTTCCATGTTCCATGGCCAGCGCAATGAAAATGATTTAAGTCAAACTTAACAAGGTTTTTATGGGTATCGGAAATTAATGGAGATTGAGCAACTTATTTTAAAAAATATGGTGCGATTTAGTTTTTTTGTGTGTGTTATATTTAGCTAAGCCTGAAATGAAAGTTAGTCTTAAAGTTATAATGGAGTCGGGTGTTAATTTGAACTGCGATGTGGAACGTGATTTGAGTTTTACCTCAACTGGCGGAATTGTTTAGCTTGAAAAATGTCTTATCATATAGTATATCTAATTTTGTAATCTAATTTCAGATCGAGCAGCACTAAAATTTAAAAACACCTCACTACACAGCCATCTTTATTTGTTGCATTTGCTGGACCGGTAAAATTAGAGATTACACAAGATTCATGTAATGAGGTAAGAATTTCTATTATTTTATTTGAATTTGCTAGTTACATTTCTGGGTCTGATGGTGGTTTCAGTCAGTTAGTCAGTCAGTGCTTTGGTGAGGAATTGAAGCATTCAGTGCAGACCCATATACAAAATATTTTGTTTCAATACATTAAATACAGCACCTTAGTAATTAAATTTAAGCTTGAGTGAATTTTTTTACAGAGAAAGTAAGGAATGAGTGTGCAAGGTCAAATATTGCAGGAATGCTCAGCCCTAAAAAGAGATCTAATTGCCACCGAAGTCGCACACGAAAGAGATGAAACTGTAGGCGTAATGATCTTCAATTTCTTCGATCACGTTGTCGTCAAAGGAGAATGTTAAATCGGAGAATTTAGATATTCTGTTGGTTCGTAAATGATTGGTGTACAAAGTGTCGTCACATACTTTAGGGCAATTGCACTTTTTTAAATAATCAAACGTAATAGCATGAGAGTACATTTGACTATACGCAACGATGGAATCGTTTTCATTAACGCAAAAAGGGACTTCCGAAACAGTCGTAAAAGGTAATCTGTGATTTTGATGAGTAATTACGTGCGAGCAGATGAGTTTTCTTTAAGATTTCTTAATTCTTACCGACACTGAGTGATATTTTTCAGAGTTTTTTCAAAGCAGTTTTTCTCACATTCCGATACCACTTTCTTGGTGTCGCATGGGTTTGTTGGGCGATTCAGACTTCTGAACTGGAACCAAAAGTTGTAATTAATTTAATTTCTATTGGATGAAAAAATTTACAAATTACGAACTCTCTTCGCTGTTAAGCCGTAATTTAGTTGACTGAAGGTTTTCTGAATTTCATATTCGGTTGATATTTTATAAGTGATATCATCTTCATCGTTGTGCAGCATAAACTAATTTTAAAGACAGAAACAATAATATCAAATTTTTATTTTTATTGAATTATTTATTTTTACTTTGGAAATGAAATAGCTGCAAAGTGGGAAGTGTGTCGTAAACTTGAATGCTAACTGGAAATCTTTTTGAAAACGAACAAGATTTTCTATAAAGAATTTCAAAAATTATACTCCGTATTACTTTTTAAATGATAGAAAAAAGGTTCTATGCTTACTGTAAGAATACGTGGAACATGTTCCAAATATAGTGTTGGTGTCAGTTTTGACTGTAAATGAAAGCGACTTTTGGTCTTTTACTCCTGTGCTTTTCTGGAAACAAAACGATTATCTTTTGGATTTTTAAATTATAGCAATGGCAATGTAATTTCTTACCGAAGTTTCACAGGCATATTGCAATGCTGGTTTGAGGGACATGTGGCTCCATAAGGTAGAAATATTAAGAGTATCGTCAAGCAACGCGAAAGGAAATATGCTACAAAAGTTTGTCACCTTTCTTTCAACTGCTTTTTGCTGTCTGTTACCAATCAAAGAGAAGCAGTTCAAGAACTCAGGGCATAGAGTTATGGACGGGAACTTGACCGATAAATTGCGTTTTGTAGTCACTTTGGTATCGATCGGACGAGACAAAAAGTATCTGAATCGATCGTAAGTTTGATAGGAGCAAGTGAGAACGCAGAGTGAAATGACTAGGAACCGCAGGAAATGACAAGCGAAGCCTTTTTTTGAATTGATGACTGCGATCTCATTATTGAATGCAGTCACTCGATTATGTGACTTCTTGTATTTAATCTTTTTGGTTATTGCTTTAGGAGTTTGTTTTTTTATGTCTCCTGCAGAAATAACGAAGTTTAAAAATGAGAGTAACTAAGCTTAACTTAACTACGTACGCTTTATCCAGACGGAATTCGTGCGACGGCTAATGTGAATTTGAGGCATGATCTATTGAAGTCAATTGAGTATCGAAAGTTGTGCAATGAAACGTTAATTAATAATTTCTGTGAAAGTATAAGAATTAATTTGTTGCAAGTTCAAGTGAAGTTGATAAAAGTTAGTTATATTGCTCTCACTTTTCGCTTCTAGAATTTTGATATAGATAAAGAATGAAAGGTTTCAGTGTTGTTGAATATTTTTAGTTTTTATAACTTGCTGAATGCAAAGGCATTAATAACGTGTGAGATTGACCACAAAGATTTTTTCATGTCTCAGTGTATCTATCTGACTGCTGGGATTGGCAGGATTAATGAAATATCGTGTGAGATTGGAATTAAAAACTAATTAATGGTCAGGGAAAGGACACCAGGGCATTAAATTGACGACACGCAAAAGGTCAATGAGAGGCCAATTAACATACAAGTTTAACATACAATTTCGATATATAGCGTGTTTCCATTTTTTCAATGAATCGATTTAGCACGACCGGTTCGTTAATAAAAGTTATAAATGAAAGTTTTTGAAATTTTATTTTAACCAAATTTAGGAAAAGTCTTTGCGAATCTGAAATTTGTTGGCAACTGAGGCAATGCTAGCGGAGTTAGTTTCTCTTGAAAGATTTATAGGAAGATGTATAACAACTCCGTAAATCGAGTTCCCACAACTCGATTCGACGATTGGATTTGGATTGGAATTCATTAAATAATGTTAGCAGTCTATAGCATTCCATTGATCTTGGATGGACTTAAACGCAGGAACCTTCTGGTTACGGATTGCAATTTATTTTGAAATGCATTGGGTTTTACTTGAATGCATTTTGTGATACATTTTTGCCTGCTATTGGTTCATTTATGCTAATTAATGCATTTGAGCATAGAAAAATGCATTTTGGAACTGATTCAACCAAGGGAAGTCCCCAAGATGACTGGTTATCGACCACCATGTGTATTAATCCGCCATGATACCTAAGACTGAGCATCCGATATAGACGGAGTCTGCTTGAAGATCAGGCGCCCGGTCTAGAGAGTCTGTCTCTGAAAAATGGGCACACCTCTAGACCAGCAACTTTTTGCCGAACTGGCAAGTTAACATGAAAATTTCCTACTTGAATAATAAAATTGCTGTTGCTGCACTTGTGCTGCGTCCTGCCTGCTTGACACACACTAGATAGTGCCAAAACAAAATAAATGTTTCAACTAACATGGCATTGAAAAACTCCAATGGATTCTTTGGGCGAATAGAGTTTACTAGTCAAATCCATATATCCTCATACCCCTGTGTAAGTGATGGAAAAAAAATATTTGGATTGACCTGAAATTAAATCTAATTTTAATTAAACCTTGAAATTTTAAACAATTAAATAGTTACATCTAATGAAAGTATAAACAAAATCTTATGCCAATCTGGCTTGAAATAATATAAATAGAAACATATTTCGAAATAACATTGGATCCGTATATCTTCATACCACCTTGTACGTGGTACAAAATTCTTCATACTCTGTAGTTAAATGGAACAGTATTAACTAAATGTAAATTTTCACAAAAAAGTTTTATGTAAATGTGATCGTGCTAGTCAGATTAGCATAAAACTTTTCAATTTTTGATCATTTGTCATTAAAATGACACGAGGAAAGGCTGTAGGAAAGGATCTTCGTGAAAAAATTGTGGCTGGGTATACAGCTGGAAAATCTTACTCCAAAATTGCAACTAACTTCAGCTTAAGTAAAGCTACAGTGCAATCAATTATAAAAGTATTCAAAACAACAGGAAGCATTGATGTAAAGAAACAAACTGGGCGTCCACGCTCCACTACCATTCGTGATGATTTAGCACTACACAAAATAATCAAGAAAAATAGACATGCTTCTTCTGCTGAGATCAATTCTGAATGGAGCCAAACAACTGGCAAAGATGTATCAAATCTTACATGTCGGCGCCGAACACATGAATTAAAATACAGTTTATAGAAGGTAAATAAATGAAATTTGTGTTTAATGTGTTAAAATTAAAAAAAAAAAAATTTTTTTTTTAGGCAATGAAAAAACCATTATTAACTCAGGTTCAAATTAAAAATAGACTAAAATGGGGTAAAATACATCGCGAATGGTCTCAAAACAAGTGGAACACAGTCATCTTCAGTGATGAATCGAAGTTTGAAGTTTACACCCACACTGTTTGAAACGTACCGTCAAGTTTCCAGCAAGCCTAATGATTTGGGGCTGTATGAGCAGCAAGGGCAAAGGTGATCTCCACTTTATAGATGGAACAGTGAATGCTATTAAGTACCAGAAAATACTGAATGACTGTTTACTGCCTTCAATTAAGCGATTATACAAAAGGCGTCGCATCATCTTTCAACAGGATGGCGCTCCATGCCATACAGCAAAAACAACAAAGACATGGCTTCAAAAAAAGAAGATTCCACTTCTAGACTGGCCCTCAAGTAGTCCTGATATGAGCCCCATTGAGTCATTATGGGGTATTATGAAAAAAGAAGTTCGGAAGCGTCGTCCCCGGACCAAAGGGATGTTAAAAACCATTCTGCAGGAAACTTGGGACTCAATTCTTCTGAAAATGTGTAGAGATCTTATGGAGACCATGCCTAAGCGTATAGAAGCATTAATTGTTGCCAGAGGGAATGCTACAAAGTATTAACTACAGAGTATGAAGAATTTTGTACCTAGTACAAGGTGGTATGAAGATATACGGATCCAATGCTATTTCGAAATATGTTTCTATTTATATTATTTCAAGCCAGATTGGCATAAGATTTTGTTTATACTTTCATTAGATGTAACTATTTAATTGTTTAAAATTTCAAGGTTTAATTAAAATTAGATTTAATTTCAGGTCAATCCAAATATTTTTTTCCATCACTTACACAGGGGTATGAGGATATATGGATTTGACTAGTAGTGTCGGTATACCATCAAAGTTTCTGTTTGTATGGTTTTTTTTGTTTTTATAAATGGCGAAAACAGAAGACAAAGCATGCCGAACTCTAAATGTGTGCGCTATTATTTAGTTTTAGACCTTTTTTCTCAAAACTTTTCAGAAAGAGATAATTTTTAGAAAACATTTTTAGACTAATTGGATCGTGCTCTACAACTTTCTAATTCACTTTTTCTCTCTATCTGTCACGGTTCTCGAGTTACAAGATGGATGACCTTGAAGATGACCTCTGAGGTCAAGTTGGATGTCATAATTGGATTTCCTCCAAACAACTACCCTGACAATCATTTTGCTAAATTAACATCTAAAACGGTTTGGGAATTATTTACTGTGAACCAGACTTTCTGAACCACTCTGTATAATTGATAATGCAGTCAATTGATAAAGTGTTGATGTTTCATTCGGTTTTTTTATTACGTGGGTAGGAGAGAATGAAGTTCTGTAAATGGTTTTGAATTTGTAGTACAACAAACGCACTTTGCATTGTGCAAGTTATGATAAGTCAGGGAGGGCGAGAAGAAATTAATCTTACCTGATTAAACGCAGCTGAATATTGCGAGTGGTGTGTTTACTGTGAACGGAGTTATTGGCGTTCTGTGTTGAAACTGGCCATAACTGATGACGACAGTTTATTAGCGAATGGACTAAACGTCAGGTGTCAGGCATCAGGCGTCATATTCCCCCTTTCACCAAAACTAAATGTCAGGTGTCAGGCATCGGGTGTCAGGTGTCAGACCCCTGACTATTCCGGACTAACTGTCAGGTGTCAGGTTTCAGGCGTCTGATTCCCCTTTTTGCCAAAACTAAACGTCAGGCGTCAGGTATCCGATGTGTTCTCGAGGAATTGTTTCTGTAATGACGGGTCAAAACCAATTTATTGTAGAATATTGTGTGTTACAGCCGCCAATATGTCACTAGGAGGTACTTCGACATATCAAGAATGTTGTTGATACGTCCACTAGATGTTTTGCATAACAGCCAATCTCAGGGCTGATTATTGTAGTACGGTATTTAACTAATGTTTTTTGTTTAATAAAACCACTTGTAATCTTTAACCCTAGTTGTGCTGTTGTATTGTTGTGTCGCTTCGGTGATTTCCAACATTTATGGCTTCCTCTCTTACGTTTCGATCAATCATCTGGTATTTTATAAAAATTAGTTGTTTTATTTTTTTTAAAAAAAAACTTTTATATTTTTCCGCTTTGTTTTAATTTTTCTTAAAGTGTGAGAACATTTTTATTTGATTATTCGGTTATTTATAATACGTACAGTTACATTAAAATGCAAAGATTGGTATGTTGGAGGAAAGAGGATGTCTTTACAAACGAGAAAATATTTACTTGTGCCAAAATGGCAAACAGAAAGAATAGAGCAAAAGTGACTAACGCCTGGCGACAGGGAGCTCCTCAGCCAGGAGTGACTAATACTGTTTCTTGGTTTTTCGCGTGTTCTTGGTTTTTTTTCTTAACAAGGAGGGGTTGGCTCCCCTCCCCCTGCAAACCTCACCTTAACTGGTTTTTTTTTAATGTGATTGGGAATTGGGCACTTATTTTGTCGCGGTATGGTTAGCATGAATTAGTCATTCCTGGTTTGTGTCTGTGTCACCAGGCGCTTCTGCAAAAGCGTGCTTTCTTACAATAACGACTGGGTCGTCGTGACAACCAAGAAAAAGAAAATATACGCATAATTCACCAATTGCGCAACAAGATATTCCACTTTTAAAGTGCAGGAGTAAACTTTTTAACATTGATCTCCTGATTGATGTCTGGGAGTAGTAGTTAAAAAATGTACGATATCCATTTAGTAATAACTTACAAATGCTAATTTTATATTGATAAGTTGCGTTTACTAATTTCTCATGTTATAATAAGAGTGCGATTGTGTGCAGAATTTTTCAAAGCAAAGATAGCTTTTTGAATAAATAAACGACGATTGACTCTATGAGTTTTAATATAGCAGGAATGCTTAGTCCTAAAAAAAGGCCCAAATTTCCACCAACATCGCAGATAAAAGGTATCACAGTGTAACTATAATATTCTGCAATCTCCTCAATCAGATCATCGTCAAAGAAGAAGCCTAACTCATTGTACGCTCTATCCCTTAAGATCATTTTCAATTGATCAGTGTACACAACTTCGTTGCAGCTTTTAGGACAATTGCATTTTAACATATAATCAAAACTAAAGGCCAACTTCAATGCGTTGGCGTAAGTAGCTTTTGCATCGTTTTTGTCAGCACACAGGGGCAGTTCGGGAAATGACGTAAATGGCAACCTATGAATAATAATATGACACAGTAACTAAAGATGAGTGCCGAAATGGTTTACCTGCAATAGCTAATGTTTTTCAAAGCCTTTTCAATACAGTTTAGTTGACATTCGTTTACAACTTGATTTGTATCGCAGGGGTGTTCGGTTCGATTCAAATTCTTAAACTGCAAACAAATTGGTCATAGTGAAATAATAATTTGTCATGTAAAAATGCATAAATATTCAACTTGTTTAACAGATAGGCCAAATTCAAGAAAGCTGTAGATTTTATATCTTCTAAATGCAGATATTATTTTGTAAGTAATGATGTCGTCATCATTGTGCAGTAAAAACTTATCAATATAAATTAAATAAACAATGTTTTAATTTCAAGCAGAATCAAAATTCAATATCGACTTATACTAGTGTATAGTAACGTGAGCAGTATGGAAAGTTTCAAGTAAAATTAAACCTAATGATGAAATCATCTTTTCGAAAGGGAACAAGATTTTCTGAAAAATATAAACAATGACACGATAAATGCCGATAAAAAAAACTAATTCAAATTGATCTTACTGGAGGAATACGTAAAGCATTTGCCAAGCACAGTGTTTGTGGTTGCCTCATCGACAATTGTTAGAAAATGAAATAAATTTTCCCTAATCATGTTTGAAGATCTCTGAAAAACAATTGCATTGGCATTTGTAAAGTTTGCATTAATTATCGTTTAGATGCCTTTACAGAGAATATACTACACATTTCTAATGTGTGATTGAAGCTCATGAGGTCCCATAATCTTGAAATGTTCATTGTATCATCGAGTAAATCAAATTCTTTTACTTTACAATAATTTGAATGTCCTTCTTCTATTGATTTATTACGTCTCATGCCAACCAAAGGCAAGTAGTTGCCGGGTACAGGACATAGCGTTATGGATGGAAACTTAACGGACGAATTTCGAATTAGTTTGATCCTGGTTTCAATTGGCCGCGATATAAACAAGCTGAACCGATCATAAATTTGATAGGAACAAGTAAGCGCGCTGAGAGAAATGACTAGAAACCACAGAAAATTAAATACTAATCCATTTCTTGAGTTGAGGACGCGATTAAAATCTGCAATCGATGTCTTCAAAGTCCCCTTTTTAGCAACTACATCGTTTTTGATGATCGAAGGTTGATACTTATAAACAAAGGCTATTCTGCTGGGATATTTTGGGGTTTTATACGCCAACACTATGTCAAAAATGTATCAGATTGAGCACAGATTTCGATTGGTGTAAACGTACCTTTTTGCCTGCTGAAGTTGGTATGATTGATGAAATATCTCTGTGGTATCATGCTCAAGTATGGATGAAGAAGTGATCTTGTAATTGTCCTAATAGAATTATCACAATAACTTATCACAATTTTAAAGTTTACTCATCTGTTTAAACTATAATTTGTTTGCCTCTAGCAACGTCTTCTGAGTCCATGCGTACTTCTCTGTGTCACCGGGTGTGGGATACGATCAATTAGATTGATTTCTGACACACTTGGCAGTAAAAGAACTGTGTGCGCGCTGACTAAACATCAGGTTTTAGGTGTCAGGTGTGAGGCCCCTGACTATTCCGGACAAACTGTCAGGTGTCAGGCGTCAGGCGTCAGGCGTCTGATTTTCTCTTTTCACCAAAACTAAATGTCAGGTGCCAGGCATCGAGTGTCAGGTGTCAGGCATCGAGTGTCAGGTGTCAGGCCCCTGACTATTATGGACTAACTGTCAGGTGTCAGACATCTGATTCTCCATTTTCACCAAAGCTAAATGTCAGGCGGCAGGTAGCCGGTGTCAGGTGGCACGTGTCCATAGTCTTGACTTTTTGCCTGTAAAAATTGACTTTTAGCGTATAGAAACGGACTTGTTGGTTCCAAAAAATATCTTTTTTGACAAGTTATACACATTTACAACATCGTAAGTGCAAAATTATTGGAAACTGAAAAATGAAATTCAATGTCAAAATGCATTTTTGAGACAAACTATAATTTTTAAACACAAAATGCAAAAATCAAAATGCAAAACTGCATTTTCTAAATGCATTTTGCATGTTTTCTTGCCAACTCGAAATCAGTTTCAATTCATATCCATCGTTATAATTTATGCAACCTTTTGCTATTCCATATATAATTCGAGTTGCTGCCGCAACAGATGTTTTGATCAAACATCGGGTAGTTTTCAAAAAAAAAATTTAATTTCTTCTGCTTGTATTTAAATTTATCTAAACTGTATGAAAATTTTGGCTCGATTTATTTATATTTATAATACTGTGCGGGTACTGTAGTTGCAAAGAGGCAATTGTGTTCCTTCTACATAAGCAACAAAGTCATTACAAGGAATGCATCTATACAATAATCACAAAATGTGTAAATTAAGAAATTTAATAATTTAGTTCGTCAATTAAAAATTTAATAACTTAGTATGTTAATTACGGTAAGTAATTTGATAATTTAGTATGTTAATTAAAAAAATTAATAATTCAGTATGTTAATAAAGAAATTGTGCAGTAGAAACTTATCAATATAAAAAATTAACAATTTTTTTTTAATTTAAAAAAATTAACAATTTTTTTTTAATTTAAAACAGAATCAAAATTCAATATCGACTTATACTAGTGTATAGTAACGTGAGCAGTGTGGAAAGTTTCGAGTAAAATTAAACCTAATGATGAAATCATCTTTTCGAAAGGGAACAAGATTTTCTGAAAAATATAAACAATGACACGATAAATGCGATTTCAATTTTGGTTAATCGTAAATTATCTTCTTATTTGAATTCTTTCAAGTTGACTGCCCAGGGATTTAATGTAAAATTAAAAACCGTCATAGTCTGTTTGGAGAAGTCAATTTGTCTTTTGAAGTTTGAATCACCTCTTTATTAATGACATTAATGTTACTAAAATCTAACAACAGCAAATCGAATGGTTTTTCTACTTATGTAGGGTATACATATATGGCATCAATTTAGTATGTTTATTGAGTTTGCGGACATTTAAAGCGTAATAAGTTAGTAGCTGTTATATTCTTCAAGTTCTTCGATCACATTGTCATCTAAGTGGATGTGATGGATGACAATGCAGTCGATTGTTTCTTCATTTTCAAGTGATCGGCAGAGTCGGCGAGTGTGGCCACGCAAATACTCCATTTCCTAACTCAGAATTTTCTTTGCGGAGGCGAACGAGGGGGCGCTGAAGTGGAAGTGATTTTGGCTTCAAACCGTTTGACATTCTTATCAGCATCTCGCGGTTGGGATCTGTGAGTTGTTTACAGGGTACTCTACAGTTAGCCTCACTTAATACTCGTGTCAATGCTTCGACCGTTAACAAATCGTGAATAGTCTTCGTCTCGGCACTGCGATTTACGTGCAACAATTTCAAAATGGTCGAATTATCCAACTTGTCTAGTGGAATTTCCTGTAATAATAGAATTGCAGCCTTTTCTCTCTCTTGGTTACATTTCCATCTAAAAATGCACTTAACGCTCGAATCGATGGGCGGTTCATCAAATCCGTTAGTGCAGGCGATTAATTTGGTCATTTCGGCTTCTGTCAGTTCTTGTATGTTGTCGTTTTCACAAATTTCGTCCATGTTGTCTCGAAGGAAGGTTTCAATTTTGTCGTTTTCGACAAAGTCAAACTTCGTCACCAGAGACCACAACTTAGGGAAAGTTTCCACGCTCAAATCGTCGGTTAGTCGGTTCCAGCAATGGGCGAGCAAGTCCGCGATTTCCATCAAATGACAGGTTTCGATTAATTCGGTCAGCAGGTCGTGATCCATTTCCAATTCTGGCAGTCGTGCCGTGTATAAGTATTGCACGATGATTTCAATAACCGATTTCTTGAATTTCTTGAAGTTGATGCGACCTGTTGTTTTTTCCGACATGTCCGTGTTGAACATTGTTTCGAAATAAGTGCACGATGCGATTAAGACGTTTTTGTGAGCGTGCACAACTCCTCCGTTGCATCTCATGACGACGTCCGTTCCTGCATTTTGTAGGCGCAGTACTTCCATCTTGGACGCTGTGGTTGCCAAGCGCGAAAACACACAAATACTATAAAACAAAATTATATATAAATATTCATTTATAAGTAAAACCTATTTTTTTTAAATTTAAAATTTTCAATATTATTATTACGTCAGGGCCAATGAAACAAATACCAATATAAACACAACAAACAATACCGGTACGTAGTTACTACTGTAATTTTTTTCGAAGTGACTACGTTCATGTCCGACGTGAACGTATTATTTTCATGACGCGCTGTGATTGGTTGAGAGATGCATTGAAATACATTGATGAAAATCTTCATTTCGTCGACTTTGCTAAAAACGAATAAGGTTAGGTGTGGGGGGGGGGGGTCAAGGGGGGTCTAAGAACCCCCTTGTAAGAAAAAGAGAAGCTAAAACTTTGAGAACATCGAATTTGAGAAAACTTACGTCGAGGAAACGAATCGACATCAATGGGTCTCAGCCAATCACAGCGCGTCATGAAAATAATACCTTCACGTCGGACATGAACGTAGCCACTGCCAATTTTTTTTAGAGATGTTTATATGTGGGAAAAAGTGTGTTCTCCAATCGAAGACCACATCGATTGCAAGACGCACTCCCGTTTTTAGAGATGTTTGTATGGGGAAAAATGGTATACAGTATTATAAATATTTACCTTGTGATATCTGCTTTGGATTTAGAAACCTTGAAACAGGGATGAATGTCAGCCATTGATTACAAATGTGAAATTTTTAAAAGATTTTGTTTGTCTTGCCGCTTGAACTGTAAAAAGTTGTAAAAACAAAAATTCAGAGTGTTTTTCTTGTTTGTTATGGCAGCCACTTGTGGAAAGCCATCAAATCAATCAAGTCCATTGATTAACACATGGCACACGTTCAAGAATGGGTATGGTAATATTAACTAATAGTTTCACCTGTTTAGAGAGAAGCTAAATTTTTTTTTGCATGTTTCAAATACAAACCTGTGGTGTTTGTGCGTTAAATCTGAAGTAAATAGCGAGGAGAGTAGCGAGAACACGACATTCAACTGGAAGGGATTTTTCCCTTTAGGAACGTTAATAAATGATGTCATTTCTGAAAGGGGTTTCCCCGTAGGAACGAACTGCTATTGGTTGGGCACATCACAAGCGCAAGGATACAGACAACTGATTATAAAATAAAACCGAGACTGTATAGCTATCATTTTTATAGATGTTATTTTTTACCAACGTCCTCTTGTGGCGGATAGGTGCACTTTGAGAACTATTTTTCCATAGTTTGTTTCTAAGGAATCGATTTCTCACCACGATGCAAAGGTCAATAGCCAGTGGGAGTTTGTCATTAGCTTTTGTAAACTTGAGGAAAACGAGCGAGTCATTATCCTTTGAAAGGGATTTTGAAAAAAATAAGTATTTTTAAAAAGAATTTAATAATTATTCGATACTCAATTTATATCATCGATTAAATTTTTTAAGCTATTTTATTTTTGCTTTGAAAATCTAGAAATGAAGTGAATTAGAATACAGTAACTCCTCAACTTACGAACAATTATGGTTCAAAGAACTTGTTTTTTCGTCGAATTGTTTGTAAAAAATTTTTATTACAATTTTATTACAAAATTACAATATTAAGAAAAATCTTTTTTCTCCATGGTAATTAAAGAGCTTCTTGTGGCCTGACATCAAGGAAATAATAGTAGAAACTTGTCTAAATTGGTGCGGTAAACTGCACACCGCAGCCGCCATTTTTAATTCAGGTGAGAACAATAAGAATACATGCATCGAGGCTAGTTATCCTCGATCAAGAATACAATTCAAAGATAGAATAAATCAATGCTTTGACACATTGATTTATTCTTTACAAATCAAAAAAATAAACTGACATTATTAATCAATAAACTGAATATAACAAACAAATGATAATCGCTCATTTGAGCAGACGATATACTAGTAGATGCGCATTATCACGGGTGAGGAACCGATTGCGATACCGTAATGAGCATTTAATAAAAACATAATCAATCGGTTCAACATGGTCACAGAATATGATAATGCACAAATTGCACCTAACCGGAAATGTGCAACTGATAAAACACGCGAACGATATATCAAACAATTAAATTTAGTCAAAACTCAACAGTAATTTGGAATTACTACATCTCATGTAGGTTTTCCTCAACTGGCTCTGATGCACCACTCCTTGCCAGGGTGTTTTTACATAAAGATCTTATTCTATGCAATGCAAATTCCGACCCACATAATCCTAACATGCAAGATGAGGAATACCTAAAGGAATGTTGTGTTTGGTCTTGGTTGTGGCAATGTACGTTACAAATTTTAATTATCTCTCGACACATGTGTGCGTTAGTCATTTTGGGCAAACGTGCCACAGCTTCTTGAGTGAGAACGTTTTCTATAGTATATTTTTTCTCGGTGCTGCAATTACTCGTCAACAAATTGTGCAAGGATCCGTCATCTAAATGTTGCAGGTTCAGTTTCTCAAGTACTTGTGCGGCAACTTCTTCGCCGACGCTGGATTTCCAGCTGAAGATACATTGAATGCATTCGTTTAAAAATCGATTGTGGTCAACACATTCAATCAGTTTAGTCATTTGTGTTTGTGTTAAATATTGCACGTCTGCACTTTTGGAAATAGGTTCCATGTTATTCTGAGCAAAACTTTGGATCGAGCCTTCTTTCTCCAAGTTGAAATCAACTCCTACAGCTTACAATTTGACAAATGTTTTGACAATTACATGTGTCGCGTCCTACCTGGTGATAGGTTTAAATAGCGCTAACGTGTAATACTTTACCTGTGATCAATTATGCAAATACCCAAATGAATACCAAATGTATTTAAATGAACAAGTAATTTATTCAATAGGCTTGAAGGCCTTAAAATACACTCAGTAATAATTCTAGAGTCGACGTGGTCAGCGTCGAACAAAGGATTTCTCAAGATGGCGTCGTCGCTTCTGCGTGGTCGGCGGAACAAAGGCGGCGTCTCGAGTTGTCGTTAATTCGTCACGGATTCGTCTTCACGGACGCGGTGGAATGCTCTTTCGAGTCTTCTATCCGTGCCTGTTGTCTAGGGTTTGGTTTAGCGTCGCGGAGGCCTCGTCTAGGAACTTTGGGGTTCCCTACAAAGCACTCGGACACTTACTTCGGTGAATAATCGACTGGGCGATTATTCTAGGTGATTTCACAAGGGCTATTCTCGTACTTTCGTAGGAATAGCTCGCAAGTGACTTCGTGAGAGTTACAGTTTGCACTTTACTCAGCGATCCTCGATCAATCCTAACTTGTAGTTGAAGTTGGCCTGACGGTGAGGTAGTTGCTGTGTTCTTGGTGTCGTTTGTGTAAGTTCTGTCTTTTGGCGGGAATTTCTCACTTTTATGGGTCAGTGTGAAGGACAAGCGCAGCCAATGGGGGCTTGCCACCCGTCACCTCACTCCCCTCGGGGCACACACCTGCTCAGGGAGAGGCGGAGCCAACACGAGGGGAACGACCCGTTTACTGCAGTGAGTCAAAGGGCAAATATTCGCTCGGGGGGAACATTTATCCACTTTGCTCACCACACATGATGGGTGCTCTGTTTCCAGCAGTCAACGAGCAAATCTTCCAGACCCATCATCCGACTAACCACAATAAATTCTCTTAACGAATCGTGGTCCAAAGTTGGGATCTCAGCAACGTACAGATATTTGATAATCATTTCGATGACTTTTCTTGAAATATCATTAAATCTAACACAACCAGTGTTATTTTCCATCATATCTACGGTAAACATCTTCTCAAAATACGGGCAAGATGTTACTAAAACGTTCTTGTGAGCGTGTACAACGCTTCCTGCGCATTCCATCACGACGTCTGTACAGTATTGCTGTTGACGTAATTCTTCCAACTTGGATGCCAACACTACCGGGTGTTTATTGGCGGCCATCTCAAAAATTGTGTTCTGCAAAACAAGAAAATTATATCTAAATATTCATTTTTTTTAAGTTCTGCTAGTGCAGGGGTGTTGACAAATCCTGGGCACTTTCAATTTTTCTCCTATACTCTTGTTTGAGTGAAATGAGTCCTTTCTCCCATTGGCTGAACCATTTTACTGGTGTAGTAATCCAAAAAAATAGACCTAAACACCAGAATTGCATTACAATGTACAGACATTGTAATCGATTACCTATTGCTAGGAAATTGTTTGCTTTCCTGGCAAAGAAACCAATAAACAGAACCAACATGAGTTTTAAATTAAAAAGTGCATAAAACTTTACTTTATAAATGGAAAAAACATTTTATAATAAAAAACAATCAAAATTATATCAATTTAAAGGGTCATAATAATCTCAAAAATAAATAAAAATGAAAACTACTTCTCCTAGTGGTAGTATACAGTCTGTAGTTATGAATAATGAGGTTTGGCCAATGGGAGAATGGACTCTTTTGACTCGAACAAGAGTATAGCGCCTGAGTTTTCTAATTCAGTTTTTTTAAAAAAATATTATTTTAATATTTGATGTGGTATAGGATAGAAATAATGCAATTTCGTAAGGAAGATTGGAAACTCACTGATGGCTAATCGGGTTAGTGTCTCTTAAAAAAATTAATTACCTTGCACAGTTGTCGTGATAAAAATCGTCTCACTTGTCAGTCCAGCTTGAAACTCACCTGCAGAATGCGCGTTTCCGGCTGTATCCACCAGCGTTGTTGTGAAAGTGCTCTACTTTAATCACATTTTTAGTTTGAGACTGCATATCTCTCACGGTTTGCCCAAGCTCTGTCACTGACCTGATTTCTATCACAACTGGTTTTCAGATGGTTCCATTGCTAGAGGGATGACATTGTGCAGTAAAATACATGTGGTGCTTATACAGGGTGGTGCAGAAAGTCTGGTTCACAGTAAATAATTTCCAAACCGTTTTAGATGTTGATTTAGCAAAATGATTGTAAGGGTAGTAGTTTGGGGAAAATCCAATTATGACATCCAATTTGACCTCATTGGTCATCTTCAAGGTCATCCGTCTTGTAACTCGAGAACCATGACAGATAGAGAGAAAAAGTGAATTAGAAAGTTGTAGAGGACCATCTAATTAGTCTAGAACTGTTTTTAAAAAAATTATCTCTTTCTGAAAAGTTTCGAGAAAAACAGGTTTGAAATGTTAGTCTACTCAGCTTTGTAACCTAAAAATATCATATTGGAATGTATTTCCAAAATACATTATTTCCTTCCTTTTGCGTTTTTTCTCTTCCACTTACAAGTATGACCCAATAAAGTGTCCTAATTGAGGATTAGCTTGGTTGCTTCAATAGTTTTAGGTTACAAAGCTGAGTTACAAAGCTGAGTAGACTAACATTTCAAACCTTTTTTTCTCAAAACTTTTCAGCAAGAGATAATTTTTTTAAGTACAGTTGTAGACTAATTAGATGGTGCTATACAACTTTCTAATTTACTTTTTCTCTCTATCTGTCACGGTTCTCGAGTTACAAGATGGATGACCTTTCTTTTTAATTTAACTAATCATATTTAAATTATATTTATTTATTTCATTCTTTATTATATTTCAGCTGAAATGTAATTAAAAACAATTTTAAATGAAAATTTAATTGATTTGCCTGGAGGATATTTTTAATTCCAATTAAAATATGAAATAAATACAAATACAACTTGGATGGAGGAAAAAATATATACATAAGCACCACATGAAAGGAATGAGCAAACAAAAAAGAACATGTGGTCATCCACCTGTCATCTCTCTCCGTCAATGGAACTGCATTTTTAATTTGTGTTTTTCTTCATTTTTGTTTATTTATCTCTTTTTTTATAGTCGATTTAATCATTTTTTGGTGTTTTCTCATCATTTTTATTCGTTTTTGATGTTTATTTTACTTGCTGCGATCCGGGTTATTTCAAACAAATTACTAATTAATAAGTTTGAAAACCGCAGGTGAATGCTATAAAAGACTTATATCGCGGCCTTAAATTATCTAGGGTTAATTTATAGAGAAATAAAAAAGACAGTTTTATCAATTCAAATGCACACTTTTTATTTATTCGGTTAATACAATAAAATGAGAGAATAATATACGAAAATGCAATAATAAATGCACAAGTCGCGAAATAATGGGAAGAACAATGGAAATGGCGCGCAACGGCTACAAGTTACATATATATTACTGGTCAGTAATCACTGAGCAATCAGAACACACGTGTACGTACGTAAGTCGTACGCACAATACAGCCAATAATGTCGTAAACTATTTCTAAAACCAGCAATTAAATTGAGTGCATTGACATAGAACAGAAGGAAACTTTTATATTTGACATAATTTAATTGGAGTTTTCTGCGAAAGAGAAACAATCGTTGAATTTATTTCTTGTCAGACCTAAAATTGCACCGAATTCTTTCTGGTACAAATCGGTGAAAATCGGCACCGACTTTTCGGAGCAAAATGTTTTACAATCATTCTTTATCTTTTTTAGGGTTTTTTCTGCATTACACACTTTAATTTCGTGACATTTTGAAATATTGCACTTGTCAATTATTGCATTCAGAATTATTTTTTCTCTGCTCAATCGTCGTGGCCAACGATTTATAGTTTCGCCAATAATCACCGATTCGATGCTCCTGCTCTTCTCCTTGCTTCGACTCATCCGCAACAGATTTACGAACGACGCATCGTCTAAATAACTCAGGTCGATTTTGTTCAATAAATTGGCGGCTGCTTCCTCCTTTTCAACTCCAGATTTCCACTTAAATATAAACCGGACGCATTCGTCGCAAAATCTTTCCTGATCAACGCATTCAAATAGCTGCGCCATTTCGTTTTCGGTCAAATGTTGTGCGCTTTCGGTTTGCGAAATTTCCTCCAAGTTGTTGTGTATGAATTGCACCAATTTCGAAGTTTTTTCCAGCTCAAATGTGACTGCAATGACCCACAATTGAGCAAAAGTGTCCACGTTTAAATGATGATTGGTCATTTGTTGCCAACAATGATGGAGTAAAGGTGCGATTTGCATTATGTGACAGGTTTCAATTAGTTCTCTCAGCATGTGATGGTTTTTTACGTGTGGAAGGTGCAACATATACAGATATTGCACCACAATCTCGATCGCTTCTTTGGAATACTTGGTAAAGTTCACGCGTCCTGAATCATTTTCGAGCATTTCCACGGAAAACATTCGGTCGAAGTAGGCGCATGCGCTCATTAAAATGAGTTTATGAGCGTGAATAACTCCTCCCTTGCAATCTAATACGATGTCTGTGTTAAATTGTTTTTGACAAAATTCTTCCAGCTTGGCACGTTGCATTTCTGCCATTTTTCTTTGCTGTGGCACCTGTTGTAATTAGAGAATACTTTTAATTTAATTAATACTCAATTTATTTCTCGTTTTTTTCAACGACCTTTTTGCTAAATTGGTTTATATTTGATCATTGCGTCCCTAGTATTTACCGAATACCGAATACCGTCTTTAGTTCAGTATTATTGTACCGGTTTTTATTGGGAGAAAAATATGGAAAACACTGCCGAAATATTTCATTTTGGGGATGGAAATGGTCAGTTTTTAACTATTTTTATTTTCAATTAATTATTATTATTGTTTTTTTATATTTTTTTTGAGTAAAAATTTGGTCCAATAGAAATTGTGATGTTTTTCGGAATGTTAGAGGCACCTGCTTGAGGGGTTTGACTCACTGAAGTTCCCCTTTCCTTGACCTCGTTTGATTGAAATTCAGGTTTAAAAGAGCAAGTAAATTTATTTACAAATCAACTTCTCTACTTTATTTATTTATTATTATTATTTTTATTATTATTTTCAAAAAATTCCGTTTTTGAGAAACCCTAGTCCTTAGTCATCGTTATTCGTGTAATTTTTCTCATAAAACTCTTATACCAATAGTTTGCAATGCAATTTGGGCTAGCCTTTGCATTTGTGTGGTATTTAAACCAAAATCATACTTTTAAATCTATGTACTAACGTACCTGTATGTTATAAATATGTATGTAGAAAAATTATGTTATTGCGTATGGAAGAAATACCAACCTGTTGTCGATTGTGTGTTGAATCGCAAGTCAATACAGAGCAAAAACAGGATATGACTGACTTGAGCGTTAATAAATGACGTAGTTTTTAAAGAGGACTTTCATTTCTATCTTTATTAAATGATATCACTTCTGAAAGGGGATTTCCCTGTAGGAGCTGAGAGTTAATGTTTGAAAACATTTTATTTAATTGAAAAAAAAAATTCTGATTGAATTTTAAAATTAATTTCATGAATTAGAAAAAAAGTTAATCATAAATTTATTTCTTCATCCAATATCTTTTTTAGAAATTTGTTTGTTTGTTAAATTCTTGCTTTGAAAAATCTAGAAAAATCTAAAATGTGGAAATCGGCAATAAATCTGCTGAACAAAACATTTTACAATCATTTCCTATGACTTTGAGGGCTTTGAGGGCATTTTTCTATTTCGCAATTTATTTTGGTGATTTTTTGACATTGTTTTACCTCACATGTTTACTTTTAACTTGTTTCCTTTTTGTATCACCTTTTAGTGACGCCACCTTCTGGAGCGCCACCTACATTTCCATAAAATAAATTACTCATTAGAAATGATACTAATGGCCATCACAACTTGATTGAAACATCAGATATATTGCACTTTTTATGTTAATTTTTTTTAGATTTAATGATTATTTTACAATAGAAGTAAATGATAGCATATCTAGGTGTTATTGTGTCAAAACGAATAATTCAAAGGAGACTACACAAATGTGATCATTTTTGTTATAAAAAAATGACGACATCACACAAACTAGACATAATTTAACTAAACACTACACATTCATCCACTGTTCTGTACCACCCTCCTCCGTATTCATCACTGGGACACGCAGATTGTGCGATGTTGGATCCACAAAGGGTGGCCGCTTGGGATTAACTATGGCAGAATAGAAAGGAATACCGACCATGTCACCCATGGAATTTATTGACCTGTGTGTGGTGGTTTGGTTGCCGTGTGGCAGCACATGGGTTAAACTGGGGATCTCAAACCTATCGACAACATATTAAAGGCCACCAAACTGAACAATCTGGAGTCTCTGTTTTATTTTGTGACGATTGACTTTGCGAGATACAATTGCTAGAAAATTAGAGCGAGAACTTGTGTGAAAGTGTAAAATACGGAGGCTTGTGATTTCTCAAATCATATGACAATTTATTCCGGTTCGAACTTATATAACTACTAGACCGACAAATGGTCGAAATTCTGCAAGTTAAACTATACAATCGGTCGGCAAAAGCCCTATAATAATATCACTTGCGGTTTTCAGTCGGGCAACAAGAATGTGTATCGGTCTTATTGTCGGGACGTAAAAGATGTCGTCTTAGTATGGATTCGAATGGTTTCTACATCTAACTGGTTCTGGTTTGGATCTAAAAGGTGTGTAATGGTTAGGCTTAGAATTATATCCGAGAGGTGCGGTTGACTTTTCTGCAGTCGTCACACTTGTAATTATTATATGGATAATAATTGCAAAGCGCGGTCATCAACATGACGAAATAAATTGAATAAAGATTCATGTAAATTCGACAGAATTCCACATGATATTATATTCACGAAGCGGGATAAAATAACTGAAAAAATAAAGAATAAATTAAAATAGCGCCGAGCTATTTGTTGCCCCGAGTGCAATCAACATTTAAGCCTTTTTAAATGTTCCGTCAAAACCAACAACGAATTGAATCAGAAGTTTCTCGTAGGGAAAGGTTATCCATTGCCGGGAAATTACTCCACTCGGTTCTGGCTGGCGGGAGAGTAACCGGGAAATTACTCCACGTCGATTACCCAAATAATGCGTCTGTGAAATTGCAATATTCCACTCTAGATTCTACACTTATTTCTACAACGGAATGTTGGCATGAAGAGGCGGGAGTGTGTCTGTGGATCTTCGACCCACTCTAGATTCTTACACTAAATATCAAGTATTTCTTTGTCCGGCCTGTACTGAAATCCTGAGAATAAATGTTAAATTGATAAATGTTACCTTTCCATAGCTACAGCTATCCATTGTCCCTAAGTACAACAAAATGAACTAAATTCACCCAAGTGGCCCTAAGTCCACCAGACCCAGTTCAAGTGGCGTCAGGAACAGAACACCAACAAGAGAGCGAGCGATATATCCGGTTTACACGGGAATATATACTCGTACTGGACAATAGGCTGATCATCGATCCAATGGGATCACTGGTCATCTAAATCCTTCCAATCCTAGGCTCTAGGAAGCGGATAGCCAGGACATAGTCCTCTACTAGGTCCGTTCCAGGAACTGGATACACAGGACACATTTCGGATTAAGTCTGTTGACTGTAATCCGGAATTAGTCCAACTTTCAGTGGGTGGCGAGGGGTGAAATTTATACATAATTCAACAGAATTATGTAGTAAACTAGTTAAAACAACATAAAATATATTAAACAACTGTTTAGACTTGAGACAGACTAAAATATTAATAGTAATTTATATTTTAATTACTGAAAAAAATCAAACTTCGAAATTTCCGCTAAATCGTTCTAGCGCCATCTATGGGTAAAATAAACGCCTTAACTAGCAAAATGCATGACAGTGTAACCGTCACACATCCCCCTTAAATATATGCTAATATGAAATATTTGCATACTATTTAATATATATCTTACAAGATTAGGGTTACACTGGCATCTGGAACATAAGAGCTTCAATCCTAGGTAAGTAAAACCTATTTATATTAAAATAAATCTCAACCTTAATCAAAAAATGTTTCAGAATTATTTATTAAAAAACAATTTCAATAAAATAAACTCAAATCCTAATCTCTTTTATAGAATGGACTTATATCTATACCAGAGAAGAAGATAAACTTAAATAATATCAAAATTTGTATCATAAATGATTAATAAAGTTTGACAAATTATTTTACCTATGAAATGACAATTTCTTTTTGAAATGTAATTCACGCAAATAAACCTGTTACGAGTTAAAAGAGTTCCATAATTAAGAATACATAAATTCCAATAAGGAACAACTCACACAGATAATTCAAAAGAATTAACACATGTTAAAATTTTCGTATATATCTACATAAATCCATCTAACCCTATTTTATTTAGGTCTCTTATTAGAGTCTGAGCTAAGGACAGATTGGTTAAATCTTTTATTTGGATTTGCTGAATCTGCTTTTCTGGCTAATTTTTTAGCCAAAGCTGGACATTCTTTTTTGAAATGTCCGGGCTTGTGACAATAAAAGCATTTCCCTGTCGTATTTTCGTACTGTGTCGTGAATGATCGATCAACCCTATTGTCATTAGTTGATTCGTCATTTTCTGACTCATTTTCTTCTTTAACCTCATCTTCAGCTCGAGTTAAGCGAAGTGATGGAAAAATCTTAGATTTTTCGTTGGCTTTTGGAGCAGGATTATCTTCTTGATTATCATACTCGAGGTCTGCTGCTAGTTGTGCTGAATTCTCGAACATGCAGCGATTCAAGCCGACATATTGCAAAATATCATCGACTGTGTAGTCACCATATAGTCCTTGTGCCATTAATAATGCAAAACTTTCTTGTGTCAGATTATTGAAAAGGCTTTCAAGTCCTGCTCTATCTCCACGTGGTATTTCCCCTTGTTCTTGGGTAAATCGCAAGAGGAAACAATACAGTGACTCGTCCGCTCGTTGCTTCACATTAGTTAAGCGTCTAGATCTCGTAAGAGGTACTAAATCGAATCGCTCGAGAAACAGGGTTTCAAACACTCGCCAATTAATAAATGTGTGGCGTTGTTGATGAAACCATCGTTGTGCATGTCCTAATAGGCGACCTGGTACAGCTTGGTGTACCATTTCGTCTAGTGGAATGCCCTTCCCTGAAGCTACAGCTTTTACAATGTCTAAAAAGCGAGTAACTTCGGATTGTTTTCCATCGAAAATAGGAATCGCTATTCCTTTCCCGAATTTTTGGTTTAAATTAGAGTCTCGACTTTGGCTAGCTAAGCCTTGAATTATTTGTCTTACATCTTCATTTGACAAATTAGATGTCAAATTCGAATTTGGCGTGGAACGATCTCCTTGAGCCCTAGATGAAGAATTTGGTCTATTAAAATTCTGTCGTCCATTTGGCGGAGGAGAACGGGAATGGTTCCGTTGGTGGAAATTATTATTATGATAATTTCCCCCTCCACCAGCTTGAGAGTCGTCACTGCTCGAATTCGGGTTGGAATCTCGGGGATCACCAGGTGCTCGGGGAAATTGTCGGTTTCCCGGCAGAGCATGTCCTGTTGGAGCCTGATAGGAATTCCTAGAATTTCTAAAGTTTCCATCGGATTGGGAGCGAGATTGAAAATTTTGTGAAAGTTCATTTCTCCCCCTTGGCTGGATTGGAACATTAGTCAGATTTTCCCTTCGTGGGAGAGGCTGTGGAACTCGAAATGATTCATTCAAATTTCCAGTGTGAGCGGGTAAATTATTATTTCCGACCGTCACACTAGGTAAATTATGAGAAATTGGAACAGAAGAATCTTCGTGTCCAAGATTTTCCACTCTGTCCGTCAAATTTGCTCTCCAAGAAGCAGCAGGTAATTGAATCGCGGGTTGAACAGAAATCGCATGATTTGGTTGTTCATTTGCCTCGCGTGCAACACTCATACGCCATCCAGGCAACTGCTGGTAGCGGTAAGCGGCTGGTGTACGAGCACCGGTTAAATCTATCGAAATATTCTGCTCGTTTGATACAACTACATCGGGAGATATTGCACGAATTCTTCCGTGACAATTATTCGCCGTGTATTGTTGCGCTTCGTATAGAGTTGAAAATTGCGTCACTTCCAATTGGAAATGACGGCAGTAAATTTCTAAATCTTGCGAGACTGGAAGTGGTTCTGTCCGAGAACTATTTGGGTTGGAATTGTTTCTAGGCACAACTTCGTCCCCCTGACTTTCTGGATCAGACTCCACAATTTCCCGTGGTGGTTCACGCATATTACCACGTCTACGTGCTCCACGACCTCCACGTGCTCCACGTGCTCTTACAGGTCTACGGGCCATAATACTCGTCGAGAAATACACAAAAAAAAAAAATGAAATTTAAACAAATACTAGCGTCAAATAAAACACGCTTAATTTTTAAACTAAAAAGGAAAATGAAATTATACAACCTTGGCTGCTAAACTGAAGTGGCTACGGTCAAAACTGTCTTGTCTTCGGTCAAGAATGGTCCAGGAAGGCACTGACCACAAGGCACAACTGAACGGTCACGCTGATAGAAAGCAAGTGTGGGAAAAGATTTCTTTGTCCAACTGGTTTCCGGTATTTTCTATTGTTAAGAAAGTCTGCATTGATTGGTGGTACTGAGATATTTCTGACGAATTTAATCCAGAATTCTCAGTAATCCATAATCTGGGTGGCATGTTCAAAACTGCGTCGTGATTGGTTCTCGTTGTCACATTCCTTAACTTGTCACGGATTAAGATTAAAATCCGTAACTTTTAACAGAACAGTAGAATAACTGGCCAAGTTTTAACCAAACTTAAATAAAATAAAATAAGTATTTTATTATTTTCAGTTTTTAGCCACAGAATTATTAATCAAATTTTTTGATTAAAATTCCTAACTTCGAGATTTCCAAAATATAACAATGTATTTTCAGAGAACTTGATCAAAACAAAAGTAGATTTTATTAAAAAACTCGGAATTTTCTAATTATGATGAATTTATCAAAATAGTCAAATTCTAACCGAACAATAAAATAAATATTTTATTAATTTTGGTCTTTTAGCCAACAAAATTGTTAATCCATCTTTTGATCACAATTCATGGCTTCGAGACTTTCAAAATATGACAAGAATATTTTTGAAAACTTAAGACGGTCAAAATAGATTTTTTCCTTGGAAAATTCGAAATCTTTAGATTATAATGCGTTATCAAAATAATCGAAAAATTAAACTTAGTCATTTCTAAAAGATAACTTGGATTTTTGGAAATGAATAAATAACACACAGTATTTTTACCAAGAGAAAATCGGAAATTTTCTAATTATAATATCTACGTAAAATAATCAAAAAATTCATTTTTTTCAAATTTTACACTTTGATCACAGAGTTCACTTTAATAATGCAACCTATCTCGGTGGGACCTCCACGTGTGACGATTGACTTTGCGAGATACAATTGCTAGAAAATTAGAGCGAGAACTTGTGTGAAAGTGTAAAATACGGAGGCTTGTGATTTCTCAAATCATATGACAATTTATTCCGGTTCGAACTTATATAACTACTAGACCGACAAATGGTCGAAATTCTGCAAGTTAAACTATACAATCGGTCGGCAAAAGCCCTATAATAATATCACTTGCGGTTTTCAGTCGGGCAACAAGAATGTGTATCGGTCTTATTGTCGGGACGTAAAAGATGTCGTCTTAGTATGGATTCGAATGGTTTCTACATCTAACTGGTTCTGGTTTGGATCTAAAAGGTGTGTAATGGTTAGGCTTAGAATTATATCCGAGAGGTGCGGTTGACTTTTCTGCAGTCGTCACACTTGTAATTATTATATGGATAATAATTGCAAAGCGCGGTCATCAACATGACGAAATAAATTGAATAAAGATTCATGTAAATTCGACAGAATTCCACATGATATTATATTCACGAAGCGGGATAAAATAACTGAAAAAATAAAGAATAAATTAAAATAGCGCCGAGCTATTTGTTGCCCCGAGTGCAATCAACATTTAAGCCTTTTTAAATGTTCCGTCAAAACCAACAACGAATTGAATCAGAAGTTTCTCGTAGGGAAAGGTTATCCATTGCCGGGAAATTACTCCACTCGGTTCTGGCTGGCGGGAGAGTAACCGGGAAATTACTCCACGTCGATTACCCAAATAATGCGTCTGTGAAATTGCAATATTCCACTCTAGATTCTACACTTATTTCTACAACGGAATGTTGGCATGAAGAGGCGGGAGTGTGTCTGTGGATCTTCGACCCACTCTAGATTCTTACACTAAATATCAAGTATTTCTTTGTCCGGCCTGTACTGAAATCCTGAGAATAAATGTTAAATTGATAAATGTTACCTTTCCATAGCTACAGCTATCCATTGTCCCTAAGTACAACAAAATGAACTAAATTCACCCAAGTGGCCCTAAGTCCACCAGACCCAGTTCAAGTGGCGTCAGGAACAGAACACCAACAAGAGAGCGAGCGATATATCCGGTTTACACGGGAATATATACTCGTACTGGACAATAGGCTGATCATCGATCCAATGGGATCACTGGTCATCTAAATCCTTCCAATCCTAGGCTCTAGGAAGCGGATAGCCAGGACATAGTCCTCTACTAGGTCCGTTCCAGGAACTGGATACACAGGACACATTTCGGATTAAGTCTGTTGACTGTAATCCGGAATTAGTCCAACTTTCAGTGGGTGGCGAGGGGTGAAATTTATACATAATTCAACAGAATTATGTAGTAAACTAGTTAAAACAACATAAAATATATTAAACAACTGTTTAGACTTGAGACAGACTAAAATATTAATAGTAATTTATATTTTAATTACTGAAAAAAATCAAACTTCGAAATTTCCGCTAAATCGTTCTAGCGCCATCTATGGGTAAAATAAACGCCTTAACTAGCAAAATGCATGACAGTGTAACCGTCACAATTTACGAGAGAGTATGTCCCACTCAGGGTACCTTGTCCCTAGGTTGCCCTGGATTAGACCACACCATCACAAATAACTATGAAACTTGATTACTTAATTTCAAGACACTAAAATAACTTGAACTTAGATATTAATTAAATCCTGGATCCTTATTGCCTTTATAATATAAAGCAAAACATTTTATAGTCATACATTCACTACAAAGTTGCTGGTTTCAAACAGACAGAATTCCTCAAACGTAAGTATAATGAGTGCTATTGACACTTATATTTTGATCATATATTGACATTCTCAGTTAATACAATATTATATGTTTATGTTTTTTGTCAGCAGGATGAAGCAGTTTATATTTCTTTTTGTCTTCATTACGGCTTTTCATTACGGCTTTTTGCATTCAAATATGGATTTTAAACAGAAGCCGTCCGGACCAGACTGTTATTGGGATGGAACTGCACCTTTTTGCGAAGGAGACTGCATTAAAGAATATACACTTTGCATGCGTTCTAAATCCGGTGACGGCTCCCACTGCTGGACTGGAGAAAAGTGGTGGTGCTGTCAAGAGCATTATATGTGTAATTAAAGTTCATGAAATTATTCGTTGAATAAAAAATTACTGATAATTTGCAAATTCCGTTCAATTTTGATTCCAAAAGACTCACATACAGTTAGTACATCATTAGCCAAAAAATCGTAATTATTTTTTTTTTTTATTTGTAAATTGTACTGTACCGTAACTTGTTAGTTTTTACGAAAGAGAACGCGAATTACATTTACTGCGAGCAGGGGTGGATCTAGCACCGGGCTATTGGGGCTTGAGCCCCGGGCCCCCAAATTCTAGGGGGCCCCCGAGACTCTGGGCCATGTACTAAAAAAGAAAAAAAAAAAAAAGGTCGCTAAAAAAAAGAAAAAAGAAGAAAAGTCGCTATTAAAAATTTTGAGAAAGGGGCCCCGAAAAAACCTCAAGCCCCGGGCCCCCGAAAAGCTAGATCCGCCCCTGACTGCGAGCAGCCATGTATTTTGATAAGAATCTCATTTCCTTTGCATCAACACACTGGCAAAGCAGCCACAGCTCGCCAATGATGTCGTTATCCGACTTTAATATTAATCAAACGTGTTTTTTTTTACCATCCCAAGACGTTATTTTATTATTTCATTATTTCATTATTGATAGAATTTTTTATTGTTGTAGTGTTAATTTTTATTGTTGTATTGTGAGTTTTTATTGTGGTATTGTTATTATCCAGTAAGATTACATCCTTGATTAATTGGCGGATCTATCAGCCATTTAGTAGATTCGTAAGAACAAATCGATTGTGTTATTTGATAAACAATGCAATTAGATGATTTTATAGAACTGTAAATTGTAGTAGTAGTAGTAGCTGCATTCAAAAATAAAAATAAGAATTTTAGTTTAAGAGTATTTAAAGTTTTAACATTGGTTTAAACAGGAAATGATGTCATTTTTGTTTTAAAATTGAAGTAAAACAAAAAATATTTTAGTTTTTGAATGCAGCTAGTGTTTTGATAACTATTTTATGTCATTTATTTATCTCTTAATGTGTTCACTCGCTTTAAACCTTTTCCCGGCAGTGATATTGTTTGCCTTGTGTCAAGCAATGAAGCGCAGAGCGTCACCGTCACATGAACTGATTATTAGTACAGTATAATCAGTTCATTTGTTAAGTTTTGTTTATTTATTTTTTTGTGTTAGCGATGGAAACTTGAGACGAATTTTATTCATTTCATTGCAAAAAATGAAATGAATAGAATTCGTCTTGAGTTTTATAACAGTATTAGGAATCCTTAATTCCTAATACTGTTGTTAATTGTTAAAAAAAAAAAGGTTCTTGTTCCACGTTGTGGTGACCACGAGGTCACAAAAGTGTTTAATAATTTTATAAACATAATAAAAAGTGTTTTTAGTATTTACAATAATTAATCGTCAGATTATTACGGGAAAACTAGCAATACTAGTTTTACCGTTTCTGCGGAATCAACATGATGACGTCAGCCATTTTGCATAATTCCCCGAATTTATGCAAATACGTCATTTCCGGTCATTAGGGGTATTTAAACCCGTGTTTTGACCGGAAGCGCCACTTACAGATATATCGCAGCAACAGTAGCATCACACCTCACCTTTCAGGCCGAACACCACGGATTGATAGAGGACCGATGCCAGTTGCCCAAGTCATCTGTAACACCAAGCCAAAGATATTTGTCGTAGCAAAACTACGACCGAAATATCTCACCATCGCCGAAGCGTTTTGGGAACACGTGTTTCGCCAGGACGCCATTAACCCTAGACAACCAGAAGCCACGTGTAAGACTGCCGTGCAGCAACAAATCGTATCCGCCGACAAGGATCCGAGACCACCACATTATTAAGTATTATTTGTATTATTACAAGTGTGAAATAAAGTGTATTATTTGTAAGATATTGCGTTAAGTTTATTTACCGGAACCAAGGTTACGACAACGTGCGGATGGTTTGCATGGTTGGATCAATCCGCGGAACAGCGGATTCCCATCCGCGGATTGAGCGCCCATCCGATCCGCAATTAAAATGGCGGTCAGATTGTTTGCTCCGATCCTTATCCGATCCGATCCGATCCGCGTACAAGCTTAGTGTTTACTTTTAACTTGTTTCCTTTTTATATCACCTTTTTGCGACGCCACCTTCTGGAGCGCCACCTACATTTACGTAAAATAAATTACTGATTCGAAAGCATGCTAATGGTCACTGCCTCGCTCATTCACAACTTGATTGAAAGTTGAAACATCAGACATATTGCACTTTTATGTTAATTTGTTTTAAATTTAATGTTTATTTTTTAATAGCAAGAAATGAAATACATGCATCCTTAGTTTCCGTTACTCGAGTAATGTTTCGCATAAAACTCTTATAGTGTCCAATGCAGTTTGGCCCTCGCATATGTAGTGGCAGTGCTTTCTGCACCGTGGACACTGTATGGTACAATTTCGAAGTATATCTCTACAAATGCTTAGTTTGGCTTCAGACATAGTGGGCAAGCGAGTCAAAGCTTCTCGAGTCAGAATGTCTTCGACAGTTTCTTTTTGTCCATTTCTGCAATTACGCCTTAACAAATTATGCAAGGACCTGTCATCTATGTGTCGCAGGTTAAGTTTCTGAAGTAAATTAGCTGCAATTTCCTGACTGCTGTCACAGTCATGGTTCGAATGCCATTTGAGAATGCATTGAACACATTCGCTGCAAAATTGAACTTGGTCGACACATTTGATGAGTTCAGTCAATTGAGCTGCAGTTAAATCATGCACACTTGCTTTTTCTGCAATTTCTGTCATGTTGTACAGGTGTTTCTTTTCTGCTTTCCACTGTTTCTTTTCCGCTTCACACTCTTTACTTTTTTCTTCAAACTGAGCAAATCTTACATCTTCTATATCGACACTACAACCCTTATCATAGTGAGTTTTCTTCGGTGAAATTTGCTGAATGTGTTCTAGTGCTCGCTTTCGTACACACCTAGCCTCATATCGCTTTATTCTACCTGTTAAAAAAATTTAAGTTTAATTTTAATTCAAACTATATATTTTTTTCACTATAATATTGCTTACATTGATTATCAGGTGGTGTAATTGGTGAGAGGGCTGATGGTTGAGGAGACAGCTGATCTGTAGTTGTCTTTTCTGTTGTTATTTCCATCGTATCACTCGAAGTTATAGTTGACTCTAAAAAGATGTAAAATATTCTTTTTGTTTATTAAAATTCATATTATGTTTATATTTAATTTATTCCATTTTCTTCATATTTCTTTCATATATTTATTTCATGTCCTAAATTTCTTACCAGGAGCTTTTTTTGTTAAATGCTCAGTGGGTACAGCAGTGCGCTTTAAGGTTTTCACATATGGGATATTCAGCATTTCATTCACAGAATTTAATTGAAAAGCATCAGGAGGAAAATGAACAGAGCATATTCTCGCATTTTTTTCCTTAAATTTGTCTTTTCTCTTGCATCGTGTAACCCATAAGCGGCAAAGTGCTGGATTATCCACTGGAAATACATGGTAAGAAATCTTTTGCCCTTTTGTTTTTCTTGCGTAATTGCCACATACAGCTACAGCACAGTTGGCCATTTTCCTGTAAAATATATAAGGAATATGAAATTAAAATCACAAGCAATATTATCTAAATTCTTAGATAAAATATTTTTATTTTTATTTTTTTGTTTTTATTTTTCTTTTTTTTCTTATATTTTACACAATTCTTATATTTTACACAATTCTTATAATATTTTACGCAATTCTTATAATATTTTACACAATTCGTATGATATTTTACCTTGGATTGTAAATAAAGGTTCCAAAACTTGTTGCAACTCGTTGTTTCAGCTGGAGATGTAAACAAGGTCAAAGGTATCTATCCTCGTGGTGACGACACAGCCATCGGCACAAATCACATGACCATTTGGAAACGACCAAAAGTAGTGACGTCATAACTCAGAATGTCCCGGGCTGCGGTACCTTGTTATATAGTTACCTTGATTTAGTTTATGTTATTTTGATTTTATTTAATAAAAAATGTTATTTCCATCATTAACATGAAGTTTTACACATTAAAAAATGTCAAACTCATGTTTGTTGTGTTTATTGCTTACATCGTCTGGAAGTTTGAATTTTAGGCCGTTGCCTAGGCAATCGATTACAATGTCTGTACATTGTAATGCAATTCTGGTGTTTGGGTCTACTTTTCCGGATCACTACACCAGTAAACTGGCTCGACCAATGGGAGTACATCTTGTAAAGTCCCTTTTTGAGTGCAACTCGAGTGTAGCAGAGTTTTTCATTGGCGAAAAAATCGTACCCGTTACCCGCCCGTTACCCGTCTCCAAAAAAATTCTCTACCCGTACCCGCCCGTACCCGACCCTACCCGACCCGTACCCGTCCCGTACCCGAACGCCAACATGACGACGTCAGAGAAATTTGTCCATACAACGGACTTGCTTGAACTGGCATGTTTCTTTCGTCCATACAGCATCGGATGCGGCTTGAGTAAGTCGGTTTGGACGCTGGTCTTGAAAGAATTCGCCAATTTGTAAATTAAATATGTACAACACGAGAACGCGTACCCGCGCGTACCCGTGAAACCTGTACCCGTACCCGCCCGTACCCTACGGGTACGGGCGGGTACGGGTATGGGTACGGGTACGGGTACCCAATGAAAAACACTGGAGTGTAGTTACTTCAGTTTATCGCATTAAGGGCTTTTTTCTGCATTTCACGCTTTATTTTGCTGACATTTTGATGTATTGCACTTGTGAATTCATACATTAAGAAATTTGTATTTTATTTTATTTTTTTAATCGAAGGAAAAGAAATACAGGCATACCATACTTTGTTTCCGTTATTCAAGTAATTTTTCGCATAAAACTCTTATATTTTCCAATGCAGTTTGGCCCTCGCAGTTGTAGCGGTGCTGTCTGCTCCATCGACACACTGCGGTACAATTTTGAAGTATCTTTCCACAAATGTTTATTTTGGCATCAGACATCTTAGGCAAACGAGTCAAAGCTTCTTTAGTGAGAATATTTTCGACAGTTACTTTTTTATCATTGCTGCAATTACGCGTTAACAAATTATGCAAAGACCTGTCATCTAAGTATCGTAGGTTGACTTTCTGGAGTAAATTAGCAGCGAATTCTTGACTGTCATCACCGTCGTGGATGGATTGCCATCTGAAGATGCATTGAATACATTCGTTGCAAAATTGTTCTTGATCAACACATTCAATCAGTTTAGTCATTTGGGGTGGCGTTAAATCGTGCACTTGCGTGTTTTCTGAAATTTCTTTAATGTTGTTCCGAGCAAAAACTTCGATTGACCCTTCTTTGTCCAAGTCGAAATCAACGCCGACCGCCCACAATTCGACAAACGTCTCTACGTTTACATCATGGCTGCTCTGTTTCCAGCAGTCGAGGAGAAAATCTTCCAGACCCATCATACGACTGGTTTCAATTAACTCCCCTAACAAGGCGCAATCGTGGTCCAATGTTGGGATCTCAGCAACGTACAGATATTTTACGATCATTTCGATCACTTTACTTGAAATACCATCAAATCGAACGCATCCAGTGTTTTTTTCCGTCATGTCTACGGTAAACATCTTCTCAAAATACGGACAAGACGATATTAAAACGGTTTTATGAGCGTGGACGACGCCTCCTGCGCATTGCATCACGACGTCGGTACACGATTGCTGTTGACGTAATTCTTCCATCTTGTATGCCAAGTCCAGCGCATGTTTACTGGCGGCCATGTCAAAAATTATGTTCTAAAAATGTGAAATTGAAACTGATGTGACTGAAACCAAAGAATTATACATATTACACAAAGTCACAGCGAATGGAGAAGTAATGAACATACCTTTGAAATTGAACGGCGAGGGAATACAAGGAAACTCGGCGAGATATGATATGCGGGGAGTTCCCGCTGATACACGTAAATAACACATTGATGTGAACCTTGAGCTTGATATGTGAGCAGCTATTCAGGTGTGTAAATAAAATCATGTTTTATCAGATATGAAAGGAATAGAATATTTTAAAAGTGAAGATTTTTATTTTCTGATCAAGAACCGAACTTGATTGATTTTATTTTGTTGGAAATTTGGACTGCACTTTCAGTGTTGTATTATCAGGAATAAATAATGTGAATGACAGGTTAGATCAATGGTCCACTAACAAGTGGTTTATTAAAAGTTAAACAGTTACATACCGGTATATATTACTGGTCAGTAATCACTGAGCAATCAGAACACACGTGTACGTATTGTACATGAATCGTATGTAGAATACAGGCAATAACACAGCTGTGAAAAAACAAAAGCGTGAATTGACAAACTCCAATTTACGCATCAATTCCAAAACTTTTGATTTGTGTGTGTGGAATACTATTCTTGAGAAGGAATGAGCGCCAATAATGGCATAATCTATTTCTAAAACCATAAATTAAATTGAGTGCATTGAGATAGATAATTCGAAAACAGTTTGATCATACTTGTACAATGATCAAACTGTTTTCCAATTATCTTTCGGTGAAAGCTAACTATTATATACAGATTAATCTATTATTATTTATTGTTGTGGTGTTAATTTTTATTGTTGCATTGTTAGTTTTTATTGTTGAATTGTTATTATACAGTAAGATTACATCCTTGAGTAAATGGCGGATCTATCAGCCATTTAGTAGATTCATAAGTACAAATTGATTGTCTTATTTGATGAACAATGAAATTAGATAATTTTATAGACTTTTGGGACACCCTGTATAGTTGTGTTACTTGGGAAGAGACACTCAATTCATCTTTAATTTCTTATTTTTGAATTATTTTGATCTAAAATGCTCGATTTGAAAAAGAGGCCCAAATTTCCACAAAAATCGCTGGCTAAAGCTGTAATACCCTTCAATTTGAGAGCGAGTGTATGGAAACAAATTTGGAGAGAAATAATGTGCAAATTTCCCGCTGATGGTTTAAATAACCGTCGAGCGAGATGTGGATCTTGAGCTTGATTTGTGTCGCAGCCATGTGTAAATAAAAGCAAGTTGTTTTCTCAATACATCGGTTGTGAGAAAATAAAAACGTGAAGCGGGAAGATGTTATGAATAGATAAATGAAAATGAAACTTTATTGTACAAAATCAATTAATTCAATTCATAGTAAGCGCGTGTCGATAACGTGTATGAAAAAATAACAATGCAACATTGTATAACAAAAATGTAAGCAAAAACTCTTGAACGATAGAATAAGAAGAAAATACCTTTTTACTAAATCAATACTAAATGTGTATAAACGAGTCACTGAACAAGTTAAAATAAAAACGTAATCACGGTGAGAAAATCGATAGAGTTTCATTGGAAAAACATGACACTATTTTTACCGTGGCTAGTGATGCTGGACACCTCTGGCTGTAGTAATGGCACATTTTATTACAATTATCAATTATCTGCTCACTAAAATTTAGTTTTGACGGAATTTGAGCAATCGTGCCACAGCTTCTTCAATCAGCAGATTTTCTATAGTATCTTCCGTTTTGTCTTTGCGAACGTATTGTAACAAATTGTGTAAGTATGTGTTGTTCAAGTCTCGCAGGTCAAGTTTCTTAAGTAATTGAACGACAACAGCTTCATCGTGTGTGGATCGCGACTTGAGGATACAATAAAAGCATTCGCTGCAAAATCGCTTTTGATCAACACATTCGATCAGTTTAGTCAGCTGAGTTTTCGTTAAATCTTGCACGTACGCATATTTTGAAATTTCTTTCATGTTGTTCTGAAGAAAACCTTCGATCAACCCTTCTTTTTCCAAACCGAAGTCAATTGCAACGGCCCACAAATCGACAAATGTTTCCAAATTTACATCACGGCTGCTCTGAATCCAACAGTCAACGTGCAAATCGTTCAGATCCATCATCCGGGTAGTTGAAAGCAAATCTCTTAACGAGTCGTAATCGCCGACATCTAATGTTGGCATCTCAGCGACGTAGAGATATTTGATAATCATTTCGATCACTTTTCTTGAAATTCCCGTAAATCGAACGCATCCGGTGTTTTTTTCCACCATGTCTACGGTAAACATCTTCTCAAAATACGGGCAAGATGTTAATAAAACGCATTTATGAGCGTGAACGACGCCTCCTGCGCATTCCATCACGACGTCGGTAGAGGATTGCTGTTGACGTAATTCTTCCAACTTGGATGCCAAGTGTAGCGGGTGTTTACTATCGGCCATCTTAGAAATTGAGCTGTTAAAAAATAAATTTATAATTAAATAACTTTTGTCGTTTATAATTCTTCCCGTGATAATGTGCAATCGAAACTGATATGGTAGAATTTCATGTTAAGGAGTAACACCGATAAATAAACAAACCTTTGAAAAAATAATATGTCGGATGTCATGTGATGCGAACTTGACCGTGGTATTTCTATCAGAATACTAATATTAACTCATATATGTTTTTGCAGGATATTTTTGAGTAAAAAGTTGAATACTTTTGGTAAAAATTATCTTCGTGCTCGGTCTTGCATTAGGTTTATGGGTTTCAAATGTTTCCGCTAGCTAGCGCTGTATGTTGCCATCGCAACAACTTGTTGTGATGGCCGAGATGGCAACATACAAACCATGACACAAATCAAAGTGCGAATTGACGCAAACAAATATCTTACAAATTAGATTATCTATTAACTCTGTGAAATATGTTAGAAAATGAGAGCGGTCGGTAGCTTTTTTAATTTTTGCATAATAATTTGGATTAAAATCTGCATGTAACTATTATCCACGGCGGACAATCCGCCTCGTAAATTTATTTAGTTGTGTTGACTGACATTGCCATAACAAATAAAGTAATTGTTGAAATGTTTATTTCAGATCGAATATTGCCCCAAATGATTGTTTGATAATGGATCGTGCAGCAAAATAGCAACACAAAAACCCAGGTTAAAATTAATTTGATGAATTAGAACATTATGTATGAAGAATCACTCCAACTAAACGTTAGAGCACCTAGAAATATGCAACCACTTATTGTGGAATTTGAAATTTGAAATTTGAAATTATTTGAAATATTGTTTTAAAACTGGTGAAAAATTTAATTTGTGTGTGCTTCCTAAATTTACATAACCTGGTGTGGTAAAACACATATATTAAGCAACTACATGCACACTAGCAAGTAGTAATAATGATTGTTTTTGCAGAGTTTGGTGGAAATCATTCAAATTAAGCAATTATATGCAACCAACAAGTGTGAAATGCTGAATTTAGATGTTAAATGAGAGTTCCAATATCATTTGTGAGAGACTAAAGAGTCGAAAAGACACTAAATTAATTATGTTATTCTTATTTGTGGATTAATTTTTAGCTATGACAATGCAAATACTGCTTGAAACGTATACAGTATTTACGTGAGAAATAATAATAAGCTTTTAATGTGGCGTTGAATTGGTGCTAAATGTTCAAGCGATGTCTGGGTTGTGTTTTTATGCGTATTTTATTGTTAACAATTACTGTGGTTGTGTGGAATGCATTATTTACAGATAGAGTTGGTGTGGTTTGCGTTGAGAAATTGGGTCTACATCTACATCGTTGTTTGGAATTTCAATTGGAAATTGGAAAAAGAAAACTGTTGGTTTAATTAAATTATATAGAAATTAAGAAAGGAAGATTGCGCATCATATTCGTTTCGTAGAATTTTCGTAAAAAAAGTAATTAGGAATGTGGGAGAATGAGTGACCAGAGTTTTGAAATTTGACGGCGAGTGTATGGAAACAAGTTCAGTCATTTGGCGAGAAATAATATGCAAATTTCCTGCTTATAGTTTAAATAATCAAAGGGCGAGATGTGGATCTTGAGCTTGATTTGTGTCGCAGCGAAGTGTAAATAAAAGCAACTTGTTTTCTCGGTTGTTGTGAGGAAATGAAAACGTGAAGCGGACAAATTAATTTTTTTTCTTATTTATAGCTTTTGGTTTGCAATTTGGAATATAATTTTTGATAAGGACACACTTATTTTTTGAAACACTTTTCTGCGAATTTGCGGAACAGAAAAATTAGAACTTTTTTCTGCTTTACACAACTTATATAAGTATCGCAATATTTTGATACATTGCACTTGTTAATTAATTAATTATTAATTAAATTTATTTTTAATCATTAATTAAAGAAATAAAATGCAGTATGTGTGCATCGTTAGGGAAATAACGCATCATCTGGATTTTGTCCAATAAATTTGCTGCTGTGAAACAAGAAATTTATAATTAAATAACTTTTGTCGTTTATAATTCTTCCCAGGATAATGTAAAATCGAAACTGATATCGTAGGATTCCATGTTAAGAAATAACCACAATAAATAAACAGACCTTTAAAATTTGACGGCGAGTGAATGGAAACAAGTTCAGTCCGTTGGCGAGAAATAATATGTGGGATTTCCCCGCCGATGCTATAAATAACCACAGGATGTGATGTGATGTGAACTTGACCCTGAATAGTGCTTCAGCCAAGTAGTGGATCTGATGTGTGGTATTTCTATCAGAATACTAATATTAATTTATATATGTTTTTACTGGATATTTTTGGGTGAAAATTGAATATTTTAGGTAAAAATTACCTCCATTCTCGGTCTTGCGTCAGTTTTATTAATTTCAAATGTTTCCGCTAGCTAGCGCTGTATGTTGCCACCGCAACAAGTCGCCATTACACAAATCAAAGTGCAAATTGACGCAAACAAGTATCTTACAAATTAGATCTACTAATTCTGGGAAGTATGTTAGAAAATGAGAGCGGTCGGTAGGTTTTTTAATTTTTGCATAATAATTTGGATTAAAATCTGCACGTATCTATTGTCCACGGCGGTCAGTCCGCCTCGTAAATTTATTTAGTTGTGTTGACTCACATCGCCATAACAAATAAAGTAATTGTTTTAATATTAATTTCAGATCGAATATTGCCCCAAATGCCACACCGTCATGTCGTTGATTGTTAGATAATGGATCGTGCATCGAAATAGCAACACAAAGGCCCAGGTAGGAATTTTCATTATTTTACATGTATATTTTTGCAAAAAAAATAATCGTATACCGCCAACACGAATGTTATGTGCGTTTAAAAGTCGACATCAATTACGTTTGGTTTGGTTGATAGTTTTCCTTTACAAATTGATTCGTGTCGCGTGGATTTTTGGAAAGATTCAAAGACTCGAACCGTAATTAATGAAATGACGTGGTTAACTTGATTATTTTTGGTGATCTCAAGGTGTGGACTGTTGACCGTTGAGTGTTGAAGTCAGACTTGTGTGTTTGGAAATTCAATTTTAAATGGATAAAAAGAAATTGTTGTTTTGATTTAAGTTTTTTAAATTAAAGAGGGGATATTGATTTGAGAAGTTGTGGTTTACTGGTATTGAAGTCAAGCATCAGAGTAAAGGAATTTTTTAATGCGGGAATCCAATATTAATTCTTGTTATAAAATTTCATTTTTTTTATTTATTTATTCTTTCGATTGAGTTTTGAAAAATAGATATTGATTTAAGCTGAAATTGCTGTTGACCCAATTGTTCCAACTTGTGTACCAAGTTTAGTGTGTTTATTGGAGGTCATGTCGACAATTATGTTGTGCCAAACAAGAAATTTATATTTAAAAATTTATATTTGACAATTTTCGTAATTTTTACTTATTTTCGCGAAAATGTGAAATGGGACGTGATGTCGCTGAAATCGTAGAATTTACGTAAAAAAAGCAATTAGGAATGTAGGAGCATGAGTGAACAGAGCTTTGAAATTTGACGGCGAGTGTATGGAAACAAGTTCAGTCGTTTGGCGAGAAATAATGTGCAGATTTCCCGCTGATTATTTAAATAACCATAGAGCGAGATGTGGATCTAGAGCTTGATTTGTGTCGCAGCCATGTGTAAATAAAAGCAAGTTGTTTTCTCGGTCGAAAACGTGAAGTGGGCAAATTAAATTTTTTTTTTATTTATAACTTTTAATTTACAATTTGGAATACAATTTTTGAGAAGGACACTTTGATGTTTTGAAATACTTTTCTGCGAATTTGCGGAACAGAATAATTCGAACTTTTTTCTGCTGCTACACAATTTATATTGCACTTGTTAATTAACTACAGTCGAAACTCTTTATAACAAATCGCAAGGGGCCCTAAAAATCGATTCGTCATGACGAGAATTCGTTATATCAAAATTTTTTAACATGGTGTTCTATGGCTGGCCAACCAAATCAGCTATTTTTAGGTATTCGTGATATCAATAATTCGTTATACCGCGATTCGTTATAAAGAGTTTTGACTGTAATTGTTAATTTACTTTTTCTTTCTTTCTCATTGATATAATTAATTTCTTTTATTTTTAATAATTAATTAAAGAAATGGAATGCAGTATGTGCGCATCGTTAGGCAAATAATGCATCGTCTAAACAACCCAGGACGATTTTATCCAATAAATTTGCAGCTGCTTCCTTTTTTTCACCGTCGGATTTCTATGAAAATTCAAACCGGACGTATTGTTATACCAATCGATTAAAGCACAAACCCTCTATCGTTTTCATGGCTTCTGATGCTGGACACGACCAGAGGTCTTGACAGCACCGCTTATAACAATTTTCCTTTATCAGCTTACTAATATTGTGGTTTTCGGCTAATTCGCCAAATTTGGGCAATCGTGCCAATCGTGCCACAGCTTCTTGAGTCAGCAGATTTTCTATAGTTTCTTCCGTTTTGTCGCTGCGCATATTTTGTAGCAAATCGTGCAAGTGTGTGTTGTCCAAGTCTCGCAGGTCAAGTTTCTTAAGTAATTGAATGACAACAACTTCATCGTGTGTGGATTTCCACTTGAGGATACAACGAAAGCTGTCGTTGCAAAATACCCTGTGTTTGAGACTATCAATCAGTTTATTCATTTGATTTTGCGTTAAATCTTGCACTTGAGCTTCTTTAGAAATTGTAACGATGTTTTTCTCAAGAAAACCTTCGATTAACCCTTCTTTTTCCAAACCGAAATCAACTGCGATGGCCCACAAATCAACAAATGTTTCCAAATTTACATCACGGCTGCTCTGAATCCAACAGTCAACGTACAAATCGTGCAGATCCATCATCCGGGTAGTTGAAAGCAAATCTCTTAACGAGTCGTAATCGCCGACATCTAATGTTGGCATCTCAGCAACGTACAGATATTTTATGATCATTTCGATCACTTTACTTGAAATACCATCAAATTGAACGCGTCCAGTGTTATTTTCCGTCATGTCTATGGTAAACATCTTCTCAAAATACGGGCAAGATGTTAGTAAAACGGTTTTGTGAGCGTGGACAACGCCTCCTGCGCATTCCATCACGACGTCGGTACAGGATTGCCGTTGACGTAATTCTTCCATCTTGGATGCCAAGTCTAGCGGGTGTTTACTAGCGGACATTTTAGAAATTGTGCTGTTAAACAAGAAATTTATAATTAAATAACTTTTGTCGTTTATAATTCTTCCCACGATAATGTGAAATCGAAACTGATCTACCCGCACCCATGTGTATTGGGCCGCACGTATTTTTTAATGTTAAAAAAAATAAAATGGTGAAATTCAAACCCTAAAAAATGCTTCTAATCAAAACAAATAAATGTAGCTGAAAGAACAAACATTGGGCTTTATTTAAAAAAAAAAAAACGCTACTTGGCACAAGTGTATTTGGCCACCACGCTAATTGCCTTACGTGAGTTGGGCCGGCAGAAAAGGTTTAGTACCACATTCGAAAAATCACAAAAAAAAACACTTTCTTCAGAAATATTTGTTGAATAACCAAAATTTTGTATGTGATTATGCAGGCCAAGTCAAAACCCAAATGTGATGGATTTGGAACACTGAGCAAATGACTTGAATTTATGCTTAGTAATCTTAGAATCATTTTTCTGCTGAAATATCCATGTCAAAGGCAGTTCATCATCTGCAAATGAAGGCATAACAATCCTCCAAAACTTTTTTATAAGTATATTGGTGCATGATATTCTTAATTTAATGTTGTCGACCAATACCCATACAGAAAACCATCCCCCGTAGGGTTTCTCAAAAACCGGACTTTTTGAAAAACCGGTATTTCGGTAATCAATGTTCAAAAAAACCGGGAAAACCGGTATTTTTCGGTAAATAAATACTTTTATTTTCATTTTCCTTTTTTAAAAAGTAAAATTTTAAAAAATATTTTTTTTCTGAAGAATTTTTCACTTTTTGTTTACAGTATTTAATATACATGATTTAAAAAAAATTATTTTCTGGTTAATGTGTCTGCTTAAACCAGTTAATAACACACTTTTTTAATGGGTTTTGTAATTATGACGTCATTTATAAAACATACAAAAAACATTTAATAAATTTGAAAAATTTTTTCTTTAAATATGATAATTACAATCATAATAATAATAAATAATAACAACGTAGAGAAGTTTTGTAAATAAATTTACTTGCTCTTTTAAAGCTTTCCAACAAGGTCAGGAAAAGGGGAACTTCAGTGAGTCAAGCCCTTCAAGCAGCTGCCTCTCACATTCTTAAAAATATTACAAAGTCTATTGGACCAAATTTTTACTCAATAAAAATATAAAGAACAATAATAATAATTAATTGAAAATAAAAATAGTTAAAAACTGACCATTTCCATCCCTAAGATGAAATATTTCAGCAGTGTTTTCCATATTTTTCTCACAATAAAAACCGGTAAAAAATACCGAACTAAAGACGGTATTTGGTATTCGGTTTTTTTTAAAAGAAAATACCGGTTTTTGATACCGGTTTTTGATACTGGTAAATACCGGTAGAGAAACCCTATGACCCCAAGCCATTTTACTATTGGGATGGTTTTTCCGTATGGCTATTGGTCCACAACATTAAATTAAGAATATCATGGACCAATATACTTATAAAAAAGTTTTGGAGGATTGTTATGCTTTCATTTGCAGATGATGAACTGTCCTTGGCAGTTCATCATTTTTAACATCATTTTTAACATTAAAAAATACATGCGGCCCAATACACATGGGTGCGGATAGTATGACAGAATTCCATGTTAAGATATAACAACGATAAATAATAAATAACCAGACCTTTTAAATTTGACAGCGAGTGAATGAAAACAAGTTCAGTCCGTTGGTGAGAAATAATATGTGGGATTTCCCCGCCGATGCTATAAATAACCACAGGATGTGATGTGATGTGAACTTGACCCTGAATAGTGTTTCAGCCAAGTAGTAGATGTGATCGGCCAGCACCAAATTTGCGCGACCCAAATTTGCGCCGTCTTTATTTTGGCTCAAATTTGCGCCGGCCCAAATTTGCGCGATTCAAATTTGCGCCGACCCAAATTTGCGCCGGTCCAAATTTGCGCTGGTCCAAATTTGCGCAACATACGTCACGACTGACCGCCAGGGCGCGCCTTGGGATACCCTCAACCCCCTTTGCGGGGTTTCTTCATTTCGTCGCCCTTCATTTAGTTGCCCTTTATTTAATTTCTGACCAATACTCAATGGAAGGAGAATTGCTTAAAAAAAGTGGTAAGGTTAGGTTCGCGGGGGGTCAAGGGGGGGCGCCAGCCCCCCCTTGTTAGGCATTCTTAGGAATACGAGAGGCGGACTCAGCCTAACAGCGGCGGCGACGAAATGTTCTGCGCATGCGTCGCGCTAATTTGACCACGCGCAAATTTGGGTCGGCGCAAATTTGGGTCGGCGCAAATTTGGGTCGGCGCAAATTTGAATCGCGCAAATTTGGTTTGCGCAAATTTGGGTCGGCGCAAATTTGAATCGCGCAAATACGGGTCGCGCAAATTTGATTTGCGCTAATCTGAACCCTGCCCGATGTGATGTGTGGTATTTTTATCAGAATACTATTATTAATTCGTATATGTTTTTACTGCATATTTTTGGATAAAAATTGAATATTTTAGGATAAAAATTGAATATTTTAGGTAAAAATTATCTTCAATCTCGGTCACAGATTAGGGGAATTCCTCGTTCTTGGTCTAGCGCCAGTTCTCTTGGTTTCAAATGTTTTCGCTAGTGAGCGCTGTATGTTGCCATCACAATAAGTCGCCATTACACAAATCAAAGTGCAAATTGTTGTTTTGATTAAGTTTTTTTAATTAAAGAGAGGATATTGATTTGAGAAGTTGTATTTTACTGTTATTGAGGTCAAGCATCAAAGTAAACGAATTTTTTAATGTGGAAATCCAATTTTAATTCTTGTTACACAACTTCATTTTTTTTATTTTTTATTTATTCCTTTGATTGGTTTTTGAAAAATAGATAGATACCGGATAGCGTCTTTGAAAATTGTAAAGATGTTTTTCTGAAGAAAACTTTCGATCAATCCTTCTTTTTCCAAACCGAAATCAACTGCGACGGCCCACAAATGTTTCCAAATTTACATCAAGGCTGCTCTGAATCCAACAGTCAACGCGCAAATCGTGCAGATACATCATCCGGGTAGTTGAAAGCAAATCTCTCAACGAGTCGTAATCGCCGACATCTAATGTTGGCATCTCAGCAATGTACAGATATTTTATGATCATTTCGATCACCTTTCTTGAAACACCATCAACTCGAAAGCATCCAGGGGTCTAAAAATCCAAAAAATTTGCGTTAGGGGCCGTTCATAAATTACGTAACGCTGATTTTTCGATTTTTAGACCCCTTCCCCCCCCGCTTGTAACAAGGTCGTAACAAATCCAGAAACCCCCCCTAGAATATTACGTAACAAAACTCACCCCCGCTCCCCTCCCAAAAAAAAAATTTGATACAAGCTTAGAATACAAAATTTTACACAAATTTAAAATTTTTTACAAAAATTTAAAAAAAAATCAAAAATATTCCAAAATTTTTAAAAAATTTCGAAAATTTTCAAAAATTTTCAAAAATTTTGTTACGTTACATTATTAAGACCCCCCTCTCCCCGTTGTCACAACCCATAACAAAATTTAAAACCCCCTCCCCCCCCCCCCCCTCCAGGCGTTACGTAATTTATGGACGGCCCCTTACGTAATTTATGGACGGCCTCTGTGTGCATCTTTAGGAGAATGACACATCATCCGAACAACCCAGGTCGATTTTGTCCAATAAATTTGCAGCTACTTCCTCTTTTTCACCGTCGGATTTCTATGGAAATACAAACCGGACGTATTGAAGGTTATTCCAATAATTTACCGCACAAAGCTTTTATATTTGTCATGGCTAGTGATGCTGGACAGGCTTGGGCGTTATAACAGCACTGTACATTACAATGTGCAATTATCTAATTACTAATATTTAGTTTTGATTCAGAGAATCTGGGCAATCGTGCCACAGCTTCTCGAGTCAGAAGATTCTCCATAGTTTCTTTCTTCTCGTCGCTGCGAGTGTTTTGTAACAAATCGTACAAAGAAGCGTTATTCAAGTGTTGCAGGTCGAGCTTCTCCAATAATTTAACTGTAACAGCTTCACTGCTACTGGATTTCCACTTGAAGAGGCATAGAATGCATTCGTTGCAAAATCGCTCGCGATCAACACATTCGATGAGTTTAGTCAGTTGATTTTTCGTTAAATCTTGCACTTGCGAATTTTCGGAAATCTCTTTCATGTTATTTTGAACAAAAGTTTCGATCGTCCCTTCTTTTTCCAAGCCGAAATCAACTCCGACTGCCCACAATTTGGCAAATTTTTCGGCGTTTAAGTCGTTGGTCGTCAGTTTCCAAGAGTTGATGAGCAAATCTTCCAGGTCCATCATGCGGCTGGTTGCAATCAGCTCTCTCAACGAGTCGCAATCGTTGCCTAGAGTTGGGATCTCGGCGACGTAGAGATATTTGATGATGATTTCGATCACTTTTCTTGAAATTCCTGTAAATCGAACGCATCCGGTGTTTTTTTCCACCATGTCTACGGTAAACATCTTCTCGAAATACGGGCAGGATGTTACTAAAACGTTTTTATGGGCGTGGACGACGCCACCTGCGCATTCCATGACGACGTCGGTGCAGGATTGCTGTTGGCGAAGTGCTTCCAAGTTGGATGCCAAGTCTAGTGGGTGTTTACTGACGGCCATCTCAAAAATTGGGTCCTGCAAAACAAGAAAATTGTATAAAATCTCATCTGCTGTGTTAACAATTTTCGGAGATCTTACAAAAATCCTTCTGTGTAAACTGAGATTGAAACTGAACAGAAAATGTTAAACTCAAGCAACTTGAGCAATGAGAGGGAGTTTCCCGTTGTATGAAGTATGATAAGGTGTTATATCTGTCATGTGACACTGATTGTGGATAAAAGTTATGGCAGGACGAAAATGCAAAGCTGTGGATTCTTTAAGTCGGATGATTTAGTTATTTGGTCACAAAGATAAGGAAAAGCTTTGATAAGAGGTGAAAAGATAAATACAGTATTTAGTTCAATAAAAAGAAAACATGTCCGATAACATGACATGAGTATGCATACTAGTAGCACAGAATAAGAAAGATTAAATCGAAAATTATTTACGTTTAAGAAGAAATTATAACCGGATGTAATTTGTTGAGAAATTCAATGAAAAGTAATGAAAAGTGATGAAATCATGTGATTTAATAATTTAAGTGTTTATTATTGATCAAATTACAATACAATTTGTGCAATGAAAGGAAAAAGAAATATCAAGTGCTTTAGAGGCTATTTCTTTTTTGTTGAATTCAATATGGGCGTTTTTAAAATAAAGGCGATGACCGACTCCGCGATTTGAAAAACTGCGGGGACACTCAATCCCAAAAAGAGACCCAAATTTCCACCGACATCACAGATGAATGGTATAAAAGGGTAGCTGTAATACTCTTCAATTTCTTCAATCACATCGTCCTCAAAGTAGATGGATAAACTCGTATCACGAGAATATACGGATTGTTTCATGTGTTCCGTGTACTGAATTTCGTCGCATATTTTGGGACATTTACAATTTTCCAAATAATTAAAGTTAATGATCATATCCAGCAATTGGTAGTACGCATCTGACACAGCAGTTTCATTTACGCATAGTGGTCTCTCCGAAACGGAAGTTATTGGCAATCTGTTGAGATACACACCAATTGTTATGCGGAAACTCTATTCACACCATCCACTAATTGTCATTGGGCAATGGCTCAGTAAGCACAGCTTATTTACCAATGGCAATAAGTGGATTGGTTATTTTGTTATTTTACCTGCAGTAACTCATATTTTTCAATGCATTTTCAAAGCAGGTTTTCTCGCACCCCTTTGCGACTCGAATTGTATCGCATGGGCTTTCGGTTCGATTCAAAAGCATGATCTAATGAATTTAATGTCGCATAAGTTAACAAATATCGTATTTTTTCGATTAAGAGCCGCGGTTCTTATTCAAAACTGCCATTTTTGTCAGCAATTACAATTTCCGTTTTTCGTTTGTTACATTTGTTTAATGTAACAAACGAAGTCTGATCGTCACGAACGAAACGTACGATCATCGTTCGTGAGGTTAAATACGAAAACAATACCGTACTTTTGCAAAAATACGCTATTCTTGGTGTCTCAGCCGCGGCTACTATTCGAGGGCGACTCTTAATCGGTAAAATACGGTACTAAGGGCAAATACTAGCAAAACGAAACGCACCCGCTTAGCAGATAAGCCCAAAATAATTTGGGTGAATGATCTGACGGGTTGGTTTAGACGCAATACATTGTAAGTCAATTCATAGTCGTCATTGTGCAACACAATCTGTTTAGAAACTTGAGATTAGAACAATGTCATCCATGAATTATAATTTTACTTACATTAACAATGGTTTTGTTGTCGCAAAGCAATTTCAAGCTCTTTTCCATGAACGTGAATACTAACTGGAAATCATCTTTTTGAAAACGAATAAGATTTTCTAAAAATAAATGCAAATTTTAAAAAAAAGACATCACAAAATGTAATTACAGTTTTAACTTACTGTTAGTATACGTAATGCACGTGCCAAACACAGTCCTGACGTTACTTCTTTGCTGAAATGAAGGCGGATCCTGCGACACTTTTGCATTTGGTCTCATTTGTATAATTTTGGACCTCTGGAACAATACATTTTTCAATATTTTAATTGAATGATTTAAGCTATACTCTGTTCACATTCAAGAGGATCCCTGGAATCTTTGCTCCCATTGGCCTAGTCTGATTACTCAGACCTGTAGTCGAAGTTCTACCACGAGGAAAAGTAGTTTCGTATGATTTTAATTCTTTTTTCGTATAATAATGATTGAAATGATGTTATTTTAATGTTATTCTGGAATAAAATATATTATCTATTTGTAGAATAAAGTTTTATGTTGTTTTTATTTTAAAATGCATGTCTGTTAAGGTTATTGTTTGCTTTGTTTGGAACCTAGGTACGTAATCGATTACAATGTCTGTACATCATTACAATTCTGGTGTTTTGGGTCTTTTTTATGTATCACTACACAAGTGAAATGGCTCGGCCAATGGCAGCGAAGATTCCAGGGATCCTCTTGAATGTGAACAGAGTATAGGTTTGCACTTGTTCAATCTGGACGCAATGCAACGCAAGGAATAATTAGTCAAACGCAATGCTGAGTCTGTTCACACTGTAGGGCACTTGTGATTGTGAACAGAGCTGAAACAATTGATGTCGCGTCTGGCCAATCAGATGGTTTAAATGAAACCTGGAATTGAATCTAGTTGTAGAACTAGTTCCAGAGTCCGAAATTGGCGGCTTGTTTGCACGTGGCGAAGTCTCGCCAACCAGATGTGAATCGACGAGAGTTGGAGTCGATTGTGATTTGTTAGCCGCAAGACCTTTCCTTGCGTTGCGTCGCTTAATTCAACTTGTTAGTTGAAGCAGGATTTGGCTTCAACGTCAAGAATTTTTGGACGCAAGCAGCTTGCATTACGTCAGTTTTCTTGCGTTGCGTTTAGTGTGTACACAAGTGCGAACCTAGCTTTACACGTTAAAATTCCCTTACAGAAAGTTCATAAAATTTTTCCAATATTCCAAGAATGTTCATGTTATCCCATAAGGTTGAAACGTTAAGGGTGTTGCTGAGCAAAGCAAAAGGAGTCACGGCGCAAAGATGGCGTGCCGTTGGATTCTTTTGCAATGCTTTTGCTTTGTAGTATCGTGGACTAATCAAAGCTAAGTAGTTGTCAGTTTTAGGACATAGAGTTATGGATGGGAACTTGACGGACGAATTGCGAACTCGGGTCACTCTGATATCAATGGGCTTGGATAGGTAAAGGGAAAATCGATCGTAGAGTTGGTAGAAGCAAATTAAAGTGCTGAAAGCTAACACTAGAAACCAAAAGAAATAATAAAGAAAGCTTTTTCCCGAGGTGGGGATCTGATCGAGGCTTGCGGTGGAGGTCTTCGGAGCACCCGATTTGTAATACTTATCGTTTCTGGTGCTTGAAGTTTTGTGGTACTTGACGAAGGCTATTTTTTTCCGGGCGCGACCTGCAGGATGAGATGGAATGTAGAGTTTAGAAATGAGTGAGATTCCTTCCATGTTGGTTGAATCGAACTTTTCTGCCAGCTCGGGACGGCGCGATTGTTGGTCGCACATTGTAGTGATTTCATGTTGTTGTAGAGTCATGTGCTTGCAAGAGCGACTGTGTGCTTTTCAACGAGTGGAGGGATTTTTAAGTTATTGAGAATATAATTTTTTTTTATTTGATTGAATTTTTTTGAATAGAAGTGCTGCAATTTTCAGGCAAATAAATTATTTTCTTGGGGTAAAAAGGTATCTGATGAAAGGAAGTAACGAATGCAAATTAAAATTAATTTTTTATGAGGAATTGATGGAATCGGAAGGGAAAGTAATTTAAAGTTTGTCACGCAACTTGGGATTTATTCAGAATCATTGACATTTATTCCCGTGAGTATTAAGAATTCATGGAAAAAAATTTGCCAATATTTTTCAAATTGAAATTAATTTTTAATGAAGAAAAAGAAATGCAAAATAAATTACGGTGTTGCTGTTGGAATGATTTCTCCTGCCATTTTATTTAAATTCTAGTGTTTAGTTTGGATTGGTTAAAATTGAAAGTTCGCCTGCTTACGTGCGCGCGTTGTGGTTTCGTGTGTATTGCAGTGCTGCGTGACTTGTGGGGTCCGGGGGATTGTTTACAATGGTGTGGAGCAACTGAGTATTGATTTTTACTACTTGTTTGTGGATCAAGACTTCTTGCGTGCATGTTTGTTGGTGTGTTTCAACTTCCGGTTTGTGTAATTTTGAAAAAAATTAATTAAAAAATTAATCGTAAGATTGGAAAGTAGACTTTTCTGGTGCAGTTTTTGGTCTACTTTCCAATTAATATGATAAAATTGATATTAAAAGTAGTTAAAAGGGAGAAAATGCTGATTTATGGCAAAATGTAATCAAACAGGAGCGCCACCTGGCGGAACCCGTGTTCTTTAATGGATGCCAAAATGATCGCCCCAATACGTTTTTTGCTGTTTTCAGTATCAAAAACGGATCGCTATATTCTGAAACCAGGCTAAACCTGTTTAAAATAAAAATTCCTATCTACCCATATATTTTGTTTTTTAATTTTTCGTTTAATTCAAAGACGTGATCTGTAGTACACAGCTGTTATTTATTGCCTCACAAAATAACAATTTTTGAGGAAAGTGAGACCTAATAAAACAGGATTTCGATTCGTGTGCGGAAAAAGATACATTTATAGCTGATGTTTAATAAAATAAACACAGACTTTGACATCAACAAACATTTATAATATTATGATAAAATAGTTACCGGTATAATGTATTTGATCCCAATTATTTAGTGCATTTATAAGATATTAATATTTAGCGATTATGTATGTTGCAACATTAGGTTTATTTTATTTGTTTGTGTGTTGTCCCAAAGTAATGACTGACTTTGCAAGCGCAAACATGCCAGGGATGCTCAAACCCAGAAAGAGACCCAAATTGCCACCAACATCGCACACGAAAGGGACTAAAGTGTAGCTGTAATATTGTTCAATTTCTTCAATCACGTTGTCTTCAAAGTGAATGGCTATTGTTGATCTCAAATCTGTCGATTGTTTCATCAATTTCAAGTGATTGGTGTAAAAAATGTCGTCGCAAACTTTCGGACAATTGCATTTTTCCAAATAATTAAACGACACGGACAAATCCAACAATTGTACGATTGCACGTCCTGACTCGCTTCCAACTTTACACAACGGCGCTTCTGTCACAGCGGTCAAAGGAAATCTGTTGATAGATAATTACAAGCTGGGGGAAGAGATAGGTTTTACTGTATACTACCGGCATTGCGAGACATTTTTCAGAACATTTTCTAAGCAGTTGACCTCGCACTCGTTGACAACTTTAATGGTATCGCAAGGCGTTGACGTCCGATTCAGAATTTTGAACTGTAGAATGAGAAATTGTAGTTTTACTTAATTTATTGTATTCTCGCTGAATTTTCCGGTCAAACGAACTCGTTTCGCAGTTACACCAAACGCTACAACATCCAAGAGATGCAGATGGAAATAGCCAGACGCTATTTTAAATTTGACGATGGCATCATCGTGGTGCAGCATAAACTGTATTTAGTTTGATAGGTTTTAAATTACGGAGTACCGGTATTTCAATTGAATTTTATTTACTCATACCCGACTGATGCCATGTTTACGGGAACAATTTACTAAATTGTTCTGCAGTTGAAACATTAAGCGGAAATCATCTTTTTGAAAGCGAATGAGGTTTTCTGTAGAAAAAACAATTACTAGTTTGAATTATTAATTTTACCTAAGGACGATTAAACGCCGGACTTTACGTCTAACATAAATTTAACATAAAAAGGTACACGGGTGCATTCGAAAAGTGATTAAAACGAGTGTAAACACATTTACATTCGTTTTTGCACAGCATACAAAACTTACTGTTGGAATATGTGAAACACGTGCCAAACACAGTTTCTATGTCACTTTTCACAAAAGACGTGTTGAGGTTCCGTGTTTCCATTTGATTGGATCTCTGACAAATAAATTGGAACGTTTAATTCAAAATTCTTTGGTGGAATGTATTTTTCTTACCGCATAATCGTAGGCATGTTTTAAAGTTCCTTTTAGTGACATGAGACGCCACAAGGTGGTAATGTTAAGGGTGTACAATAAAGCAAAAGGGAGTACAGAGCAAGCTTTTAAATTAATTATTTTTTCTTGAAGTGTTCGTAGTTTATCCAACGGAACGTAATTGTGGTTTGCGGGACACAGAGTTATGGATGGGAACTTGACGGATGAATTGCGTGTTAAACTGACTCGTGTGTCAATGGGTTCAGACAGAAAGTAGCTGAAGCGATCATAAATTTGATATGCGCAAACAAGAGCGCAGAGAGAAATGATTAGAAACTGCAGGAAATTATACACAAAGTCTTGTTTTGACTTTAGCGCTGGGATTCCACTATTGAAAGCATTCACATTCCTTTTATTCTTTTTAGCCAAAACTCTTTTCTTTGCGTTGATTTTGATAGTGTATCCTGCAGAATAAAAGAGTTAATTCACTATTGAGTGTCAGTTCCTCAACTACCGTATAACTACGTACTTTTTCCCACGTTAGGCTTGACAAATTGTGGTGGCATTGTATAATTGTGGTCAAACTGCTTCAAAGGTCACGTAGCAAGTAAAAAATGTGCTGTTTAGTGTTGAAGCATCTAAGTCTTAACCCTATTTGAGGAGAATAAAGGTTGACATGCTATTTGATTGTTGTACTACAATATGAGCAGTGTATTGTTTATTCTAACAACAAAGATTTCTATGTATAGATTTATGGTAACATATACTATTGTTACAATACATTTACTTAGCTAATTAACTGATATTTTGTACATCACAGCAACTGAAGAAATGGTTAGAAAATTCAAAACTCTTACTTGACTGGGAGTGAATTTTTTCAGATGGTATCGCTTGTGGAATTAATTTCTAATGAAATATTTTATGTTTTCTTTGAAGTTTTAGTCAGTTCTGTTTACCGAGGCAAGAAAAATCCATAATGCATTCAGAATGTTGCAAGGTCATTTTGTAATAAAATCTTGTTTTTTTTTTTGTAATTCAGATTAATATGGAAAATGCAATATATATTGTGGTGAGCAAAAGGGATAAATATTCCCCCCAAGCGGATATTTGCCCTTTGACTCACTACAACAGACGGGTCATTCCTCTCGTGTTGGCTCCGCCTCTCTCTGAGCAGGTGTGTGCCCCGAGGGGAGTGAGGTGTCGGGTGGCAAGCCCCCATTGGCTGCGCCGGCCCCTCACACTGACCCATAAAAGGGAGAAATTCCCGCCAAAAGACAGAACTTACACAAACGACACCAAGAACACAGCAACTACCTCACCGTCAGGCCAACTTCAACTACAAGTTAGGATTGATCGAGGATCGCTGAGTAAAGTGCGAACTGTAACTCTCACGAAGTCACTTGCGAGCTATTCCTGCGAAAGCACGAGAATAGCCCTTGTGAAATCACCCAGAATAATCGCCCAGACGATTATTCGCCGAAGTAAGTGTCCGAGTGCTTTGTAGGGAACCCCAAAGTTCCTAGACGAGGCCTCTGCGACGCTAAACCAACCCTAGACAACAGGCACGGATAGAAGACTCGAAAGAGCATTCCACCGCGTCCGTGAAGACGAATCCGTGACGAATTAACGACAACTCGAGACGCCGCCTTTGTTCCGCCGACCACGCGGAATCGACGACGCCATCTTGAGAAATCCTTTGTTCGACGCTGACCACGTCGACTCTAGAATTATTACTGAGTGTATTTTAAAGGCATAAAGCCTGGTGAATAAATTACCTGTTTATTTACATACATTTGGTATTCATTTGGGTATTTGCATAATTGATCACAGGTAAAGTATTACACGTTAGCGCTATTTAAACCTATACAAAGTAGGACGCGACACGTGGGGGTCTGTCCGGGATTTAGAAATAAATCTCAAACTGAACTTGTGATCTCTTTTAAAAATAACCAAATGAAAATGTCAGACAAAGACGAACAATCCGCGTCTGAAACCGAGCAACCTATGCTCAGAAAGAGAAACAGGACCTCCGACTACCACCAAAGGTCGGGCGGTCCAGTTCCAGAACAATCCGCTAAGGCGAAAGCCCGAGCGAACAAACAAAAAGTTAATACGCAGAAAAAGGAGCAAGCTGCATCGCTCGCGGCCCACCATGGGCCAGAGCGAGAGCGGATTCCCTTGAATACGCAAACCTTTGAAGATACCGATACAGAAGTTCCAGAAAATTGCGAAGAAATTCACGAACAATCAACCGAACGAGTATCGATATTAGTGGCCGAGGAGACACACAAAACTCCGAGGCAAACAAATACAATCGGCACCAATGGACCAAACTCCAGTACGGAACCAAGGCGGGACCCCGATAACTCCCCAAGTTACGGCGAGACCTGCCTCCGTTTCCCCCGAAGTGACCCATCGCCACCAATGGACCAGACTCCAGTACGGAACCTGGGCGGGACCCCGATAACTCCCCAAGTTACGGCGAGACCTGCCTCCGTTCCCCCTGAAGTGGCCCATTTAATACGGCTGACACAACAAGCGGCCCAACTCGAAGCAGTAATAGACATTCCAGTCGGAACGTCAGTTTGGGAATCGATTACCCTGCTCACTGATGCTATTTGTGTGGCACAAACCCCAACGCCAGTCGCAACACCAGCAGCGGAAACGCCCATGCAACAAGAAACGCCAAGTGAAATAGGCGGTTTTGTACCCGACCCCCAAAAGGCCCTTTACAAAGCCCGCGAAAAAGCTCGAGAAGAAGCGAGATTGGAAACAATAAATCGGCAACGAAAATTGAGCGCAGAAAGAAGACAACTTTGGAGGGAAGAAGAAGAAAAACAACAACGCGACAAAAGGACAGTCGAGCGAACGGAAAGAATAATACAAAGAATGAGAGCTGAACAGGCTAGAGAGAAAAAAGAGCAACAATTAGACGAACAAAAAAAATGGGAAGCCGAAAACTGGGAGAAAGAAGCAAAAAAATTCAGACAAGAAAACCGTGAACTAGCAGTGAATGTGAAAGCCAAAGAGGGAAAAGATTTCGTAACCAATTCCAAGCCGCATGTCCACGAGCAAACGACAAAGGACAACAGAAAGGAAGCATCAAATAGAACTAAAACACTGCTAAGCTGCCTCGAGTCTGAATTTGAAAATTATAAACACAAGCCAAAGAAAAAAGCTCAAGACAGAAAAGCAACGCCCCCTTCATGTCCAAGCCACACCAAAGTAACGAGCAAGGTCAGCCACTTGACCAAGCTGTTAACGAAAGCGTCAGACGGCAAGACTGCACAGAAAGAGAATTTAACAAAAACAGTCTTTTCTTTTTCGGGAAGAATAAACTGCGACCAAAACAAAAATAAAACGGCAAACGATGTACGGGTTTCTACACTGACTCCACTGCCAATCATGAATATTTGTGATGAACATGGACAAACAAATAAAGCAGGGCAAGCAATATTAGAACCAATGGAAAAAATTAAACAATTTGATGAAGGAAACAGTGCGAGAAATACAAGCACCAGCCAAGCACGTCGACGTACGAACATCTCGAACACTGACACTTATTCAACCAGTTTGGATGATATCGTGGATCAGCAAATACAAATTGACGCGAGTCGCACAACAGATGAACGAGAATGTATCGGTATAAACCGAAAGGGAAGGGAAGAAGCGCTGAAGCAAAGAAAGAAGCATTGTCACAAGCAATGGAACAATAAAAAGCCGCCAAACAATTCGAAAAATCAGCCAAATTGGCCACAAGGCGGACGACTACATCATTGTCACCACTCTGAAAATAATGACAATAAAGTTCGCCACAAGAAGGAAAATAAACAACAAGAACGGTCTCAGTCACCATTAATCACCTTAATTCCGTTGCATCCCACGCATAACAAGTTTTATGAAAACAAACATGACATTCAAAAGAAATGCAAAGGAATTCGATGTCAATTATTTCACAATAACCAAGATTTGTTGCCGGAAAATATGAATGACAAACCAGAGCTTTTGCAAGATGACCAATCAAGTCCTCATCAGGAAACTGTCCAACAAAAACAGCCCGACGTAACTCCAGCCCAACCGGAGCAAGCGATTTCGGAGAGGGAGGAAGCAGAAGAAAGCACTTCTGAAAATGATAAAACACATCATCCTCACTGTGCCAAACAGAAATGCGACGAACATCATCCCGAGCGAGAAGACAGACAATGGAATCGATTGTTACCTCCAATGAACAAATATAAAGGCACCCCCTGTCTAAATGAAAGCAAAAAAATAAAAGACTGCATTCAGGAGCCTAACCAATCAAGCACGTTGCATAATCCCAAAGTTGACTGTCAAATTAGGGCCTCTTCACGCAGCCCGATAAAAACCAGAGCAACGGTGAAACAAAAACAGCTAGGAAAAAGGGCTCAACCACCTCCAGTTGGGACGTTACAAACTCCTCAAGTTACTAAACCCATCAGAAAGAAAAACCAAAAAGAGAAACGAAAAAAGACAAGAGAAAAAAGGAACCGACCGGCGCAGAATCAAGCGGCCAATTGTGAACCATTTGCAATGAAGCGCCGACCGCCCGATCTCACTACGAAGTGCCACAATAAAGAGTTTGTTGCTAACCGCTCCTTCTCAGAGCTCAAGAGAGCGAATCAGTTGGACGAAGACATCTTGGGAGGGGAAGAGATAAAGAAAGCAACAATAATTTTGGAAGAAAATCAAGAAAAGCCAAAAATGGAGAAAGGAGCATTAAAAACAGATTGTGAGCAAGACAAACTGTGTCCAAACTTCAAAGACAATTGGAGTGAGCCAGACAACACTAGAATGATAGCAGTGCAGTCAACTCTGAAGAAACAAATCCTCTGTTTGTTACACGAGCCCCCGCTGACCAGCCACCCAGACAGGATGAGAAAAAACACTTCTTATCTCATTGGACAATATCCCCAATATGTTGCCACTGGGCGGATTAAGATCTGTGCCCTCGCTAAACGCTTTGCTGTGGAGATCACAGAGAATTTATTCGATGCAGCACTGAAATTCAAATTCAAGAAAAAAGTATTATCAGACAATGACACGCAATTTGTCTTTCAAATATTCAAAGATTTTGATGGCAAATTAAAGAATATCCCGAGCAAGACATATGGATATGGGTGCAAGTGGAATCAAAACCTGATTGCACAAAATTTCGACATACTTGAGGGAATTCACAATTTGGAAACGGATATTCCATTCACGGACTGTGAAGCTAATGACCATGTTTGGAAAGAAATTCACAAACTGCTCAGTGCAGCCAAGGATACGGCTGCCAGTCAGGCAGTTCAAAGAGGCAGTTCCGGCACGAGCAGAGCTGGACAGGGCGGCAATACTTACAAACTGCTGCAAATAATAGACAGCTACAAATCAGAGCCTGTGGATGTGGATCGGCTGACACAATATCTGCCAGAAGTTTCCCCAAAGACATGGTTAGAAATTCAGTCAAAATCAGAACACATTCACCGCTGCATCAAGACTTTAATAACGCTGCCGACAGAGATTGCAAATGAAGAACCAACCACAGTGGGGCCCGGCCGCGCCAAGCACCAGAAACAAAGCAATGCCGGTACAGCCCCCTCAATCGAAAATTCAATGACGGAAGCCCCAATAGATGATGAACGACATCTGGTGGAGTTATCAAACGAGAAGTGGGGCAGTCGATTAACCCCAATTGACCCAGTCATCGTTCAGGCGAGAAATATTCGCCCACAAGTCTGTGAGAAGATAAACCCTATCAACATTAACCAGCAACGTGACAATAATACAAACAGCCGGCAGAATCCCAATTGTAACAAACTCAAGACTTTTCTTCGTGAAATGGAAAACGCCAAAGTCGCCGTCGCCACTTTGTCCAATACAGACTTGGCCCAAGATTGCCATGTAAAACAAGCTATGGCTGTTTGGACCACCGTTAATCGAGAGGATATAAGCATACCTCCATCAATGAGCGACATGTGGAGCCCAGTTGTCCCCTCGACAAGCAACATCCACTATGGTTTGACACACGACAGAGATGGACTGTCTTGGCCAATTACATCAGCTAGCCAACAGCCAACCAGCCCCTGGTGTGTCATTTTACCACTTGCAGTTGAGCCCTCGACAACTTCACCATCAACTAACAATCGGGAGCGACAAGACTCATCGCAGAACTCACAGGATCAACAACCCAGAGTACCGAGAACAACAAAGTCAATTCCAACTCATACGGCTAGCCCATTTGTACTGACCATTGCCATAGAGACATCGGCCACCCACAACGACAGTGGAACTCTCGTTGTATTCCTCACTCATTGGAGGCGTACACAGACCGAAACAACATGCAAACCAAAAAATAAACATGTTTGGTTCTCCATGAGTGAGCAAGTGAACCCACGTTCTATTTCCAACGGAAACCAATTATTCCCGACACCACACATCCCGGCTTCAGCCTTAAGTTTTGATTATACGTTACCACGGGCTAAGAGCTGGAGGAGAGTTAGGGATCGCTTGTGAACACCCCGTGTTCAAAGCTGGGGGAAGGACGTGTGGTGAGCAAAAGGGATAAATATTCCCCCCAAGCGGATATTTGCCCTTTGACTCACTACAACAGACGGGTCATTCCTCTCGTGTTGGCTCCGCCTCTCTCTGAGCAGGTGTGTGCCCCGAGGGGAGTGAGGTGTCGGGTGGCAAGCCCCCATTGGCTGCGCCGGCCCCTCACACTGACCCATAAAAGGGAGAAATTCCCGCCAAAAGACAGAACTTACACAAACGACACCAAGAACACAGCAACTACCTCACCGTCAGGCCAACTTCAACTACAAGTTAGGATTGATCGAGGATCGCTGAGTAAAGTGCGAACTGTAACTCTCACGAAGTCACTTGCGAGCTATTCCTGCGAAAGCACGAGAATAGCCCTTGTGAAATCACCCAGAATAATCGCCCAGACGATTATTCGCCGAAGTAAGTGTCCGAGTGCTTTGTAGGGAACCCCAAAGTTCCTAGACGAGGCCTCTGCGACGCTAAACCAACCCTAGACAACAGGCACGGATAGAAGACTCGAAAGAGCATTCCACCGCGTCCGTGAAGACGAATCCGTGACGAATTAACGACAACTCGAGACGCCGCCTTTGTTCCGCCGACCACGCGGAATCGACGACGCCATCTTGAGAAATCCTTTGTTCGACGCTGACCACGTCGACTCTAGAATTATTACTGAGTGTATTTTAAAGGCATAAAGCCTGGTGAATAAATTACCTGTTTATTTACATACATTTGGTATTCATTTGGGTATTTGCATAATTGATCACAGGTAAAGTATTACACGTTAGCGCTATTTAAACCTATACAAAGTAGGACGCGACAATATTTATGAGTGTTATTGTGGGGAAATTCTATATGTTGAGTTATGAAAACTGGATTTTCTCTTTTCTCATTTTCTTTACGGGTGTTGAAACTGGCGTTTAAAAAAGGAGAAATTGGAGGTGGCGCCATGTTTGGTCACCAGACATGACAGATTGTCACGCCATTTCTTTTCTTCTCGTTTGGTTCAAAACCATTATCAATTATGAAATGGTGTATTTGATTGTATCTGAAAAACAAATTTCCTGAAATTTGTTGAAATGTTTTTGCTTTATTCAGTAGAAAGTAGAACACGTTCCGATTTCGGGAATTTTATTTTATTTTACCCATTATTGTTTGTGTTTTAGAAATTTGGTGAGGTTAATAATTTTGTTTTTGTATTTGTTTTGATAAAGAAAAAGATTTTTGATTTTTTTTTTTTTTTTTAATTTTTGGCTTTATTTTTCAAAAAGTGTTTCCAAACTAACAAATAAATGTGCGATTAGGCATTTGACTTCGAACACGATGACCGGACGATGACACATGGCCAACAGATGAGCTAAACAAAAGCGAGCTGTTGGTTTCAAAAATTACCACAAGTTGCCACTAGGATGCCTGCTTTAAAATGACTGCAAGATAATCTTTATTTATTAAAAACATCATATCTAAAGCACATTTTAATTTTTATTCAGGTGTCTTACATAAACAGATAAACAAATAAATGAATACTTAAGTAAAATACATTTCTGCAAAAAATTTTGTTTCATTCGTTATTAAGACAGGCCTCTAGTGTATAAACGATGATGATTAACAGGCCTAACTTGCGCCGTAACTACGATGTTGCTGTAGGTATGTTTTCATTAAAATCGTGACATAAATAGGACGAAGTAAGGGTTTTTATCATTGAACTTAAATGTGATCGTTACATTTTTAGATGTTAGTTCAAGTATGATGGTGTTAGCAAAAGTGAATAAATTGCTTCGCGCCTTCGCCCATTGTAGAGTGAAACCATTACGAACGTGCTGATTAGTTTTTTTACGATTTTATTTGAGCATTATTTTGAAACATATGGATTGGAAATACAATTTTCTGTCGAAAAAATAATATAACGTTCAACACAATTGCTTGCTGAAATATTTCGAAGCACATTCTTCTTAATATTATACTTTTTGTGTGTTGCATCGGAAAAAATAAATTTGAAATGGATTTATACAAAGAATTTTAAATATTTTATACTGAGTGCATTTAGGTTCATTATTATTAAATGTAAATTTTACAGGTTATGTTTAACACGTATAATTGTCTCAGAATAATATGTGCACGTCCTTTTATCGCAGTAGTAAATGTTGTAACTGTTGTATTCTTTATAAGAGTGCGTGTACAAAAATATGTATTCTTGTAGTCCAATTGTGAGTTCTTAATTATCATACGTTTGTAATGTAATGGTATTATTTTTTAAGGCCTCCATTCGTCTCAATGATGATGAAACGGAACGTAGTCCATCTTCAAACCACTTTTGCGCAGCCATCTTAGAAGTTAGGCTAAATGGATGGAAAAAGCATGATAAAACGGTGCATTAGTTCGAGACTTCACAAGGAAGGTAAGAATTTTTATTACATTACTTAAATTTTGATGCAGTGTATGGTATAGTATATTTGCAACTTTATTGTAAAAATACTCAAATTAAGCAATTACACGCATTTCAGAAAGTTTTAATAATATATGTGAGGGATTAAAGAGACACCAAATGAATCTTTCAATTTTTATTTGTCAATTATTTTGAACTACATTATGAAAATGAAAATCTTGAAATATGTACAGTTTTTATAAATAAGTGTTTAATGAAATGAAACTTTCTGGATGTTTGTTAAAGATAATGTTTTTATTTCATTCTAATTGAAAGTAGAACATTGTGAACTACGCTGCAGTGTAGCATTAGGGGGTGCTTGTTCCGAAATGTCATTTCACCAATTTATTTTTTGTGTTTATTTTGGAATTTTTTTGTAGTATTCATTTTGTGCGACGTAATAAATACATTTGAAAAAATTTTGTGAAATGGGTTTCTAAAAATCGGCCAGCATCAAATTTGCACGACCCAAATTTGCGCCGTTCTTATTTTGGCTGAAATTTGCGCAGACCCAAATTGGCGCAACATACGTCACGACTGATTGTCAGGGCGCGCCTTGGGATACCCTCAACCCCCTATGCGGAGTTTCTTCATTTCCTCGCCCTTTATTTAATTGCCGACCATTACTCAATGGAAGGAGAATTGCTTAAAAAAAGTGGTAAGGTTAGGTTCGGGGAGGGGGGGGGTCAAGCATTATGTTAAGCATTCTTAGGAATACGAGAGGCGGACTCAGCCTAAAAGCGGCGGCGACGAAATTAAGTGATTGAATGAACACCAATTCAAACAATTTACTGCGCATGCGTCGCGTTAATTTGACCACGTGCAAATTTGGGTCGGCGCAAATTTGAATTGCGCAAATACAGGTCGTGCAAATTTGATTCCCGCTAATCTGAACCCCGCCCCTAAAAATTCAATTTTGGGTGGATTTTTTTGAAGGCATAAAGAGATAGACCCTTTCCGAGTTGAAATATGGCCGGGATGCTCAAGCCTAGAAAGAGACCCAAATTGCCACCGAAATCGCACACGAAAGAGATGAAACTGTAGCTGTAAAACTCTTCAATTTCTTCAATTACATTGTTGTCAAAGTAGAAGGACAAAACTGGTGTATCAGTTGTCTCGGTGTGTTTCATTAAATGAGTGTACAGAATTTCGTCGCACACTTTAGGACAATTGCATTTCGTCAGATAATCAAAAGAAGCGACCATATCCACTAGTTGGTAAAAAGCATCAAATGCATCTTTTCCATTTTCGCATAATGGCATCTCTGAATCAAGAGTCATGGGCAATCTGTTTAATTTAGATAAAGAAGTACATCTTAGTGAGTGGACAATATTTGCTATTTCTTACCTGCAGCGGCTGATATTTGTCAGAGCTTTTTCGAAGCAGTTTTTCTCACACTCGTTTACTGCTTGAATAGTGTCGCATGGGCTTTTGGTTTGATTTAAAACCTTGAACTGTAATGAAATGTTGTAGTTTACACGATAATAATTTGTAATGAAAAATAGTTGCAAAACGAACCCGCTTAGCCGATAAACCGAACTCAGCTGTTTTATTTGGGAGCACCGGGATGAGTCCACTTAATGTTTTATAAGTGATGATATCGTCATCATGGTGCAGCACAAACTGTTTTGAAAGATAAAAATATGGGAAGGTGAGGTGAGTTCATGCATTTTATTAACAAGATTCTACCACAGCGATCGCCTCTTTCTGACAAAGTAATGCTGTTGGTTTGTGGAACGTGAATTCGAACTGTAAATCATCCTTTTGAAAGCGAATAAGTTTTTCTAAAAATGAATGTAAAATTAAGTTGTTAGTTTTAAGTTATGGTTATGTTGCTACAACGTGTTTGGAAAGGTATGTATTGCACATGCTTGTGTATTGTTGTGAATTTTGAATTCAATTCGACTCCTGTACTTCTTAGAGTAAACACTTGTTTTATGTTCAACCATTCAACTCACTTTTCCCTGTTCAACCATTCAACTCACTTTTCCCTGTTCAACCATTCAACTCACTTTTCCCTGTTCAACCATTCAACTCACTTTTCCCTGTTCAACCATTCAACTCACTTTTCCCTGTTCAACCATTCAACTCACTTTTCCCTGTTCAACCATTCAACTCACTTTTCCCTGTTCAACCATTCAACTCACTTTTCCCTGTTCAACCATTCAACTCACTTTTCCCTGTTCAACCATTCAACTCACTTTTCCCTGTTCAACCATTCAACTCACTTTTCCCTGTTCAACCATTCAACTCACTTTTCCCTGTTCATTTATCGACTTACAAATGGTTATGCTAGCCTTTCATAATTACTGAAGATGACCGGCAACGGTCGAAAGGCCTTTGGAATGCTAACATATTAAACTATCAAATACAATTTTTAAAAAAGTGGTATGCATTTGAAATAGAAGTATTATTTTTAAAGGTCAAGTACACTCAGTGGGTTTTTTTTTTCTGATAGAACCCAATGAAAAAATATTTTTCATGAAAAAAAAAATAAAATTTGGGCATTTATCATTGTTTAATAACAATCGCAATATCGGGTGTTGACAATGCAAAGAATCATATTGGAGTATGACGTTATCAGTTCTCTAGTTTGGTTGACCTGGAACTTGTTCTAAGCTTAGGTTGGATTCATACGGGCTGACCTTGATTGCGGGAGTGAAAACTGTCCTCTGCGCATGCGCATGCGCAACAACACCACCACCAACCACCACCGAACTGATGACGTCGGTCATCCAGCCAACAACCATCATGTATCACATTGAAAAAGTCAAGTTTTTCCATTGTTATTTAACAGTGATAAAGGCCCAAATTTATTTTTTTTTACATGAAAAATATTTTTTTATTAGGCTCTATCAGAAAAAAATAATACCCACTCACTTGAATTTTAATAATAATCAATTTTTCCCACGTACCAATTGAATAAGTGTGACAAGTCCCAAGCATTGTCCTGGTGTCACGTTTGGGAGAGAACAGAGGCGGGTTCAGCTCCACTTTAATGCCTGCGAGTTGTTGTATGTATTTAGATACCTGAAAAAAGCATTTTTAAACAAACAAGTTGAATTATTCAAACCACCGAATTATAATTTCCATACAGTCCATTCGTTGAATGAATCCAATGTTCCATTAACGGACATGAGATCCCATACGGTAGAAATATTAAGGGTGTCATCAAGCAACATGAAATGAGATACATTACAAAAATGTACCAGTTTCCTTTCTTCTGCTTTTCGTTTTCTTATTTCAACCAATGGAAAGTAATTGTTGATGAAAGGACACAGAGTGATGGATGGGATCTTGACGGATGAATTGCGTTTTAAAGTCACTTTTGTATCGATCGGACGAGATAAAAAAAAGGTGAATCGATCATAAGTTTGATACGAACAAGCGAAAGTGCTGATAAGAATCATTACAATCCAAAGGAAATTATAAATGGAGCTGCAGCGTGAATTTAGGCCGGAGGTTGCATTACTATCTCTGTTTCTCGTGATTCCTGACGAATTAATGGAGTTTATAGATTAGTTGAATTGAGTTTTACTTAACCGGATATACTTATTTTTCCGTCGAGATTGGTGCGACATCTATTGTGAATCTGTAGTGGACTCATGTTCAATCAAAGTCGAGTATCGGAATAAAAGAAATTGAACAAGATTTTCTGTAAAGTATAAACACTTGTTGAAAATTTGAATTAGATTTAGCAGTATTAAGCCTAATATTAGGCCTAATAATGCTAAACTAAAGTAAATAAACGACAATATTTTGGGTCACGTTATTTTGCATGCTCCATTACAGTTTCAATACTTAGTCAAGACAGACTATACTCTGACTAACCCTTAGAAGGGGACCAGTTCAAGCCTGTTTACTCCTAACTGTTGCATGTATACTTCTACCAAGAAAAGTAGTTTTGTTATGGTTTTAATTAGTTTGATTACTTTAGATTTTTAAAATGATGTAAATTGACTTATATTTAATAATAAAATGTTTTTAAAAGTCTGGAAGCAACGTATGCACATCCATTGTGTTTCTGGTATTTTGGCCTACTTTTATGTAGTCCTACACGAGTAAACCGGCTCGAGGAACTGGTCCCCTTCTAAGGGTTGGTCAGAGTATAGTAGTATTCTTTAATTTCTTCAATCACATCATTGTCAAAATAGATGGTTAAAGGTGGAAACACGAGGGAGCGAGTAAAATTCCAAAGCTTGCCTAGTACAAGTTTAAGAGGGGGTCATTTACAAGCTCACTTGACACGCTTATGGCTTACCAGCTTAACTGGCAAACTCACCCGTACGGCCCATGCAATCGTTCATGGAGGCTGTGGTGGATCCAACATCTCACCACTGAGCTTCACAGTGGTGGATAGGGGGGAGAAGAGTCAACACAGGGCACGACTGCTTTTGCTGGCTTCAGGACTTCACTTCTACGTCTGTCTCGGTTGAGACTCACCGCTCTTTTCTCTCCCTACACCACTCAGCTTCCTCCTCCTCTTACAGGGTCATCTCACTCCACAAGGAGGGGTGTCCTTGAGGCCATTGGGCAGTGTGTTGGTAGTGACGCAGTCACCCTTGGGAGGCCAAGCGATCACAGATGTTATATAAATCATAAACGTGCAGAAACAATACTGTATTAAGTACTGTATTACTGTATTAAGCCACCTTAAAAAATGAATAAGGGGTAGAACATGTAAGGCCATGAATTTCACTTAACATACTATTGTTTCTGCACGTTTATGATTTATACAGTGTGACTGTATACTGTATTATGTGGCGCCATCGGTGGCAAAACACTCTGAACGTGTGGATACGTGTCCATGTTTTTCTTGGTTCATTTCGTGCAATTTGCTTTAGCACATTACAAGTATACATATACTTACATTTATTATTGCAGCATCAGCTTCACCACAAATACACTTTTCACTTATAGAAATTTGATACTGGTGAAAGGCCTCACTGTTGTTGAATATTTTTAGTTTTTGTAACTTGCTAAATGCAAAGACATTAATAACGTGTGAGATTTACCAGAAAGATTTCTGCTTGTGTTAGGGTATCGCTTTGACTGTTGGGATTGGCAGGATTAATGAAATGTAGCTGTGAGATTGGAATTAAAAACCCATTAAGGGCCAGAGCAAGGACAACAGCGCATTAAATTGACGGCACGAAAAAGGACAATCAGTGGCCAATTAGCGTACACGTTAAACATACAATAGCGATATAGCGTGTTTCAATTTTCTCAGACGAATCGATTTCGTACAAATGAAAGTTTTTTAAAATAACCAAACTTAAGGAAAAAAAATTCGCGAAGCTTGCACTTTCGTGGCATTTGTTACGAGTGACTGGTATTGTTACCAAGCTCTCAATTGTATTTATAAATAGTTGGTTTAAGTTTGGTCGTGAAAGCGGATTGGCCAAACCATTTGGATGACACTGTCAGCGGAATATTATTGTGTGTAGCACATTTCGTAACATCCAGCTTGGTGTAGAAACTTTTGTTTAGAGTAATGATGGACAAGTGTATTTCCTTCACCTTAGCCAGCAATGTCCTCGCCCAGAGATATTACCTTCAATTACATTTAAGAATTAAGAATTAAGAATTAAGAATTAATTCGTTGTCAGGACAAGGACAACGATGCAAAATTTAGTTTTACAATGATATTTGTTGCAGTTACTGGACCGGTGAAGTTAGAGATTAGACAAGATTGATGTAATGAGGTAAGCATTTCTATTATTTTATTTGAATTTGCTAGTTACATTTCTGGGTCTGATGTGGTTTTAGTCATTTAGTCAGTCAGTGCTTTGGTGAAGAATTGAGTGCAGACCCATATTTTTTTCAAAACATTAAATACAGCATTAGTAATTATTTTTAAGCTTAAGTGAAGTGAATTTTTTGACAGAGAAAGTAAGGAATGTCTGTGCAAGGTCAAATATTGCAGGGATGCTCAGCCCTAAAAAGAGACCCAAATTGCCACCGAAGTCGCACACGAAAGAGATGAAACTGTAGGAGTAATGTTCTTCAATTTCTTCGATCACGTTGTTGTTAAAGCAGATGTATAAAGAGGAGGTCTTAGATACTGCGTTGAATCGTAAATGAACGGTGTACAAAGTCTCGTCGCATACGTTAGGGCAATTGCATTTTTTCAAATAATTAAACTTAACGGTATGAGACTTCATTTGTTCATATGCAACGATGGAATGGTTTTCATTATCGCAAAAAGGGACGTTCGAAACAGGCGTGAAAGGTAATCTGTTGATTTTGATCAGTAATTACGTGTGAGCAGATGAGTTTTCTTTAAGATTTCTTAATTCTTACCGACACCGAGTGATATTTGTCAGAGTTTTTTCAAAGCAGTTTTTCTCACATTCCGATACAACTTTCTTGGTGTCGCATGGGCTTGTTGTGCGATTCAGATGTTTGAACTGGAACCAAATGTTGTGATTAATTTAACTTCTATTGGATGAAAAAATTTACCAATTACGAACTCTCTTTGCTATTAAGCCATAATTTATAACTTCGGTAGTTTTCTGAATTTTAAATTTAGTTGATATTATATAAGTGATATCATCTTCATCATTGTGCACTAAATACTAAATTTAAAGACAGAAACAATAATATCAAATTTTTATTTTTATTGAATTATTTATTCTTACTCTGGAAATGACCTCGTTGCAAAGTGGCAAGTTTGTCTTAAACCAGAATGCTAACTTGAAATCTGTTCGAAAACGAACAAGGTTTTCTATAAGGATTTCCAAAAACATTATTATTTTTTAAATGATATAAAAAAGGTTCAATACTTACTGTAAGAATACGTGTAACATGTTCCAAATATAGTATTGGTGTCAGTTTTGACTGAAAACAAAAACGAATTATCTTCTTTTACTCCTGTGCTTCTCTGGTAAATAAACAAATACCGGTAATTATTTTTTGGATTTTTAAATTATAGCAATGGCATTATAGTTTCTTACCGACAATTCATAGGCACGTTTCAATGCTGCTTTGAAGGACATGTGTCTCCATAAGGTAGAAATGTTAAGAGTATCGTCAAGCAATGCAAAAGGAGATATGTCACAAAAATTCGTCTCATTTGTTTCAATTGCTTTTTGCTTTCTCTTTCCAATCAAAGAGAAGGAGTTGTCAAAGTGAGGGCATAGAGTTATGGACGGGAACTTGACCGATAAATTGCGTTTTAAAGTCACTTTGTTATCGATCGGACGAGACAAAAAGTATCTGAATCGATCGTAAGTTTGATAGGAGAAAGCGAGAACGCAGAGTGAAATGACTAGAAACCGCAGGAAATGACAAGCGAAGCCTTTTTTTGAATTTATGACTGCGATCTGATTATTGAATGCAGTCACTCGATTACGTGACTTCTTGTATTTAAACACTTTGGTTATTGCTTTAGAAATTTGTTTTTTTATGACTCCTGCAGATATAACGGAGTTTAAAAATGAGTGTTACTAAGCTTATTTTAACTACGTACGTTTTATCCAGATTGGATTCGTTCGACGTCTATTGTGAATTAGAGGCATGATCTATTGAAGTCAATTGAGTATCCAAAGTTATGCAATAAAACGTTAATTTCTGTGAAAGTATAAGACTGAATTTGTTGCAAGTTCAATTTAAGTTGATAAAAGTTTGGTCTCAATTTTTACTTATAGAAGTTTGATAGAGATAAAGAAAGAAAGGCCTCAATGTTGATGAATATTTTTAGTTTAAGTTAAGTCGGGTGCGATTTCGGGAAAAGTTGCAATGTTTGATAAAAGTTGCAATGTTTGGGAGTGTGTAACTCAACTATCTGAAGGTGTGAGGTCCTGAAACTTGTTGACTGTCTTAGGGATGAGTCAAGGAAGTGCCAAAAAAGGTTTGGGAAGTTTCCTGTGTATGGTTCTCTTTTTATGGGTGTTTGAAGTCGGGCGCGATTTCGGGAAAAATTGCAATGTTTGCGAGTGTGTAACTCAACTATCTGAAGGTGTGAGGTCCTGAAACTTGTTGACTGTCTTAGGGATGAGTCAAGGAAGTGCCAAAAAAAGTTTGGGATTTTTCCTGTGTATGGTTCTCGTTTTATGGGTGTTTGAAGTCGGGTTGCAATTTCGGAAAAAGTTGCAATGTTCGATAAAGGTTGCAATGTTTGGGAGTGTGTAACTCAACTATCTGAAGGTGTGAGGTCCTGAAACTTGTTGACTGTCTTAGGGATGAGTCAAGGAAGTGCCAAAAAAGGTTTGGGAAGTTTCCTGTGTATGGTTCTCTTTTTATGGGTGTTTGAAGTCGGGCGCGATTTCGGGAAAAATTGCAATGTTTGCGAGTGTGTAACTCAACTATCTGAAGGTGTGAGGTCCTGAAACTTGTTGACTGTCTTAGGGATGAGTCAAGGAAGTGCCAAAAAAAGTTTGGGATTTTTCCTGTGTATGGTTCTCGTTTTATGGGTGTTTGAAGTCGGGTTGCAATTTCGGAAAAAGTTGCAATGTTCGATAAAGGTTGCAATGTTTGGGAGTGTGTAACTCAAGTATCTGAAGGTGTGAGGTGCTGAAACTTGGTGAGTGTCTTAGGGATGAGTCAAGGAAGTGCCAAAAAAAGTTTGGGATTTTTTCTGTGTATGGTTCTCTTTTTATGGGTGTTTGAAGTCGGGTTGCAATTTCGGAAAAAGTTGCAATGTTCGATAAAGGTTGCAATGTTTGGGAGTGTGTAACTCAAGTATCTGAAGGTGTGAGGTGCTGAAACTTGGTGAGTGTCTTAGGGATGAGTCAAGGAAGTGCCAAAAAAAGTTTGGGATTTTTCCTGTGTATGGTTCTCTTTTTATGGGTGTTTGAAGTCGGGTTGCGATTTCGGAAAAAGTTGAAAAGTTTGAAAAAATTTGCAGTGTTTGTGAGTATGTAACTTAAGTATCTGAAGGTGTGAGCTGCTGAAACTTGGTGAGTGTCTTAGGGATGAGTCAAGGAAGTGCCAAAAAAAGTTTGGGATTTTTCCTGTGTATGGTTCTCTTTTTATGGGTGTTTGAAGTGAGGGTGCGATTTCTGAAAAATTTGCAGTGTTTGTGAGTATGTAACTCAAGTATCTGAAGGTGTGAGGTGCTGAAACTTGGTGAGTGTCTTAGGGATGAGTCAAGGAAGTGCCAAAAAAAGTTTGGGATTTTTCCTGTGTATGGTTCTCGTTTTATGGGTGTTTGAAGTCGGGTTGCGATTTCGGAATAAGTTGAAAAGTTCGAAAAAATTTGCAGTGTTTGTGAGTATGTAACTCAAGTATCTGAAGGTGTGAGGTGCTGAAACTTGGTGAGTGTCTTAAAGATGAGTCAAGGAAGTGCCAAAAAAAGTTTGGGATTTTTTCTGTGTATGGTTCTCTTTTTATGGGTGTTTGAAGTCGGGTTGCGATTTCGGAAAAAGTTGAAAAGTTTGAAAAAATTTGCAGTGTTTGTGAGTATGTAACTCAAGTATCTGAAGGTGTGAGCTGCTGAAACTTGGTGAGTGTCTTAGGGATGAGTCAAGGAAGTGCCAAAAAAAGTTTGGGATTTTTCCTGTGTATGGTTCTCTTTTTATGGGTGTTTGAAGTGAGGGTGCGATTTCGGAAAAATTTGCAGTGTTTGTGGGTATGTAACTCAAGTATCTGAAGGTGTGAGGTGCTGAAACTTGGTGAGTGTCTTAGGGATGAGTCCAGGAAGTGCCAAAAAAAGTTTGGGATTTTTCCTGTGTATGGTTCTCTTTTTATGGGTGTTTGAAGTAAGGGTGCGATTTCTGAAAAATTTGCAGTGTTTGTGAGTATGTAACTCAAGTATCTGAAGGTGTGAGCTGCTGAAACTTGGTGAGTGTCTTAGGGATGAGTCAAGGAAGTGCCAAAAAAAGTTTGGGATTTTTCCTGTGTATGGTTCTCTTTTTATGCGTGTTTGAAGTCGGGTGCGATTTCGAGAAAAGTTGCAATGTTTGGGAGTGTGTAACTCAACTATCTGAAGGTGTGAGGTCCTGAAACTTGGTGAGTGTCTTAGGGATGAGTCAAGGAAGTGCCAAAAAAAGTTTGGGATTTTTCCTGTGTATGGTTCTCTTTTTATGGGTGTTTGAAGTGAGGGTGCGATTTCGGAAAAAGTTGCAATGTTTGGGAGTGTGTAACTCAACTACCTGAAGGTGTGAGGTGCTGAAACTTGGTGAGTGTCTTAGGGATGAGTCAAGGAAGTGCCAAAAAAAGTTAGGGATTTTTCCTGTGTATGGTTCTCTTTTTATGGGTGTTTGAAGTGAGGGTGCGATTTCTGAAAAAGTTGCAATGTTTGGGAGTGCGTAACTCAAGTATCTGAAGGTGTGAGGTGCTGAAACTTGGTGAGTGTCTTAGGGGTGAGTCAAGGAAGTGCCAAAAAAAGTTTGGGATTTTTCCTGTGTATGGTTCTCTTTTTATGGGTGTTTGAAGTGAGGGTGCGCTTTCGGAAAAATTTGCAGTGTTTGTGAATATGTAACTCAAGTATCTGAAGGTGTGAGGTGCTGAAACTTGGTGAGTGTCTTAGGGATGAGTCAAGGAAGTGCCAAAAAAAGTTTGGGATTTTTCCTGTGTATGGTTCTCTTTTTATGGGTGTTTGAAGTCGGGTTGCGATTTCGGAAAAAGTTGAAAAGTTTGAAAAAATTTGCAGTGTTTGTGAGTATGTAACTCAAGTATCTGAAGGTGTGAGCTGCTGAAACTTGGTGAGTGTCTTAGGGATGAGTCAAGGAAGTGCCAAAAAAAGTTTGGGATTTTTCCTGTGTATGGTTCTCTTTTTATGGGTGTTTGAAGTGAGGGTGCGATTTCGGAAAAATTTGCAGTGTTTGTGGGTATGTAACTCAAGTATCTGAAGGTGTGAGGTGCTGAAACTTGGTGAGTGTCTTAGGGATGAGTCCAGGAAATGCCAAAAAAAGTTTGGGATTTTTCCTGTGTATGGTTCTCTTTTTATGGGTGTTTGAAGTGAGGGTGCGATTTCTGAAAAATTTGCAGTGTTTGTGAGTATGTAACTCAAGTATCTGAAGGTGTGAGCTGCTGAAACTTGGTGAGTGTCTTAGGGATGAGTCAAGGAAGTGCCAAAAAAAGTTTGGGATTTTTCCTGTGTATGGTTCTCTTTTTATGCGTGTTTGAAGTCGGGTGCGATTTCGAGAAAAGTTGCAATGTTTGGGAGTGTGTAACTCAACTATCTGAAGGTGTGAGGTCCTGAAACTTGGTGAGTGTCTTAGGGATGAGTCAAGGAAGTGCCAAAAAAAGTTTGGGATTTTTCCTGTGTATGGTTCTCTTTTTATGGGTGTTTGAAGTGAGGGTGCGATTTCGGAAAAAGTTGCAATGTTTGGGAGTGTGTAACTCAACTACCTGAAGGTGTGAGGTGCTGAAACTTGGTGAGTGTCTTAGGGATGAGTCAAGGAAGTGCCAAAAAAAGTTTGGGATTTTTCCTGTGTATGGTTCTCTTTTTATGGGTGTTTGAAGTGAGGGTGCGATTTCGGAAAAATTTGCAGTGTTTGTGGGTATGTAACTCAAGTATCTGAAGGTGTGAGGTGCTGAAACTTGGTGAGTGTCTTAGGGATGAGTCCAGGAAGTGCCAAAAAAAGTTTGGGATTTTTCCTGTGTATGGTTCTCTTTTTATGGGTGTTTGAAGTGAGGGTGCAATTTCTGAAAAATTTGCAGTGTTTGTGAGTATGTAACTCAAGTATCTGAAGGTGTGAGCTGCTGAAACTTGGTGAGTGTCTTAGGGATGAGTCAAGGAAGTGCCAAAAAAAGTTTGGGATTTTTCCTGTGTATGGTTCTCTTTTTATGCGTGTTTGAAGTCGGGTGCGATTTCGAGAAAAGTTGCAATGTTTGGGAGTGTGTAACTCAACTATCTGAAGGTGTGAGGTCCTGAAACTTGGTGAGTGTCTTAGGGATGAGTCAAGGAAGTGCCAAAAAAAGTTTGGGATTTTTCCTGTGTATGGTTCTCTTTTTATGGGTGTTTGAAGTGAGGGTGCGATTTCGGAAAAAGTTGCAATGTTTGGGAGTGTGTAACTCAACTACCTGAAGGTGTGAGGTGCTGAAACTTGGTGAGTGTCTTAGGGATGAGTCAAGGAAGTGCCAAAAAAAGTTTGTAATTTTTCCTGTGTATGGTTCTCTTTTTATGGGTGTTTGAAGTGAGGGTGCGATTTCTGAAAAATTTGCAGTGTTTGTGAGTATGTAACTCAAGTATCTGAAGGTGTGAGCTGCTGAAACTTGGTGAGTGTCTTAGGGATGAGTCAAGGAAGTGCCAAAAAAAGTTTGGGATTTTTCCTGTGTATGGTTCTCTTTTTATGCGTGTTTGAAGTCGGGTGCGATTGCGAGAAAAGTTGCAATGTTTGGGAGTGTGTAACTCAACTATCTGAAGGTGTGAGGTCCTGAAACTTGGTGAGTGTCTTAGGGATGAGTCAAGGAAGTGCCAAAAAAAGTTTGGGATTTTTCCTGTGTATGGTTCTCTTTTTATGGGTGTTTGAAGTGAGGGTGCGATTTCGGAAAAAGTTGCAATGTTTGGGAGTGTGTAACTCAACTACCTGAAGGTGTGAGGTGCTGAAACTTGGTGAGTGTCTTAGGGATGAGTCAAGGAAGTGCCAAAAAAAGTTTGGGATTTTTCCTGTGTATGGTTCTCTTTTTATGGGTGTTTGAAGTGAGGGTGCGATTTCGGAAAAAGTTGCAATGTTTGGGAGTGTGTAACTCAACTACCTGAAGGTGTGAGGTGCTGAAACTTGGTGAGTGTCTTAGGGATGAGTCAAGGAAGTGCCAAAAAAAGTTTGTAATTTTTCCTGTGTATGGTTCTCTTTTTATGGGTGTTTGAAGTGAGGGTGCGATTTCTGAAAAATTTGCAGTGTTTGTGAGTATGTAACTCAAGTATCTGAAGGTGTGAGCTGCTGAAACTTGGTGAGTGTCTTAGGGATGAGTCAAGGAAGTGCCAAAAAAAGTTTGGGATTTTTCCTGTGTATGGTTCTCTTTTTATGCGTGTTTGAAGTCGGGTGCGATTGCGAGAAAAGTTGCAATGTTTGGGAGTGTGTAACTCAACTATCTGAAGGTGTGAGGTCCTGAAACTTGGTGAGTGTCTTAGGGATGAGTCAAGGAAGTGCCAAAAAAAGTTTGGGATTTTTCCTGTGTATGGTTCTCTTTTTATGGGTGTTTGAAGTGAGGGTGCGATTTCGGAAAAAGTTGCAATGTTTGGGAGTGTGTAACTCAACTACCTGAAGGTGTGAGGTGCTGAAACTTGGTGAGTGTCTTAGGGATGAGTCAAGGAAGTGCCAAAAAAAGTTTGGGATTTTTCCTGTGTATGGTTCTCTTTTTATGGGTGTTTGAAGTAAGGGTGCGATTTCTGAAAAAGTTGCAATGTTTGGGAGTGCGTAACTCAAGTATCTGAAGGTGTGAGGTGCTGAAACTTGGTGAGTGTCTTAGGGATGAGTCAAGGAAGTGCCAAAAAAAGTTTGGGATTTTTCCTGTGTATGGTTCTCTTTTTATGGGTGTTTGAAGTCGGGTTGCGATTTCGGAAAAAGTTGAAAAGTTCGAAAAAATTTGCAGTGTTTGTGAGTATGTAACTCAAGTATCTGAAGGTGTGAGCTGCTGAAACTTGGTGAGTGTCTTAGGGATGAGTCAAGGAAGTGCCAAAAAAAGTTTGGGATTTTTCCTGTGTATGGTTCTCTTTTTATGGGTGTTTGAAGTGAGGGTGCGATTTCGGAAAAAGTTGCAATGTTTGGGAGTGTGTAACTCAACTACCTGAAGGTGTGAGGTGCTGAAACTTGGTGAGTGTCTTAGGGATGAGTCAAGGAAGTGCCAAAAAAAGTTTGGGATTTTTCCTGTGTATGGTTCTCTTTTTATGGGTGTTTGAAGTGAGGGTGCGATTTCGGAAAAAGTTGCAATGTTTGGGAGTGTGTAACTCAACTACCTGAAGGTGTGAGGTGCTGAAACTTGGTGAGTGTCTTAGGGATGAGTCAAGGAAGTGCCAAAAAAAGTTTGGGATTTTTCCTGTGTATGGTTCTCTTTTTATGGGTGTTTGAAGTGAGGGTGCGATTTCGGAAAAATTTGCAGTGTTTGTGGGTATGTAACTCAAGTATCTGAAGGTGTGAGGTGCTGAAACTTGGTGAGTGTCTTAGGGATGAGTCCAGGAAGTGCCAAAAAAAGTTTGGGATTTTTCCTGTGTATGGTTCTCTTTTTATGGGTGTTTGAAGTGAGGGTGCGATTTCTGAAAAATTTGCAGTGTTTGTGAGTATGTAACTCAAGTATCTGAAGGTGTGAGCTGCTGAAACTTGGTGAGTGTCTTAGGGATGAGTCAAGGAAGTGCCAAAAAAAGTTTGGGATTTTTCCTGTGTATGGTTCTCTTTTTATGCGTGTTTGAAGTCGGGTGCGATTTCGAGAAAAGTTGCAATGTTTGGGAGTGTGTAACTCAACTATCTGAAGGTGTGAGGTCCTGAAACTTGGTGAGTGTCTTAGGGATGAGTCAAGGAAGTGCCAAAAAAAGTTTGGGATTTTTCCTGTGTATGGTTCTCTTTTTATGGGTGTTTGAAGTGAGGGTGCGATTTCGGAAAAAGTTGCAATGTTTGGGAGTGTGTAACTCAACTACCTGAAGGTGTGAGGTGCTGAAACTTGGTGAGTGTCTTAGGGATGAGTCAAGGAAGTGCCAAAAAAAGTTTGGGATTTTTCCTGTGTATGGTTCTCTTTTTATGGGTGTTTGAAGTAAGGGTGCGATTTCTGAAAAAGTTGCAATGTTTGGGAGTGCGTAACTCAAGTATCTGAAGGTGTGAGGTGCTGAAACTTGGTGAGTGTCTTAGGGATGAGTCAAGGAAGTGCCAAAAAAAGTTTGGGATTTTTCCTGTGTATGGTTCTCTTTTTATGGGTGTTTGAAGTGAGGGTGCGCTTTCGGAAAAATTTGCAGTGTTTGTGAATATGTAACTCAAGTATCTGAAGGTGTGAGGTGCTGAAACTTGGTGAGTGTCTTAGGGATGAGTCAAGGAAGTGCCAAAAAAAGTTTGGGATTTTTCCTGTGTATGGTTCTCTTTTTATGCGTGTTTGAAGTCGGGTGCGATTTCGAGAAAAGTTGCAATGTTTGGGAGTGTGTAACTCAACTATCTGAAGGTGTGAGGTCCTGAAACTTGGTGAGTGTCTTAGGGATGAGTCCAGGAAGTGCCAAAAAAAGTTTGGGATTTTTCCTGTGTATGGTTCTCTTTTTATGGGTGTTTGAAGTCGGGTTGCGATTTCGGAAAAAGTTGAAAAGTTCGAAAAAATTTGCAGTGTTTGTGAGTATGTAACTCAAGTATCTGAAGGTGTGAGCTGCTGAAACTTGGTGAGTGTCTTAGGGATGAGTCAAGGAAGTGCCAAAAAAAGTTTGGGATTTTTCCTGTGTATGGTTCTCTTTTTATGGGTGTTTGAAGTGAGGGTGCGATTTCGGAAAAATTTGCAGTGTTTGTGAGTATGTAACTCAAGTATCTGAAGGTGTGAGCTGCTGAAACTTGGTGAGTGTCTTAGGGATGAGTCAAGGAAGTGCCAAAAAAAGTTTGGGATTTTTCCTGTGTATGGTTCTCTTTTTATGCGTGTTTGAAGTCGGGTGCGATTTCGAGAAAAGTTGCAATGTTTGGGAGTGTGTAACTCAACTATCTGAAGGTGTGAGGTCCTGAAACTTGGTGAGTGTCTTAGGGATGAGTCAAGGAAGTGCCAAAAAAAGTTTGGGATTTTTCCTGTGTATGGTTCTCTTTTTATGGGTGTTTGAAGTGAGGGTGCGATTTCGGAAAAAGTTGCAATGTTTGGGAGTGTGTAACTCAACTACCTGAAGGTGTGAGGTGCTGAAACTTGGTGAGTGTCTTAGGGATGAGTCAAGGAAGTGCCAAAAAAAGTTTGGGATTTTTCCTGTGTATGGTTCTCTTTTTATGGGTGTTTGAAGTGAGGGTGCGATTTCGGAAAAATTTGCAGTGTTTGTGGGTATGTAACTCAAGTATCTGAAGGTGTGAGGTGCTGAAACTTGGTGAGTGTCTTAGGGATGAGTCCAGAAAGTGCCAAAAAAAGTTTGGGATTTTTCCTGTGTATGGTTCTCTTTTTATGGGTGTTTGAAGTGAGGGTGCGATTTCTGAAAAATTTGCAGTGTTTGTGAGTATGTAACTCAAGTATCTGAAGGTGTGAGCTGCTGAAACTTGGTGAGTGTCTTAGGGATGAGTCAAGGAAGTGCCAAAAAAAGTTTGGGATTTTTCCTGTGTATGGTTCTCTTTTTATGGGTGTTTGAAGTGAGGGTGCGCTTTCGGAAAAATTTGCAGTGTTTGTGAATATGTAACTCAACTACCTGAAGGTGTGAGGTGCTGAAACTTGGTGAGTGTCTTAGGGATGAGTCAAGGAAGTGCCAAAAAAAATTTGGGATTTTTCGTGTGTATGGTTCTCTTTTTATGGGTGTTTGAAGTGAGGGTGCGATTTCGGAAAAAGTTGAAAAGTTCGAAATAATTTGCAGTGTTTGGGAGTGCGTAACTCAAGTATCTGAAGGTGTGAGGTGCTGAAACTTGGTGAGTGTCTTAGGGATGAGTCAAGGAAGTGCCAAAAAAAGTTTGGGATTTTTCCTGTGTATGGTTCTCTTTTTATGGGTGTTTGAAGTGAGGGTGCGCTTTCGGAAAAATTTGCAGTGTTTGTGAATATGTAACTCAAGTATCTGAAGGTGTGAGGTGCTGAAACTTGGTGAGTGTCTTAGGGATGAGTCCAGGAAGTGCCAAAAAAAGTTTGGGATTTTTCCTGTGTATGGTTCTCTTTTTATGGGTGTTTGGAGTGAGGGTGTGATTTTGGAAAATGTTGAAAAGTTCGAAAAGATTTGCAGTGTTTGTAAGTATGTAACTCAGGTATCTGAAGGTGTGAGGTGCTGAAACTTGGTGAGTGTCTTAGGGATGAGTCAAGGAAGTGCAAAAAAAGTTTGGGATTTTTCCTGTGTATGGTTCTCTTTTTATGGGTGTTTGAAGTGAGGGTGCGATTTCTGAAAAAGTTGCAATGTTTGGGAGTGCGTAACTCAAGTATCTGAAGGTGTGAGGTGCTGAAACTTGGTGAGTGTCTTAGGGATGAGTCAAGGAAGTGCCAAAAAAAGTTTGGGATTTTTTCTGTGTATGGTTCTCTTTTTATGGGTGTTTGAAGTGAGGGTGCGATTTCTGAAAAATTTGCAGTGTTTGTGAGTATGTAACTCAAGTATCTGAAGGTGTGAGCTGCTGAAACTTGGTGAGTGTCTTAGGGATGAGTCAAGGAAGTGCCAAAAAAAGGTTGGGATTTTTCCTGTGTATGGTTCTCTTTTTATGCGTGTTTGAAGTCGGGTGCGATTTCGAGAAAAGTTGCAATGTTTGGGAGTGTGTAACTCAACTATCTGAAGGTGTGAGGTCCTGAAACTTGGTGAGTGTCTTAGGGATGAGTCAAGGAAGTGCCAAAAAAAGTTTGGGATTTTTCCTGTGTATGGTTCTCTTTTTATGGGTGTTTGAAGTGAGGGTGCGATTTCTGAAAAAGTTGCAATGTTTGGGAGTGCGTAACTCAAGTATCTGAAGGTGTGAGGTGCTGAAACTTGGTGAGTGTCTTAGGGATGAGTCAAGGAAGTGCCAAAAAAAGTTTGGGATTTTTCCTGTGTATGGTTCTCTTTTTATGGGTGTTTGAAGTGAGGGTGCGATTTCGGAAAAAGTTGCAATGTTTGGGAGTGTGTAACTCAACTACCTGAAGGTGTGAGGTGCTGAAACTTGGTGAGTGTCTTAGGGATGAGTCAAGGAAGTGCCAAAAAAAGTTTGGGATTTTTCCTGTGTATGGTTCTCTTTTTATGGGTGTTTGAAGTGAGGGTGCGCTTTCGGAAAAATTTGCAGTGTTTGTGAATATGTAACTCAAGTATCTGAAGGTGTGAGGTGCTGAAAGTTGGTGAGTGTCTTAGGGATGAGTCCAGGAAGTGCCAAAAAAAGTTTGGGATTTTTCCTGTGTATGGTTCTCTTTTTATGGGTGTTTAAAGTGAGGGTGCGATTTCTGAAAAGGTTGCAATGTTTGGGAGTGTGTAACTCAAGTATCTGAAGGTGTGAGGTGCTGAAACTTGTTGAGTGTCTTAGGGATGAGTCAAGGAAGTGCCAAAAAAAAATTTGGGATTTTTCGTGTGTATGGTTCTCTTTTTATGGGTGTTTGAAGTGAGGGTGCGATTTCGGAAAAAGTTGAAAAGTTCGAAATAATTTGCAGTGTTTGGGAGTGCGTAACTCAAGTATCTGAAGGTGTGAGGTGCTGAAACTTGGTGAGTGTCTTAGGGATGAGTCAAGGAAGTGCCAAAAAAAGTTTGGGATTTTTCCTGTGTATGGTTCTCTTTTTATGGGTGTTTAAAGTGAGGGTGCGATTTCTGAAAAGGTTGCAATGTTTGGGAGTGTGTAACTCAAGTATCTGAAGGTGTGAGGTGCTGAAACTTGTTGAGTGTCTTAGGGATGAGTCAAGGAAGTGCCAAAAAAAGTTTGGGATTTTTCCTGTGTATGGTTCTCTTTTTATGGGTGTTTGAAGTGAGGGTGCGCTTTCGGAAAAATTTGCAGTGTTTGTGAATATGTAACTCAAGTATCTGAAGGTGTGAGGTGCTGAAACTTGGTGAGTGTCTTAGGGATGAGTCAAGGAAGTGCCAAAAAAAGTTTGGGATTTTTCCTGTGTATGGTTCTCTTTTTATGGGTGTTTGAAGTGAGGGTGCGATTTCGGAAAAAGTTGCAATGTTTGGGAGTGTGTAACTCAACTACCTGAAGGTGTGAGGTGCTGAAACTTGGTGAGTGTCTTAGGGATGAGTCAAGGAAGTGCCAAAAAAAGTTTGGGATTTTTCCTGTGTATGGTTCTCTTTTTATGGGTGTTTGAAGTGAGGGTGCGATTTCTGAAAAAGTTGCAATGTTTGGGAGTGCGTAACTCAAGTATCTGAAGGTGTGAGGTGCTGAAACTTGGTGAGTGTCTTAGGGATGAGTCAAGGAAGTGCCAAAAAAAGTTTGGGATTTTTCCTGTGTATGGTTCTCTTTTTATGGGTGTTTGAAGTGAGGGTGCGATTTCTGAAAAGGTTGCAATGTTTGGGAGTGTGTAACTCAAGTATCTGAAGGTGTGAGGTGCTGAAACTTGTTGAGTGTCTTAGGGATGAGTCAAGGAAGTGCCAAAAAAAATTTGGGATTTTTCGTGTGTATGGTTCTCTTTTTATGGGTGTTTGAAGTGAGGGTGCGATTTCGGAAAAAGTTGAAAAGTTCGAAATAATTTGCAGTGTTTGGGAGTGCGTAACTCAAGTATCTGAAGGTGTGAGGTGCTGAAACTTGGTGAGTGTCTTAGGGATGAGTCAAGGAAGTGCCAAAAAAAGTTTGGGATTTTTCCTGTGTATGGTTCTCTTTTTATGGGTGTTTGAAGTGAGGGTGCGCTTTCGGAAAAATTTGCAGTGTTTGTGAATATGTAACTCAAGTATCTGAAGGTGTGAGGTGCTGAAACTTGGTGAGTGTCTTAGGGATGAGTCCAGGAAGTGCCAAAAAAAGTTTGGGATTTTTCCTGTGTATGGTTCTCTTTTTATGGGTGTTTGGAGTGAGGGTGTGATTTTGGAAAATGTTGAAAAGTTCGAAAAGATTTGCAGTGTTTGTAAGTATGTAACTCAGGTATCTGAAGGTGTGAGGTGCTGAAACTTGGTGAGTGTCTTAGGAATGAGTCAAAGAAGTGCCAAAAAAAGTTTGGGGTTTTTCCTGTGTATGGTTCTCTTTTTATGGGTGTTTGAAGTCGGGTTGCGATTTCGGAAAAAGTTGCAATATTTGGGAGTGTGTAACTCAACTATCTGAAGGTGTGAGGTCCTGAAACTTGTTGAGTGTCTTAGGGATGAGTCAAGGAAGTGCCAAAAAAAGTTTGGGATTTTTTCTGTGTATGGTTCTCTTTTTATGGGTGTTTGAAGTGAGGGTGCGATTTCTGAAAAATTTGCAGTGTTTGTGAGTATGTAACTCAAGTATCTGAAGGTGTGAGCTGCTGAAACTTGGTGAGTGTCTTAGGGATGAGTCAAGGAAGTGCCAAAAAAAGGTTGGGATTTTTCCTGTGTATGGTTCTCTTTTTATGCGTGTTTGAAGTCGGGTGCGATTTCGAGAAAAGTTGCAATGTTTGGGAGTGTGTAACTCAACTATCTGAAGGTGTAAGGTCCTGAAACTTGGTGAGTGTCTTAGGGATGAGTCAAGGAAGTGCCAAAAAAAGTTTGGGATTTTTCCTGTGTATGGTTCTCTTTTTATGGGTGTTTGAAGTGAGGGTGCGATTTCGGAAAAAGTTGCAATGTTTGGGAGTGTGTAACTCAACTACCTGAAGGTGTGAGGTGCTGAAACTTGGTGAGTGTCTTAGGGATGAGTCAAGGAAGTGCCAAAAAAAGTTTGGGATTTTTCCTGTGTATGGTTCTCTTTTTATGGGTGTTTGAAGTGAGGGTGCGATTTCTGAAAAAGTTGCAATGTTTGGGAGTGCGTAACTCAAGTATCTGAAGGTGTGAGGTGCTGAAACTTGGTGAGTGTCTTAGGGATGAGTCAAGGAAGTGCCAAAAAAAGTTTGGGATTTTTCCTGTGTATGGTTCTCTTTTTATGGGTGTTTGAAGTGAGGGTGCGATTTCGGAAAAAGTTGCAATGTTTGGGAGTGTGTAACTCAACTACCTGAAGGTGTGAGGTGCTGAAACTTGGTGAGTGTCTTAGGGATGAGTCAAGGAAGTGCCAAAAAAAGTTTGGGATTTTTCCTGTGTATGGTTCTCTTTTTATGGGTGTTTGAAGTGAGGGTGCGCTTTCGGAAAAATTTGCAGTGTTTGTGAATATGTAACTCAAGTATCTGAAGGTGTGAGGTGCTGAAACTTGGTGAGTGTCTTAGGGATGAGTCCAGGAAGTGCCAAAAAAAGTTTGGGATTTTTCCTGTGTATGGTTCTCTTTTTATGGGTGTTTAAAGTGAGGGTGCGATTTCTGAAAAGGTTGCAATGTTTGGGAGTGTGTAACTCAAGTATCTGAAGGTGTGAGGTGCTGAAACTTGTTGAGTGTCTTAGGGATGAGTCAAGGAAGTGCCAAAAAAAAATTTGGGATTTTTCGTGTGTATGGTTCTCTTTTTATGGGTGTTTGAAGTGAGGGTGCGATTTCGGAAAAAGTTGAAAAGTTCGAAATAATTTGCAGTGTTTGGGAGTGCGTAACTCAAGTATCTGAAGGTGTGAGGTGCTGAAACTTGGTGAGTGTCTTAGGGATGAGTCAAGGAAGTGCCAAAAAAAGTTTGGGATTTTTCCTGTGTATGGTTCTCTTTTTATGGGTGTTTAAAGTGAGGGTGCGATTTCTGAAAAGGTTGCAATGTTTGGGAGTGTGTAACTCAAGTATCTGAAGGTGTGAGGTGCTGAAACTTGTTGAGTGTCTTAGGGATGAGTCAAGGAAGTGCCAAAAAAAGTTTGGGATTTTTCCTGTGTATGGTTCTCTTTTTATGGGTGTTTGAAGTGAGGGTGCGCTTTCGGAAAAATTTGCAGTGTTTGTGAATATGTAACTCAAGTATCTGAAGGTGTGAGGTGCTGAAACTTGGTGAGTGTCTTAGGGATGAGTCAAGGAAGTGCCAAAAAAAGTTTGGGATTTTTCCTGTGTATGGTTCTCTTTTTATGGGTGTTTGAAGTGAGGGTGCGCTTTCGGAAAAATTTGCAGTGTTTGTGAATATGTAACTCAAGTATCTGAAGGTGTGAGGTGCTGAAACTTGGTGAGTGTCTTAGGGATGAGTCCAGGAAGTGCCAAAAAAAGTTTGGGATTTTTCCTGTGTATGGTTCTCTTTTTATGGGTGTTTAAAGTGAGGGTGCGATTTCTGAAAAGGTTGCAATGTTTGGGAGTGTGTAACTCAAGTATCTGAAGGTGTGAGGTGCTGAAACTTGTTGAGTGTCTTAGGGATGAGTCAAGGAAGTGCCAAAAAAAATTTGGGATTTTTCGTGTGTATGGTTCTCTTTTTATGGGTGTTTGAAGTGAGGGTGCGATTTCGGAAAAAGTTGAAAAGTTCGAAATAATTTGCAGTGTTTGGGAGTGCGTAACTCAAGTATCTGAAGGTGTGAGGTGCTGAAACTTGGTGAGTGTCTTAGGGATGAGTCAAGGAAGTGCCAAAAAAAGTTTGGGATTTTTCCTGTGTATGGTTCTCTTTTTATGGGTGTTTAAAGTGAGGGTGCGATTTCTGAAAAGGTTGCAATGTTTGGGAGTGTGTAACTCAAGTATCTGAAGGTGTGAGGTGCTGAAACTTGTTGAGTGTCTTAGGGATGAGTCAAGGAAGTGCCAAAAAAAGTTTGGGATTTTTCCTGTGTATGGTTCTCTTTTTATGCGTGTTTGAAGTCGGGTGCGATTTCGAGAAAAGTTGCAATGTTTGGGAGTGTGTAACTCAACTATCTGAAGGTGTGAGGTCCTGAAACTTGGTGAGTGTCTTAGGGATGAGTCAAGGAAGTGCCAAAAAAAGTTTGGGATTTTTCCTGTGTATGGTTCTCTTTTTATGCGTGTTTGAAGTCGGGTGCGATTTCGAGAAAAGTTGCAATGTTTGGGAGTGTGTAACTCAACTATCTGAAGGTGTGAGGTCCTGAAACTTGGTGAGTGTCTTAGGGATGAGTCAAGGAAGTGCCAAAAAAAGTTTGGGATTTTTCCTGTGTATGGTTCTCTTTTTATGGGTGTTTGAAGTGAGGGTGCGATTTCGGAAAAAGTTGCAATGTTTGGGAGTGTGTAACTCAACTACCTGAAGGTGTGAGGTGCTGAAACTTGGTGAGTTTCTTAGGGATGAGTCAAGGAAGTGCCAAAAAAAGTTTGGGATTTTTCCTGTGTATGGTTCTCTTTTTATGGGTGTTTGAAGTGAGGGTGCGATTTCTGAAAAAGTTGCAATGTTTGGGAGTGTGTAACTCAAGTATCTGAAGGTGTGAGGTGCTGAAACTTGGTGAGTGTCTTAGGGATGAGTCCAGGAAGTGCCAAAAAAAGTTTGGGATTTTTCCTGTGTATGGTTCTCTTTTTATGGGTGTTTAAAGTGAGGGTGCGATTTCTGAAAAGGTTGCAATGTTTGGGAGTGTGTAACTCAAGTATCTGAAGGTGTGAGGTGCTGAAACTTGTTGAGTGTCTTAGGGATGAGTCAAGGAAGTGCCAAAAAAAGTTTGGGATTTTTCCTGTGTATGGTTCTCTTTTTATGGGTGTTTGAAGTGAGGGTGCGATTTCGGAAAAAGTTGAAAAGTTCGAAATAATTTGCAGTGTTTGGGAGTGCGTAACTCAAGTATCTGAAGGTGTGAGGTGCTGAAACTTGTTGAGTGTCTTAGGGATGAGTCAAGGAAGTGCCAAAAAAAATTTGGGATTTTTCGTGTGTATGGTTCTCTTTTTATGGGTGTTTGAAGTGAGGGTGCGATTTCGGAAAAAGTTGAAAAGTTCGAAATAATTTGCAGTGTTTGGGAGTGCGTAACTCAAGTATCTGAAGGTGTGAGGTGCTGAAACTTGGTGAGTGTCTTAGGGATGAGTCAAGGAAGTGCCAAAAAAAGTTTGGGATTTTTCCTGTGTATGGTTCTCTTTTTATGGGTGTTTAAAGTGAGGGTGCGATTTCTGAAAAGGTTGCAATGTTTGGGAGTGTGTAACTCAAGTATCTGAAGGTGTGAGGTGCTGAAACTTGTTGAGTGTCTTAGGGATGAGTCAAGGAAGTGCCAAAAAAAGTTTGGGATTTTTCCTGTGTATGGTTCTCTTTTTATGGGTGTTTGAAGTGAGGGTGCGCTTTCGGAAAAATTTGCAGTGTTTGTGAATATGTAACTCAAGTATCTGAAGGTGTGAGGTGCTGAAACTTGGTGAGTGTCTTAGGGATGAGTCCAGGAAGTGCCAAAAAAAGTTTGGGATTTTTCCTGTGTATGGTTCTCTTTTTATGGGTGTTTGAAGTGAGGGTGCGATTTCTGAAAAATTTGCAGTGTTTGTGAGTATGTAACTCAAGTATCTGAAGGTGTGAGCTGCTGAAACTTGGTGAGTGTCTTAGGGATGAGTCCAGGAAGTGCCAAAAAAAGTTTGGGATTTTTCCTGTGTATGGTTCTCTTTTTATGGGTGTTTGAAGTGAGGGTGCGATTTCTGAAAAATTTGCAGTGTTTGTGAATATGTAACTCAAGTATCTGAAGGTGTGAGGTGCTGAAACTTGGTGAGTGTCTTAGGGATGAGTCAAGGAAGTGCCAAAAAAAGTTTGGGATTTTTCCTGTGTATGGTTCTCTTTTTATGCGTGTTTGGAGTGAGGGTGTGATTTTGGAAAATGTTGAAAAGTTCGAAAAGATTTGCAGTGTTTGTAAGTATGTAACTCAGGTATCTGAAGGTGTGAGGTGCTGAAGCTTGGTGAGTGTCTTAGGGATGAGTCAAGGAAGTGCCAAAAAAAGTTTGGGATTTTTCCTGTGTATGGTTCTCTTTTTATGCGTGTTTGAAGTCGGGTGCGATTTCTAGAAAAGTTGCAATGTTTGGGAGTGCGTAACTCAAGTATCTGAAGGTGTGAGGTGCTGAAACTTGGTGAGTGTCTTAGGGATGAGTCAAGGAAGTGCCAAAAAAAGTTTGGGATTTTTCCTGTGTATGGTTCTCTTTTTATGGGTGTTTGAAGTGAGGGTGCGATTTCGGAAAAAGTTGCAATGTTTGGGAGTGTGTAACTCAACTACCTGAAGGTGTGAGGTGCTGAAACTTGGTGAGTGTCTTAGGGATGAGTCAAGGAAGTGCCAAAAAAAGTTTGGGATTTTTCCTGTGTATGGTTCTCTTTTTATGGGTGTTTGAAGTGAGGGTGCGATTTCTGAAAAAGTTGCAATGTTTGGGAGTGCGTAACTCAAGTATCTGAAGGTGTGAGGTGCTGAAACTTGGTGAGTGTCTTAGGGATGAGTCAAGGAAGTGCCAAAAAAAGTTTGGGATTTTTCCTGTGTATGGTTCTCTTTTTATGGGTGTTTAAAGTGAGGGTGCGATTTCTGAAAAGGTTGCAATGTTTGGGAGTGTGTAACTCAAGTATCTGAAGGTGTGAGGTGCTGAAACTTGTTGAGTGTCTTAGGGATGAGTCAAGGAAGTGCCAAAAAAAGTTTGGGATTTTTCCTGTGTATGGTTCTCTTTTTATGGGTGTTTGAAGTGAGGGTGCGCTTTCGGAAAAATTTGCAGTGTTTGTGAATATGTAACTCAAGTATCTGAAGGTGTGAGGTGCTGAAACTTGGTGAGTGTCTTAGGGATGAGTCCAGGAAGTGCCAAAAAAAGTTTGGGATTTTTCCTGTGTATGGTTCTCTTTTTATGGGTGTTTGAAGTGAGGGTGCGATTTCTGAAAAATTTGCAGTGTTTGTGAGTATGTAACTCAAGTATCTGAAGGTGTGAGCTGCTGAAACTTGGTGAGTGTCTTAGGGATGAGTCAAGGAAGTGCCAAAAAAAGTTTGGGATTTTTCTTGTGTATGGTTCTCTTTTTATGCGTGTTTGAAGTCGGGTGCGATTTCGAGAAAAGTTGCAATGTTTGGGAGTGTGTAACTCAACTATCTGAAGGTGTGAGGTCCTGAAACTTGGTGAGTGTCTTAGGGATGAGTCAAGGAAGTGCCAAAAAAAGTTTGGGATTTTTCCTGTGTATGGTTCTCTTTTTATGCGTGTTTGAAGTCGGGTGCGATTTCGAGAAAAGTTGCAATGTTTGGGAGTGTGTAACTCAACTATCTGAAGGTGTGAGGTCCTGAAACTTGGTGAGTGTCTTAGGGATGAGTCAAGGAAGTGCCAAAAAAAGTTTGGGATTTTTCCTGTGTATGGTTCTCTTTTTATGGGTGTTTGAAGTGAGGGTGCGATTTCGGAAAAAGTTGCAATGTTTGGGAGTGTGTAACTCAACTACCTGAAGGTGTGAGGTGCTGAAACTTGGTGAGTTTCTTAGGGATGAGTCAAGGAAGTGCCAAAAAAAGTTTGGGATTTTTCCTGTGTATGGTTCTCTTTTTATGGGTGTTTGAAGTGAGGGTGCGATTTCTGAAAAAGTTGCAATGTTTGGGAGTGCGTAACTCAAGTATCTGAAGGTGTGAGGTGCTGAAACTTGGTGAGTGTCTTAGGGATGAGTCCAGGAAGTGCCAAAAAAAGTTTGGGATTTTTCCTGTGTATGGTTCTCTTTTTATGGGTGTTTAAAGTGAGGGTGCGATTTCTGAAAAGGTTGCAATGTTTGGGAGTGTGTAACTCAAGTATCTGAAGGTGTGAGGTGCTGAAACTTGTTGAGTGTCTTAGGGATGAGTCAAGGAAGTGCCAAAAAAAATTTGGGATTTTTCGTGTGTATGGTTCTCTTTTTATGGGTGTTTGAAGTGAGGGTGCGATTTCGGAAAAAGTTGAAAAGTTCGAAATAATTTGCAGTGTTTGGGAGTGCGTAACTCAAGTATCTGAAGGTGTGAGGTGCTGAAACTTGGTGAGTGTCTTAGGGATGAGTCAAGGAAGTGCCAAAAAAAGTTTGGGATTTTTCCTGTGTATGGTTCTCTTTTTATGGGTGTTTAAAGTGAGGGTGCGATTTCTGAAAAGGTTGCAATGTTTGGGAGTGTGTAACTCAAGTATCTGAAGGTGTGAGGTGCTGAAACTTGTTGAGTGTCTTAGGGATGAGTCAAGGAAGTGCCAAAAAAAGTTTGGGATTTTTCCTGTGTATGGTTCTCTTTTTATGGGTGTTTGAAGTGAGGGTGCGCTTTCGGAAAAATTTGCAGTGTTTGTGAATATGTAACTCAAGTATCTGAAGGTGTGAGGTGCTGAAACTTGGTGAGTGTCTTAGGGATGAGTCCAGGAAGTGCCAAAAAAAGTTTGGGATTTTTCCTGTGTATGGTTCTCTTTTTATGGGTGTTTGAAGTGAGGGTGCGATTTCTGAAAAATTTGCAGTGTTTGTGAGTATGTAACTCAAGTATCTGAAGGTGTGAGCTGCTGAAAATTGGTGAGTGTCTTAGGGATGAGTCAAGGAAGTGCCAAAAAAAGTTTGGGATTTTTCCTGTGTATGGTTCTCTTTTTATGCGTGTTTGGAGTGAGGGTGTGATTTTGGAAAATGTTGAAAAGTTCGAAAAGATTTGCAGTGTTTGTAAGTATGTAACTCAGGTATCTGAAGGTGTGAGGTGCTGAAGCTTGGTGAGTGTCTTAGGGATGAGTCCAGGAAGTGCCAAAAAAAGTTTGGGATTTTTCCTGTGTATGGTTCTCTTTTTATGGGTGTTTGAAGTGAGGGTGCGATTTCTGAAAAATTTGCAGTGTTTGTGAGTATGTAACTCAAGTATCTGAAGGTGTGAGCTGCTGAAACTTGGTGAGTGTCTTAGGGATGAGTCAAGGAAGTGCCAAAAAAAGTTTGGGATTTTTCCTGTGTATGGTTCTCTTTTTATGCGTGTTTGAAGTCGGGTGCGATTTCGAGAAAAGTTGCAATGTTTGGGAGTGTGTAACTCAACTATCTGAAGGTGTGAGGTCCTGAAACTTGGTGAGTGTCTTAGGGATGAGTCAAGGAAGTGCCAAAAAAAGTTTGGGATTTTTCCTGTGTATGGTTCTCTTTTTATGGGTGTTTGAAGTGAGGGTGCGATTTCGGAAAAAGTTGCAATGTTTGGGAGTGTGTAACTCAACTACCTGAAGGTGTGAGGTGCTGAAACTTGGTGAGTGTCTTAGGGATGAGTCAAGGAAGTGCCAAAAAAAGTTTGGGATTTTTCCTGTGTATGGTTCTCTTTTTATGGGTGTTTGAAGTGAGGGTGCGATTTCTGAAAAAGTTGCAATGTTTGGGAGTGCGTAACTCAAGTATCTGAAGGTGTGAGGTGCTGAAACTTGGTGAGTGTCTTAGGGATGAGTCAAGGAAGTGCCAAAAAAAGTTTGGGATTTTTCCTGTGTATGGTTCTCTTTTTATGGGTGTTTGAAGTGAGGGTGCGCTTTCGGAAAAATTTGCAGTGTTTGTGAATATGTAACTCAAGTATCTGAAGGTGTGAGGTGCTGAAACTTGGTGAGTGTCTTAGGGATGAGTCCAGGAAGTGCCAAAAAAAGTTTGGGATTTTTCCTGTGTATGGTTCTCTTTTTATGGGTGTTTAAAGTGAGGGTGCGATTTCTGAAAAGGTTGCAATGTTTGGGAGTGTGTAACTCAAGTATCTGAAGGTGTGAGGTGCTGAAACTTGTTGAGTGTCTTAGGGATGAGTCCAGGAAGTGCCAAAAAAAGTTTGGGATTTTTCCTGTGTATGGTTCTCTTTTTATGGGTGTTTGAAGTGAGGGTGCGCTTTCGGAAAAATTTGCAGTGTTTGTGAATATGTAACTCAAGTATCTGAAGGTGTGAGGTGCTGAAACTTGGTGAGTGTCTTAGGGATGAGTCCAGGAAGTGCCAAAAAAAGTTTGGGATTTTTCCTGTGTATGGTTCTCTTTTTATGGGTGTTTGAAGTGAGGGTGCGATTTCGGAAAAAGTTGCAATGTTTGGGAGTGTGTAACTCAACTACCTGAAGGTGTGAGGTGCTGAAACTTGGTGAGTGTCTTAGGGATGAGTCAAGGAAGTGCCAAAAAAAGTTTGGGATTTTTCCTGTGTATGGTTCTCTTTTTATGGGTGTTTGAAGTGAGGGTGCGATTTCTGAAAAAGTTGCAATGTTTGGGAGTGCGTAACTCAAGTATCTGAAGGTGTGAGGTGCTGAAACTTGGTGAGTGTCTTAGGGATGAGTCAAGGAAGTGCCAAAAAAAGTTTGGGATTTTTCCTGTGTATGGTTCTCTTTTTATGGGTGTTTGAAGTGAGGGTGCGATTTCTGAAAAATTTGCAGTAAGGGGAATCAGAAAAGAAATTTAAGTACTTAACTGGTCAAGTACTTAAGTGTGGATATGCAACTGAGCATGCCCAGTGTGTAAAAACAAACTTTAAAAATGTTCTGGGCATGCTCAGTTGCATATCCACACTTAAGTACTTGACCAATTAAGTACTTAAATTTCTTTTCTGATTCCCCTTAGTGTTTATGAGTATGTAACTCAAGTATCTGAAGGTGTGAGCTGTTGAAACTTGGTGAGTGTCTTAGGGATGAGTCAAGGAAGTGCCAAAAAAAGTTTGGGATTTTTCCTGTGTATGGTTCTCTTTTTATGCGTGTTTGGAGTGAGGGTGTGATTTTGGAAAATGTTGAAAAGTTCGAAAAGATTTGCAGTGTTTGTAAGTATGTAACTCAGGTATCTGAAGGTGTGAGGTGCTGAAGCTTGGTGAGTGTCTTAGGAATGAGTCAAAGAAGTGCCAAAAAAAGTTTGGGGTTTTTCCTGTGTATGGTTCTCTTTTTATGGGTGTTTGAAGTCGGGTTGCGATTTCGGAAAAAGTTGCAATATTTGGGAGTGTGTAACTCAACTATCTGAAGGTGTGAGGTCCTGAAACTTGTTGAGTGTCTTAGGGATGAGTCAAGGAAGTGCAAAAAAAGTTTGGGATTTTTCCTGTGTATGGTTCTCTTTTTATGGGTGTTTGAAGTGAGGGTGCGATTTCTGAAAAAGTTGCAATGTTTGGGAGTGCGTAACTCAAGTATCTGAAGGTGTGAGGTGCTGAAACTTGGTGAGTGTCTTAGGGATGAGTCAAGGAAGTGCAAAAAAAGTTTGGGGTTTTTCCTGTGTATGGTTCTCTTTTTATGGGTGTTTGAAGTCGGGTTGCGATTTCGGAAAAAGTTGCAATATTTGGGAGTGTGTAACTCAACTATCTGAAGGTGTGAGGTCCTGAAACTTGTTGAGTGTCTTAGGGATGAGTCAAGGAAGTGCAAAAAAAGTTTGGGATTTTTCCTGTGTATGGTTCTCTTTTTATGGGTGTTTGAAGTGAGGGTGCGATTTCTGAAAAAGTTGCAATGTTTGGGAGTGCGTAACTCAAGTATCTGAAGGTGTGAGGTGCTGAAACTTGGTGAGTGTCTTAGGGATGAGTCAAGGAAGTGCAAAAAAAGTTTGGGGTTTTTCCTGTGTATGGTTCTCTTTTTATGGGTGTTTGAAGTCGGGTTGCGATTTCGGAAAAAGTTGCAATATTTGGGAGTGTGTAACTCAACTATCTGAAGGTGTGAGGTCCTGAAACTTGTTGAGTGTCTTAGGGATGAGTCAAGGAAGTGCAAAAAAAGTTTGGGATTTTTCCTGTGTATGGTTCTCTTTTTATGGGTGTTTGAAGTGAGGGTGCGATTTCTGAAAAAGTTGCAATGTTTGGGAGTGCGTAACTCAAGTATCTGAAGGTGTGAGGTGCTGAAACTTGGTGAGTGTCTTAGGGATGAGTCAAGGAAGTGCAAAAAAAGTTTGGGGTTTTTCCTGTGTATGGTTCTCTTTTTATGGGTGTTTGAAGTCGGGTTGCGATTTCGGAAAAAGTTGCAATATTTGGGAGTGTGTAACTCAACTATCTGAAGGTGTGAGGTCCTGAAACTTGTTGAGTGTCTTAGGGATGAGTCAAGGAAGTGCAAAAAAAGTTTGGGATTTTTCCTGTGTATGGTTCTCTTTTTATGGGTGTTTGAAGTGAGGGTGCGATTTCTGAAAAAGTTGCAATGTTTGGGAGTGCGTAACTCAAGTATCTGAAGGTGTGAGGTGCTGAAACTTGGTGAGTGTCTTAGGGATGAGTCAAGGAAGTGCAAAAAAAGTTTGGGGTTTTTCCTGTGTATGGTTCTCTTTTTATGGGTGTTTGAAGTCGGGTTGCGATTTCGGAAAAAGTTGCAATATTTGGGAGTGTGTAACTCAACTATCTGAAGGTGTGAGGTCCTGAAACTTGTTGAGTGTCTTAGGGATGAGTCAAGGAAGTGCAAAAAAAGTTTGGGATTTTTCCTGTGTATGGTTCTCTTTTTATGGGTGTTTGAAGTGAGGGTGCGATTTCTGAAAAAGTTGCAATGTTTGGGAGTGCGTAACTCAAGTATCTGAAGGTGTGAGGTGCTGAAACTTGGTGAGTGTCTTAGGGATGAGTCAAGGAAGTGCCAAAAAAAGTTTGGGATTTTTCCTGTGTATGGTTCTCTTTTTATGGGTGTTTGAAGTGAGGGTGCGATTTCTGAAAAATTTGCAGTGTTTGTGAGTATGTAACTCAAGTATCTGAAGGTGTGAGCTGCTGAAACTTGGTGAGTGTCTTAGGGATGAGTCAAGGAAGTGCCAAAAAAAGTTTGGGATTTTTCCTGTGTATGGTTCTCTTTTTATGGGTGTTTGAAGTGAGGGTGCGATTTCTGAAAAAGTTGCAATGTTTGGGAGTGCGTAACTCAAGTATCTGAAGGTGTGAGGTGCTGAAACTTGGTGAGTGTTTTAGGGATGAGTCAAGGAAGTGCCAAAAAAAGTTTGGGATTTTTCCTGTGTATGGTTCTCTTTTTATGGGTGTTTGAAGTGAGGGTGCGATTTCGGAAAAAGTTGAAAAGTTCGAAATAATTTGCAGTGTTTGGGAGTGCGTAACTCAAGTATCTGAAGGTGTGAGGTGCTGAAACTTGGTGAGTGTCTTAGGGATGAGTCAAGGAAGTGCCAAAAAAAGTTTGGGATTTTTCCTGTGTATGGTTCTCTTTTTATGCGTGTTTGAAGTCGGGTGCGATTTCGAGAAAAGTTGCAATGTTTGGGAGTGTGTAACTCAACTATCTGAAGGTGTGAGGTCCTGAAACTTGGTGAGTGTCTTAGGGATGAGTCAAGGAAGTGCCAAAAAAAGTTTGGGATTTTTCCTGTGTATGGTTCTCTTTTTATGGGTGTTTGAAGTGAGGGTGCGATTTCGGAAAAAGTTGCAATGTTTGGGAGTGTGTAACTCAACTACCTGAAGGTGTGAGGTGCTGAAACTTGGTGAGTTTCTTAGGGATGAGTCAAGGAAGTGCCAAAAAAAGTTTGGGATTTTTCCTGTGTATGGTTCTCTTTTTATGGGTGTTTGAAGTGAGGGTGCGATTTCTGAAAAAGTTGCAATGTTTGGGAGTGCGTAACTCAAGTATCTGAAGGTGTGAGGTGCTGAAACTTGGTGAGTGTCTTAGGGATGAGTCCAGGAAGTGCCAAAAAAAGTTTGGGATTTTTCCTGTGTATGGTTCTCTTTTTATGGGTGTTTAAAGTGAGGGTGCGATTTCTGAAAAGGTTGCAATGTTTGGGAGTGTGTAACTCAAGTATCTGAAGGTGTGAGGTGCTGAAACTTGTTGAGTGTCTTAGGGATGAGTCAAGGAAGTGCCAAAAAAAATTTGGGATTTTTCGTGTGTATGGTTCTCTTTTTATGGGTGTTTGAAGTGAGGGTGCGATTTCGGAAAAAGTTGAAAAGTTCGAAATAATTTGCAGTGTTTGGGAGTGCGTAACTCAAGTATCTGAAGGTGTGAGGTGCTGAAACTTGGTGAGTGTCTTAGGGATGAGTCAAGGAAGTGCCAAAAAAAGTTTGGGATTTTTCCTGTGTATGGTTCTCTTTTTATGGGTGTTTAAAGTGAGGGTGCGATTTCTGAAAAGGTTGCAATGTTTGGGAGTGTGTAACTCAAGTATCTGAAGGTGTGAGGTGCTGAAACTTGTTGAGTGTCTTAGGGATGAGTCAAGGAAGTGCCAAAAAAAGTTTGGGATTTTTCCTGTGTATGGTTCTCTTTTTATGGGTGTTTGAAGTGAGGGTGCGCTTTCGGAAAAATTTGCAGTGTTTGTGAATATGTAACTCAAGTATCTGAAGGTGTGAGGTGCTGAAACTTGGTGAGTGTCTTAGGGATGAGTCCAGGAAGTGCCAAAAAAAGTTTGGGATTTTTCCTGTGTATGGTTCTCTTTTTATGGGTGTTTGAAGTGAGGGTGCGATTTCTGAAAAATTTGCAGTGTTTGTGAGTATGTAACTCAAGTATCTGAAGGTGTGAGCTGCTGAAAATTGGTGAGTGTCTTAGGGATGAGTCAAGGAAGTGCCAAAAAAAGTTTGGGATTTTTCCTGTGTATGGTTCTCTTTTTATGCGTGTTTGGAGTGAGGGTGTGATTTTGGAAAATGTTGAAAAGTTCGAAAAGATTTGCAGTGTTTGTAAGTATGTAACTCAGGTATCTGAAGGTGTGAGGTGCTGAAGCTTGGTGAGTGTCTTAGGGATGAGTCCAGGAAGTGCCAAAAAAAGTTTGGGATTTTTCCTGTGTATGGTTCTCTTTTTATGGGTGTTTGAAGTGAGGGTGCGATTTCTGAAAAATTTGCAGTGTTTGTGAGTATGTAACTCAAGTATCTGAAGGTGTGAGCTGCTGAAACTTGGTGAGTGTCTTAGGGATGAGTCAAGGAAGTGCCAAAAAAAGTTTGGGATTTTTCCTGTGTATGGTTCTCTTTTTATGCGTGTTTGAAGTCGGGTGCGATTTCGAGAAAAGTTGCAATGTTTGGGAGTGTGTAACTCAACTATCTGAAGGTGTGAGGTCCTGAAACTTGGTGAGTGTCTTAGGGATGAGTCAAGGAAGTGCCAAAAAAAGTTTGGGATTTTTCCTGTGTATGGTTCTCTTTTTATGGGTGTTTGAAGTGAGGGTGCGATTTCGGAAAAAGTTGCAATGTTTGGGAGTGTGTAACTCAACTACCTGAAGGTGTGAGGTGCTGAAACTTGGTGAGTGTCTTAGGGATGAGTCAAGGAAGTGCCAAAAAAAGTTTGGGATTTTTCCTGTGTATGGTTCTCTTTTTATGGGTGTTTGAAGTGAGGGTGCGATTTCTGAAAAAGTTGCAATGTTTGGGAGTGCGTAACTCAAGTATCTGAAGGTGTGAGGTGCTGAAACTTGGTGAGTGTCTTAGGGATGAGTCAAGGAAGTGCCAAAAAAAGTTTGGGATTTTTCCTGTGTATGGTTCTCTTTTTATGGGTGTTTGAAGTGAGGGTGCGCTTTCGGAAAAATTTGCAGTGTTTGTGAATATGTAACTCAAGTATCTGAAGGTGTGAGGTGCTGAAACTTGGTGAGTGTCTTAGGGATGAGTCCAGGAAGTGCCAAAAAAAGTTTGGGATTTTTCCTGTGTATGGTTCTCTTTTTATGGGTGTTTAAAGTGAGGGTGCGATTTCTGAAAAGGTTGCAATGTTTGGGAGTGTGTAACTCAAGTATCTGAAGGTGTGAGGTGCTGAAACTTGTTGAGTGTCTTAGGGATGAGTCCAGGAAGTGCCAAAAAAAGTTTGGGATTTTTCCTGTGTATGGTTCTCTTTTTATGGGTGTTTGAAGTGAGGGTGCGCTTTCGGAAAAATTTGCAGTGTTTGTGAATATGTAACTCAAGTATCTGAAGGTGTGAGGTGCTGAAACTTGGTGAGTGTCTTAGGGATGAGTCCAGGAAGTGCCAAAAAAAGTTTGGGATTTTTCCTGTGTATGGTTCTCTTTTTATGGGTGTTTGAAGTGAGGGTGCGATTTCGGAAAAAGTTGCAATGTTTGGGAGTGTGTAACTCAACTACCTGAAGGTGTGAGGTGCTGAAACTTGGTGAGTGTCTTAGGGATGAGTCAAGGAAGTGCCAAAAAAAGTTTGGGATTTTTCCTGTGTATGGTTCTCTTTTTATGGGTGTTTGAAGTGAGGGTGCGATTTCTGAAAAAGTTGCAATGTTTGGGAGTGCGTAACTCAAGTATCTGAAGGTGTGAGGTGCTGAAACTTGGTGAGTGTCTTAGGGATGAGTCAAGGAAGTGCCAAAAAAAGTTTGGGATTTTTCCTGTGTATGGTTCTCTTTTTATGGGTGTTTGAAGTGAGGGTGCGATTTCTGAAAAATTTGCAGTAAGGGGAATCAGAAAAGAAATTTAAGTACTTAACTGGTCAAGTACTTAAGTGTGGATATGCAACTGAGCATGCCCAGTGTGTAAAAACAAACTTTAAAAATGTTCTGGGCATGCTCAGTTGCATATCCACACTTAAGTACTTGACCAATTAAGTACTTAAATTTCTTTTCTGATTCCCCTTAGTGTTTATGAGTATGTAACTCAAGTATCTGAAGGTGTGAGCTGTTGAAACTTGGTGAGTGTCTTAGGGATGAGTCAAGGAAGTGCCAAAAAAAGTTTGGGATTTTTCCTGTGTATGGTTCTCTTTTTATGCGTGTTTGGAGTGAGGGTGTGATTTTGGAAAATGTTGAAAAGTTCGAAAAGATTTGCAGTGTTTGTAAGTATGTAACTCAGGTATCTGAAGGTGTGAGGTGCTGAAGCTTGGTGAGTGTCTTAGGAATGAGTCAAAGAAGTGCCAAAAAAAGTTTGGGGTTTTTCCTGTGTATGGTTCTCTTTTTATGGGTGTTTGAAGTCGGGTTGCGATTTCGGAAAAAGTTGCAATATTTGGGAGTGTGTAACTCAACTATCTGAAGGTGTGAGGTCCTGAAACTTGTTGAGTGTCTTAGGGATGAGTCAAGGAAGTGCAAAAAAAGTTTGGGATTTTTCCTGTGTATGGTTCTCTTTTTATGGGTGTTTGAAGTGAGGGTGCGATTTCTGAAAAAGTTGCAATGTTTGGGAGTGCGTAACTCAAGTATCTGAAGGTGTGAGGTGCTGAAACTTGGTGAGTGTCTTAGGGATGAGTCAAGGAAGTGCAAAAAAAGTTTGGGGTTTTTCCTGTGTATGGTTCTCTTTTTATGGGTGTTTGAAGTCGGGTTGCGATTTCGGAAAAAGTTGCAATATTTGGGAGTGTGTAACTCAACTATCTGAAGGTGTGAGGTCCTGAAACTTGTTGAGTGTCTTAGGGATGAGTCAAGGAAGTGCAAAAAAAGTTTGGGATTTTTCCTGTGTATGGTTCTCTTTTTATGGGTGTTTGAAGTGAGGGTGCGATTTCTGAAAAAGTTGCAATGTTTGGGAGTGCGTAACTCAAGTATCTGAAGGTGTGAGGTGCTGAAACTTGGTGAGTGTCTTAGGGATGAGTCAAGGAAGTGCAAAAAAAGTTTGGGGTTTTTCCTGTGTATGGTTCTCTTTTTATGGGTGTTTGAAGTCGGGTTGCGATTTCGGAAAAAGTTGCAATATTTGGGAGTGTGTAACTCAACTATCTGAAGGTGTGAGGTCCTGAAACTTGTTGAGTGTCTTAGGGATGAGTCAAGGAAGTGCAAAAAAAGTTTGGGATTTTTCCTGTGTATGGTTCTCTTTTTATGGGTGTTTGAAGTGAGGGTGCGATTTCTGAAAAAGTTGCAATGTTTGGGAGTGCGTAACTCAAGTATCTGAAGGTGTGAGGTGCTGAAACTTGGTGAGTGTCTTAGGGATGAGTCAAGGAAGTGCAAAAAAAGTTTGGGGTTTTTCCTGTGTATGGTTCTCTTTTTATGGGTGTTTGAAGTCGGGTTGCGATTTCGGAAAAAGTTGCAATATTTGGGAGTGTGTAACTCAACTATCTGAAGGTGTGAGGTCCTGAAACTTGTTGAGTGTCTTAGGGATGAGTCAAGGAAGTGCAAAAAAAGTTTGGGATTTTTCCTGTGTATGGTTCTCTTTTTATGGGTGTTTGAAGTGAGGGTGCGATTTCTGAAAAAGTTGCAATGTTTGGGAGTGCGTAACTCAAGTATCTGAAGGTGTGAGGTGCTGAAACTTGGTGAGTGTCTTAGGGATGAGTCAAGGAAGTGCAAAAAAAGTTTGGGGTTTTTCCTGTGTATGGTTCTCTTTTTATGGGTGTTTGAAGTCGGGTTGCGATTTCGGAAAAAGTTGCAATATTTGGGAGTGTGTAACTCAACTATCTGAAGGTGTGAGGTCCTGAAACTTGTTGAGTGTCTTAGGGATGAGTCAAGGAAGTGCAAAAAAAGTTTGGGATTTTTCCTGTGTATGGTTCTCTTTTTATGGGTGTTTGAAGTGAGGGTGCGATTTCTGAAAAAGTTGCAATGTTTGGGAGTGCGTAACTCAAGTATCTGAAGGTGTGAGGTGCTGAAACTTGGTGAGTGTCTTAGGGATGAGTCAAGGAAGTGCCAAAAAAAGTTTGGGATTTTTCCTGTGTATGGTTCTCTTTTTATGGGTGTTTGAAGTGAGGGTGCGATTTCTGAAAAATTTGCAGTGTTTGTGAGTATGTAACTCAAGTATCTGAAGGTGTGAGCTGCTGAAACTTGGTGAGTGTCTTAGGGATGAGTCAAGGAAGTGCCAAAAAAAGTTTGGGATTTTTCCTGTGTATGGTTCTCTTTTTATGGGTGTTTGAAGTGAGGGTGCGATTTCTGAAAAAGTTGCAATGTTTGGGAGTGCGTAACTCAAGTATCTGAAGGTGTGAGGTGCTGAAACTTGGTGAGTGTTTTAGGGATGAGTCAAGGAAGTGCCAAAAAAAGTTTGGGATTTTTCCTGTGTATGGTTCTCTTTTTATGGGTGTTTGAAGTGAGGGTGCGATTTCGGAAAAAGTTGCAATGTTTGGGAGTGTGTAACTCAACTACCTGAAGGTGTGAGGTGCTGAAACTTGGTGAGTGTCTTAGGGATGAGTCAAGGAAGTGCCAAAAAAAGTTTGGGATTTTTCCTGTGTATGGTTCTCTTTTTATGGGTGTTTGAAGTGAGGGTGCGATTTCTGAAAAAGTTGCAATGTTTGGGAGTGCGTAACTCAAGTATCTGAAGGTGTGAGGTGCTGAAACTTGGTGAGTGTCTTAGGGATGAGTCAAGGAAGTGCCAAAAAAAGTTTGGGATTTTTCCTGTGTATGGTTCTCTTTTTATGGGTGTTTGAAGTGAGGGTGCGCTTTCGGAAAAATTTGCAGTGTTTGTGAATATGTAACTCAAGTATCTGAAGGTGTGAGGTGCTGAAACTTGGTGAGTGTCTTAGGGATGAGTCCAGGAAGTGCCAAAAAAAGTTTGGGATTTTTCCTGTGTATGGTTCTCTTTTTATGGGTGTTTAAAGTGAGGGTGCGATTTCTGAAAAGGTTGCAATGTTTGGGAGTGTGTAACTCAAGTATCTGAAGGTGTGAGGTGCTGAAACTTGTTGAGTGTCTTAGGGATGAGTCAAGGAAGTGCCAAAAAAAATTTGGGATTTTTCGTGTGTATGGTTCTCTTTTTATGGGTGTTTGAAGTGAGGGTGCGATTTCGGAAAAAGTTGAAAAGTTCGAAATAATTTGCAGTGTTTGGGAGTGCGTAACTCAAGTATCTGAAGGTGTGAGGTGCTGAAACTTGGTGAGTGTCTTAGGGATGAGTCAAGGAAGTGCCAAAAAAAGTTTGGGATTTTTCCTGTGTATGGTTCTCTTTTTATGGGTGTTTAAAGTGAGGGTGCGATTTCTGAAAAGGTTGCAATGTTTGGGAGTGTGTAACTCAAGTATCTGAAGGTGTGAGGTGCTGAAACTTGTTGAGTGTCTTAGGGATGAGTCAAGGAAGTGCCAAAAAAAGTTTGGGATTTTTCCTGTGTATGGTTCTCTTTTTATGGGTGTTTGAAGTGAGGGTGCGCTTTCGGAAAAATTTGCAGTGTTTGTGAATATGTAACTCAAGTATCTGAAGGTGTGAGGTGCTGAAACTTGGTGAGTGTCTTAGGGATGAGTCAAGGAAGTGCCAAAAAAAGTTTGGGATTTTTCCTGTGTATGGTTCTCTTTTTATGCGTGTTTGAAGTCGGGTGCGATTTCGAGAAAAGTTGCAATGTTTGGGAGTGTGTAACTCAACTATCTGAAGGTGTGAGGTCCTGAAACTTGGTGAGTGTCTTAGGGATGAGTCAAGGAAGTGCCAAAAAAAGTTTGGGATTTTTCCTGTGTATGGTTCTCTTTTTATGCGTGTTTGAAGTCGGGTGCGATTTCGAGAAAAGTTGCAATGTTTGGGAGTGTGTAACTCAACTATCTGAAGGTGTGAGGTCCTGAAACTTGGTGAGTGTCTTAGGGATGAGTCAAGGAAGTGCCAAAAAAAGTTTGGGATTTTTCCTGTGTATGGTTCTCTTTTTATGGGTGTTTGAAGTGAGGGTGCGATTTCTGAAAAAGTTGCAATGTTTGGGAGTGCGTAACTCAAGTATCTGAAGGTGTGAGGTGCTGAAACTTGGTGAGTGTCTTAGGGATGAGTCAAGGAAGTGCCAAAAAAAGTTTGGGATTTTTCCTGTGTATGGTTCTCTTTTTATGGGTGTTTGAAGTGAGGGTGCGCTTTCGGAAAAATTTGCAGTGTTTGTGAATATGTAACTCAAGTATCTGAAGGTGTGAGGTGCTGAAACTTGGTGAGTGTCTTAGGGATGAGTCCAGGAAGTGCCAAAAAAAGTTTGGGATTTTTCCTGTGTATGGTTCTCTTTTTATGGGTGTTTAAAGTGAGGGTGCGATTTCTGAAAAGGTTGCAATGTTTGGGAGTGTGTAACTCAAGTATCTGAAGGTGTGAGGTGCTGAAACTTGTTGAGTGTCTTAGGGATGAGTCAAGGAAGTGCCAAAAAAAATTTGGGATTTTTCGTGTGTATGGTTCTCTTTTTATGGGTGTTTGAAGTGAGGGTGCGATTTCGGAAAAAGTTGAAAAGTTCGAAATAATTTGCAGTGTTTGGGAGTGCGTAACTCAAGTATCTGAAGGTGTGAGGTGCTGAAACTTGGTGAGTGTCTTAGGGATGAGTCAAGGAAGTGCCAAAAAAAGTTTGGGATTTTTCCTGTGTATGGTTCTCTTTTTATGGGTGTTTAAAGTGAGGGTGCGATTTCTGAAAAGGTTGCAATGTTTGGGAGTGTGTAACTCAAGTATCTGAAGGTGTGAGGTGCTGAAACTTGTTGAGTGTCTTAGGGATGAGTCAAGGAAGTGCCAAAAAAAGTTTGGGATTTTTCCTGTGTATGGTTCTCTTTTTATGGGTGTTTGAAGTGAGGGTGCGCTTTCGGAAAAATTTGCAGTGTTTGTGAATATGTAACTCAAGTATCTGAAGGTGTGAGGTGCTGAAACTTAGTGAGTGTCTTAGGGATGAGTCAAGGAAGTGCCAAAAAAAGTTTGGGATTTTTCCTGTGTATGGTTCTCTTTTTATGCGTGTTTGAAGTCGGGTGCGATTTCGAGAAAAGTTGCAATGTTTGGGAGTGTGTAACTCAACTATCTGAAGGTGTGAGGTCCTGAAACTTGGTGAGTGTCTTAGGGATGAGTCAAGGAAGTGCCAAAAAAAGTTTGGGATTTTTCCTGTGTATGGTTCTCTTTTTATGGGTGTTTGAAGTGAGGGTGCAATTTCGGAAAAAGTTGCAATGTTTGGGAGTGTGTAACTCAACTACCTGAAGGTGTGAGGTGCTGAAACTTGGTGAGTGTCTTAGGGATGAGTCAAGGAAGTGCCAAAAAAAGTTTGGGATTTTTCCTGTGTATGGTTCTCTTTTTATGGGTGTTTGAAGTGAGGGTGCGATTTCTGAAAACGTTGCAATGTTTGGGAGTGCGTAACTCAAGTATCTGAAGGTGTGAGGTGCTGAAACTTGGTGAGTGTCTTAGGGATGAGTCAAGGAAGTGCCAAAAAAAGTTTGGGATTTTTCCTGTGTATGGTTCTCTTTTTATGGGTGTTTGAAGTGAGGGTGCGCTTTCGGAAAAATTTGCAGTGTTTGTGAATATGTAACTCAAGTATCTGAAGGTGTGAGGTGCTGAAACTTGGTGAGTGTCTTAGGGATGAGTCCAGGAAGTGCCAAAAAAAGTTTGGGATTTTTCTTGTGTATGGTTCTCTTTTTATGGGTGTTTAAAGTGAGGGTGCGATTTCTGAAAAGGTTGCAATGTTTGGGAGTGTGTAACTCAAGTATCTGAAGGTGTGAGGTGCTGAAACTTGTTGAGTGTCTTAGGGATGAGTCAAGGAAGTGCCAAAAAAAGTTTGGGATTTTTCCTGTGTATGGTTCTCCTTTTATGGGTGTTTGAAGTGAGGGTGCGCTTTCGGAAAAATTTGCAGTGTTTGTGAATATGTAACTCAAGTATCTGAAGGTGTGAGGTGCTGAAACTTGGTGAGTGTCTTAGGGATGAGTCCAGGAAGTGCCAAAAAAAGTTTGGGATTTTTCCTGTGTATGGTTCTCTTTTTATGGGTGTTTGGAGTGAGGGTGTGATTTTGGAAAATGTTGAAAAGTTCGAAAAGATTTGCAGTGTTTGTAAGTATGTAACTCAGGTATCTGAAGGTGTGAGGTGCTGAAACTTGGTGAGTGTCTTAGGAATGAGTCAAAGAAGTGCCAAAAAAAGTTTGGGGTTTTTCCTGTGTATGGTTCTCTTTTTATGGGTGTTTGAAGTCGGGTTGCGATTTCGGAAAAAGTTGCAATATTTGGGAGTGTGTAACTCAACTATCTGAAGGTGTGAGGTCCTGAAACTTGTTGAGTGTCTTAGGGATGAGTCAAGGAAGTGCAAAAAAAGTTTGGGATTTTTCCTGTGTATGGTTCTCTTTTTATGGGTGTTTAAAGTGAGGGTGCGATTTCTGAAAAGGTTGCAATGTTTGGGAGTGTGTAACTCAAGTATCTGAAGGTGTGAGGTGCTGAAACTTGTTGAGTGTCTTAGGGATGAGTCAAGGAAGTGCCAAAAAAAATTTGGGATTTTTCGTGTGTATGGTTCTCTTTTTATGGGTGTTTGAAGTGAGGGTGCGATTTCGGAAAAAGTTGAAAAGTTCGAAATAATTTGCAGTGTTTGGGAGTGCGTAACTCAAGTATCTGAAGGTGTGAGGTGCTGAAACTTGGTGAGTGTCTTAGGGATGAGTCAAGGAAGTGCCAAAAAAAGTTTGGGATTTTTCCTGTGTATGGTTCTCTTTTTATGGGTGTTTAAAGTGAGGGTGCGATTTCTGAAAAGGTTGCAATGTTTGGGAGTGTGTAACTCAAGTATCTGAAGGTGTGAGGTGCTGAAACTTGTTGAGTGTCTTAGGGATGAGTCAAGGAAGTGCAAAAAAAGTTTGGGATTTTTCCTGTGTATGGTTCTCTTTTTATGGGTGTTTGAAGTGAGGGTGCGATTTCTGAAAAAGTTGCAATGTTTGGGAGTGCGTAACTCAAGTATCTGAAGGTGTGAGGTGCTGAAACTTGGTGAGTGTCTTAGGGATGAGTCAAGGAAGTGCAAAAAAAGTTTGGGATTTTTCCTGTGTATGGTTCTCTTTTTATGGGTGTTTGAAGTGAGGGTGCGATTTCTGAAAAAGTTGCAATGTTTGGGAGTGCGTAACTCAAGTATCTGAAGGTGTGAGGTGCTGAAACTTGGTGAGTGTCTTAGGGATGAGTCAAGGAAGTGCCAAAAAAAGTTTGGGATTTTTCCTGTGTATGGTTCTCTTTTTATGGGTGTTTGAAGTAAGGGTGCGATTTCTGAAAAATTTGCAGTGTTTGTGAGTATGTAACTCAAGTATCTGAAGGTGTGAGGTGCTGAAACTTGGTGAGTGTCTTAGGGATGAGTCAAGGAAGTGCCAAAAAAAGTTTGGGATTTTTCCTGTGTATGGTTCTCGTTTTATGGGTGTTTGAAGTCGAGTTGCGATTTCGGAATAAGTTGAAAAGTTCGAAAAAATTTGCAGTGTTTGTGAGTATGTAACTCAAGTATCTGAAGGTGTGAGGTGCTGAAACTTGGTGAGTGTCTTAAAGATGAGTCAAGGAAGTGCCAAAAAAAGTTTGGGAAGTTTCCTGTGTATGGTTCTCTTTTTATGCGTGTTTGAAGTCGGGTGCGATTTCGAGAAAAGTTGCAATGTTTGGGAGTGTGTAACTCAACTATCTGAAGGTGTGAGGTCCTGAAACTTGGTGAGTGTCTTAGGGATGAGTCAAGGAAGTGCCAAAAAAAGTTTGGGATTTTTCCTGTGTATGGTTCTCTTTTTATGGGTGTTTGAAGTCGGGTTGCGATTTCGGAAAAAGTTGAAAAGTTTGAAAAAATTTGCAGTGTTTGTGAGTATGTAACTTAAGTATCTGAAGGTGTGAGCTGCTGAAACTTGGTGAGTGTCTTAGGGATGAGTCAAGGAAGTGCCAAAAAAAGTTTGGGATTTTTCCTGTGTATGGTTCTCTTTTTATGGGTGTTTGGAGTGAGGGTGTGATTTTGGAAAATGTTGAAAAGTTCGAAAAGATTTGCAGTGTTTGTAAGTATGTAACTCAGGTATCTGAAGGTGTGAGGTGCTGAAACTTGGTGAGTGTCTTAGGGATGAGTCAAGGAAGTGCCAAAAAAAATTTGGGATTTTTCGTGTGTATGGTTCTCTTTTTATGGGTGTTTGAAGTGAGGGTGCGATTTCGGAAAAAGTTGAAAAGTTCGAAAAAATTTGCAGTGTTTGGGAGTGCGTAACTCAAGTATCTGAAGGTGTGAGGTGCTGAAACTTGGTGAGTGTCTTAGGGATGAGTCAAGGAAGTGCCAAAAAAAGTTTGGGATTTTTCCTGTGTATGGTTTTCTTTTTATGCGTGTTTGAAGTCGGGTGCGATTTCGAGAAAAGTTGCAATGTTTGGGAGTGTGTAACTCAACTATCTGAAGGTGTGAGGTCCTGAAACTTGGTGAGTGTCTTAGGGATGAGTCAAGGAAGTGCCAAAAAACGTTTGGGATTTTTCCTGTGTATGGTTCTCTTTTTATGCGTGTTTGAAGTCGGGTGCGATTTCGAGAAAAGTTGCAATGTTTGGGAGTGTGTAACTCAACTATCTGAAGGTGTGAGGTCCTGAAACTTGGTGAGTGTCTTAGGGATGAGTCAAGGAAGTGCCAAAAAAAGTTTGGGATTTTTCCTGTGTATGGTTCTCTTTTTATGCGTGTTTGAAGTCGGGTGCGATTTCGAGAAAAGTTGCAATGTTTGGGAGTGTGTAACTCAACTATCTGAAGGTGTGAGGTCCTGAAACTTGGTGAGTGTCTTAGGGATGAGTCAAGGAAGTGCCAAAAAACGTTTGGGATTTTTCCTGTGTATGGTTCTCTTTTTATGGGTGTTTGAAGTGAGGGTGCGATTTCGGAAAAAGTTGCAATGTTTGGGAGTGTGTAACTCAACTACCTGAAGGTGTGAGGTGCTGAAACTTGGTGAGTGTCTTAGGGATGAGTCAAGGAAGTGCCAAAAAAAGTTTGGGATTTTTCCTGTGTATGGTTCTCTTTTTATGGGTGTTTGAAGTGAGGGTGCGATTTCTGAAAAAGTTGCAATGTTTGGGAGTGCGTAACTCAAGTATCTGAAGGTGTGAGGTGCTGAAACTTGGTGAGTGTCTTAGGGATGAGTCAAGAAAGTGCCAAAAAAAGTTTGGGATTTTTCCTGTGTATGGTTCTCTTTTTATGGGTGTTTGAAGTGAGGGTGCGCTTTCGGAAAAATTTGCAGTGTTTGTGAATATGTAACTCAAGTATCTGAAGGTGTGAGGTGCTGAAACTTGGTGAGTGTCTTAGGGATGAGTCCAGGAAGTGCCAAAAAAAGTTTGGGATTTTTCCTGTGTATGGTTCTCTTTTTATGGGTGTTTAAAGTGAGGGTGCGATTTCTGAAAAGGTTGCAATGTTTGGGAGTGTGTAACTCAAGTATCTGAAGGTGTGAGGTGCTGAAACTTGTTGAGTGTCTTAGGGATGAGTCAAGGAAGTGCCAAAAAAAATTTGGGATTTTTCGTGTGTATGGTTCTCTTTTTATGGGTGTTTGAAGTGAGGGTGCGATTTCGGAAAAAGTTGAAAAGTTCGAAATAATTTGCAGTGTTTGGGAGTGCGTAACTCAAGTATCTGAAGGTGTGAGGTGCTGAAACTTGGTGAGTGTCTTAGGGATGAGTCAAGGAAGTGCCAAAAAAAGTTTGGGATTTTTCCTGTGTATGGTTCTCTTTTTATGGGTGTTTAAAGTGAGGGTGCGATTTCTGAAAAGGTTGCAATGTTTGGGAGTGTGTAACTCAAGTATCTGAAGGTGTGAGGTGCTGAAACTTGTTGAGTGTCTTAGGGATGAGTCAAGGAAGTGCCAAAAAAAGTTTGGGATTTTTCCTGTGTATGGTTCTCTTTTTATGGGTGTTTGAAGTGAGGGTGCGCTTTCGGAAAAATTTGCAGTGTTTGTGAATATGTAACTCAAGTATCTGAAGGTGTGAGGTGCTGAAACTTGGTGAGTGTCTTAGGGATGAGTCAAGGAAGTGCCAAAAAAAGTTTGGGATTTTTCCTGTGTATGGTTCTCTTTTTATGGGTGTTTAAAGTGAGGGTGCGATTTCTGAAAAGGTTGCAATGTTTGGGAGTGTGTAACTCAAGTATCTGAAGGTGTGAGGTGCTGAAACTTGGTGAGTGTCTTAGGGATGAGTCAAGGAAGTGCCAAAAAACGTTTGGGATTTTTCCTGTGTATGGTTCTCTTTTTATGGGTGTTTGAAGTGAGGGTGCGATTTCGGAAAAAGTTGCAATGTTTGGGAGTGTGTAACTCAACTACCTGAAGGTGTGAGGTGCTGAAACTTGGTGAGTGTCTTAGGGATGAGTCAAGGAAGTGCCAAAAAAAGTTTGGGATTTTTCCTGTGTATGGTTCTCTTTTTATGGGTGTTTGAAGTGAGGGTGCGATTTCTGAAAAAGTTGCAATGTTTGGGAGTGCGTAACTCAAGTATCTGAAGGTGTGAGGTGCTGAAACTTGGTGAGTGTCTTAGGGATGAGTCAAGAAAGTGCCAAAAAAAGTTTGGGATTTTTCCTGTGTATGGTTCTCTTTTTATGGGTGTTTGAAGTGAGGGTGCGCTTTCGGAAAAATTTGCAGTGTTTGTGAATATGTAACTCAAGTATCTGAAGGTGTGAGGTGCTGAAACTTGGTGAGTGTCTTAGGGATGAGTCCAGGAAGTGCCAAAAAAAGTTTGGGATTTTTCCTGTGTATGGTTCTCTTTTTATGGGTGTTTAAAGTGAGGGTGCGATTTCTGAAAAGGTTGCAATGTTTGGGAGTGTGTAACTCAAGTATCTGAAGGTGTGAGGTGCTGAAACTTGTTGAGTGTCTTAGGGATGAGTCAAGGAAGTGCCAAAAAAAATTTGGGATTTTTCGTGTGTATGGTTCTCTTTTTATGGGTGTTTGAAGTGAGGGTGCGATTTCGGAAAAAGTTGAAAAGTTCGAAATAATTTGCAGTGTTTGGGAGTGCGTAACTCAAGTATCTGAAGGTGTGAGGTGCTGAAACTTGGTGAGTGTCTTAGGGATGAGTCAAGGAAGTGCCAAAAAAAGTTTGGGATTTTTCCTGTGTATGGTTCTCTTTTTATGGGTGTTTAAAGTGAGGGTGCGATTTCTGAAAAGGTTGCAATGTTTGGGAGTGTGTAACTCAAGTATCTGAAGGTGTGAGGTGCTGAAACTTGTTGAGTGTCTTAGGGATGAGTCAAGGAAGTGCCAAAAAAAGTTTGGGATTTTTCCTGTGTATGGTTCTCTTTTTATGGGTGTTTGAAGTGAGGGTGCGCTTTCGGAAAAATTTGCAGTGTTTGTGAATATGTAACTCAAGTATCTGAAGGTGTGAGGTGCTGAAACTTGGTGAGTGTCTTAGGGATGAGTCAAGGAAGTGCCAAAAAAAGTTTGGGATTTTTCCTGTGTATGGTTCTCTTTTTATGGGTGTTTAAAGTGAGGGTGCGATTTCTGAAAAGGTTGCAATGTTTGGGAGTGTGTAACTCAAGTATCTGAAGGTGTGAGGTGCTGAAACTTGTTGAGTGTCTTAGGGATGAGTCAAGGAAGTGCCAAAAAAAGTTTGGGGTTTTTCCTGTGTATGGTTCTCTTTTTATGGGTGTTTGAAGTGAGGGTGCGCTTTCGGAAAAATTTGCAGTGTTTGTGAATATGTAACTCAAGTATCTGAAGGTGTGAGGTGCTGAAACTTGGTGAGTGTCTTAGGGATGAGTCAAGGAAGTGCCAAAAAAAGTTTGGGATTTTTCCTGTGTATGGTTCTCTTTTTATGGGTGTTTAAAGTGAGGGTGCGATTTCTGAAAAGGTTGCAATGTTTGGGAGTGTGTAACTCAAGTATCTGAAGGTGTGAGGTGCTGAAACTTGTTGAGTGTCTTAGGGATGAGTCAAGGAAGTGCCAAAAAAAGTTTGGGATTTTTCCTGTGTATGGTTCTCTTTTTATGGGTGTTTGAAGTGAGGGTGCGCTTTCGGAAAAATTTGCAGTGTTTGTGAATATGTAACTCAAGTATCTGAAGGTGTGAGGTGCTGAAACTTGGTGAGTGTCTTAGGGATGAGTCCAGGAAGTGCCAAAAAAAGTTTGGGATTTTTCCTGTGTATGGTTCTCTTTTTATGGGTGTTTAAAGTGAGGGTGCGATTTCTGAAAAGGTTGCAATGTTTGGGAGTGTGTAACTCAAGTATCTGAAGGTGTGAGGTGCTGAAACTTGTTGAGTGTCTTAGGGATGAGTCAAGGAAGTGCCAAAAAAAGTTTGGGATTTTTCCTGTGTATGGTTCTCTTTTTATGGGTGTTTGAAGTGAGGGTGCGCTTTCGGAAAAATTTGCAGTGTTTGTGAATATGTAACTCAAGTATCTGAAGGTGTGAGGTGCTGAAACTTGTTGAGTGTCTTAGGGATGAGTCCAGGAAGTGCCAAAAAAAGTTTGGGATTTTTCCTGTGTATGGTTCTCTTTTTATGGGTGTTTGGAGTGAGGGTGTGATTTTGGAAAATGTTGAAAAGTTCGAAAAGATTTGCAGTGTTTGTAAGTATGTAACTCAGGTATCTGAAGGTGTGAGGTGCTGAAACTTGTTGAGTGTCTTAGGGATGAGTCAAGGAAGTGCCAAAAAAAATTTGGGATTTTTCGTGTGTATGGTTCTCTTTTTATGGGTGTTTGAAGTGAGGGTGCGATTTCGGAAAAAGTTGAAAAGTTCGAAATAATTTGCAGTGTTTGGGAGTGCGTAACTCAAGTATCTGAAGGTGTGAGGTGCTGAAACTTGGTGAGTGTCTTAGGGATGAGTCAAGGAAGTGCAAAAAAAGTTTGGGATTTTTCCTGTGTATGGTTCTCTTTTTATGGGTGTTTAAAGTGAGGGTGCGATTTCTGAAAAGGTTGCAATGTTTGGGAGTGTGTAACTCAAGTATCTGAAGGTGTGAGGTGCTGAAACTTGTTGAGTGTCTTAGGGATGAGTCAAGGAAGTGCCAAAAAAAATTTGGGATTTTTCGTGTGTATGGTTCTCTTTTTATGGGTGTTTGAAGTGAGGGTGCGATTTCGGAAAAAGTTGAAAAGTTCGAAATAATTTGCAGTGTTTGGGAGTGCGTAACTCAAGTATCTGAAGGTGTGAGGTGCTGAAACTTGGTGAGTGTCTTAGGGATGAGTCAAGGAAGTGCCAAAAAAAGTTTGGGATTTTTTCTGTGTATGGTTCTCTTTTTATGGGTGTTTGAAGTCGGGTTGCGATTTCGGAAAAAGTTGCAATGTTCGATAAAGGTTGCAATGTTTGGGAGTGTGTAACTCAAGTATCTGAAGGTGTGAGGTGCTGAAACTTGGTGAGTGTCTTAGGGATGAGTCAAGGAAGTGCCAAAAAAAGTTTGGGAAGTTTCCTGTGTATGGTTCTCTTTTTATGCGTGTTTGAAGTCGGGTGCGATTTCGAGAAAAGTTGCAATGTTTGGGAGTGTGTAACTCAACTATCTGAAGGTGTGAGGTCCTGAAACTTGGTGAGTGTCTTAGGGATGAGTCAAGGAAGTGCCAAAAAAAGTTTGGGATTTTTCCTGTGTATGGTTCTCTTTTTATGGGTGTTTGAAGTCGGGTTGCGATTTCGGAAAAAGTTGAAAAGTTTGAAAAAATTTGCAGTGTTTGTGAGTATGTAACTTAAGTATCTGAAGGTGTGAGCTGCTGAAACTTGGTGAGTGTCTTAGGGATGAGTCAAGGAAATGCCAAAAAAAGTTTGGGATTTTTCCTGTGTATGGTTCTCTTTTTATGGGTGTTTGAAGTGAGGGTGCGATTTCGGAAAAATTTGCAGTGTTTGTGGGTATGTAACTCAAGTATCTGAAGGTGTGAGGTGCTGAAACTTGGTGAGTGTCTTAGGGATGAGTCCAGGAAGTGCCAAAAAAAGTTTGGGATTTTTCCTGTGTATGGTTCTCTTTTTATGGGTGTTTGAAGTCGGGTTGCGATTTCGGAAAAAGTTGAAAAGTTCGAAAAAATTTGCAGTGTTTGTGAGTATGTAACTCAAGTATCTGAAGGTGTGAGGTGCTGAAACTTGGTGAGTGTCTTAGGGATGTGTCAAGGAAGTGCCAAAAAAAGTTTGGGATTTTTCCTGTGTATGGTTCTCTTTTTATGGGTGTTTAAAGTGAGGGTGCGATTTCTGAAAAGGTTGCAATGTTTGGGAGTGTTTAACTCAAGTATCTGAAGGTGTGAGGTGCTGAAACTTGTTGAGTGTCTTAGGGATGAGTCAAGGAAGTGCCAAAAAAAATTTGGGATTTTTCGTGTGTATGGTTCTCTTTTTATGGGTGTTTGAAGTGAGGGTGCGATTTCGGAAAAAGTTGAAAAGTTCGAAATAATTTGCAGTGTTTGTGAGTATGTAACTCAAGTATCTGAAGGTGTGAGGTGCTGAAACTTGGTGAGTGTCTTAGGGATGAGTCAAGGAAGTGCCAAAAAAAGTTTGGGATTTTTCCTGTGTATGGTTCTCTTTTTATGGGTGTTTGAAGTGAGGGTGCGATTTCGGAAAGATTTGCAGTGTTTGTGAGTATGTAACTCAAGTATCTGAAGGTGTGAGGTGCTGAAACTCGGTGAGTGTCTTAGGGATGAGTCAAGGAAGTGCCAAAAAAAGTTTGGGATTTTTCCTGTGTATGGTTCTCTTTTTATGGGTGTTTGAAGTGAGGGTGCGATTTCGGAAAAAGTTGCAATGTTTGGGAGTGTGTAACTCAAGTATCTGAAGGTGTGAGGTCCTGAAACTTGGTGAGTGTCTTAGGGATGGGTCAAGGAAGTGCCAAAAAAAATTTGGGATTTTTCCTGTGCATGGTTCTCTTTTTATGGGTGTTTGAAGTGAGGGTGCAATTTCGGAAAAAGTTGCAATGTTCGATAAAAGTTGCAATGTTTGGGAGTGTGTAACTCAAGTATCTGAAGGTGTGAGGTGCTGAAACTTGGTGAGTGTCTTAGGGATGAGTCAAGGAAGTGCCAAAAAAAGTTTGGGATTTTTTCTGTGTATGGTTCTCTTTTTATGGGTGTTTGAAGTCGGGTTGCGATTTCGGAAAAAGTTGCAATGTTTGATAAAAGTTGCAATGTTTGGGAGTGTGTAACTCAAGTATCTGAAGGTGTGAGGTGCTGAAACTTGGTGAGTGTCTTAGGGATGAGTCAAGGAAGTGCCAAAAAAGTTTGGGAAGTTTCCTGTGTATGGTTCTCTTTTTATGCGTGTTTGAAGTCGGGTGCGATTTCGAGAAAAGTTGCAATGTTTGGGAGTGTGTAACTCAACTATCTGAAGGTGTGAGGTCCTGAAACTTGGTGAGTGTCTTAGGGATGAGTCAAGGAAGTGCCAAAAAAAGTTTGGGATTTTTTCTGTGTATGGTTCTCTTTTTATGGGTGTTTGAAGTGAGGGTGCGATTTCGGAAAAATTTGCAGTGTTTGTGAATATGTAACTCAAGTATCTGAAGGTGTGAGGTGCTGAAACTTGGTGAGTGGGTTAAGGAGGAGTCAAGGAATTTGTAAAAAAAAGTTTGGGGCATATCCTGTGCGTGGTTGTTGCACAATTTCAATTCTAAGTTTGGAGTCTAGGCGCAGACCTACAGTAAGTTCTAACTATACTCTGGCCATGTGTAAGTTTGGCCTAACTCCGAGCCTTTTCTCTGATGTAGTGATACAAGAAAATAGATCCAAACACCAGAAGCAAGCACTAAACTCTGAACTATTTTCCCTGGTGGCAGCACAGAGCACAGTATAGAGACTTTGGCACAGAGTGAGTAATGAGGCTCGGAGTTAGGCCAAACTTACACATGGCCAGAGTATATTAAACTCGTTTTTCAGGCATTTCCGCACTCTTTTGGCCCTTCTACCATTCATATTCGGAATCAGCTCGCTGAGACGAACAGAATGAGCATATATTTATTAAGGTCCAGCAATATAAGCATTATGCCTTTTTGGGTTTATCTAGCCATTGATTCAGAAACCTACATCGTCTGCGCATATCATGTGAACATATTACTAAATCACAGATAAAAATGTAAATTCTAAAAAATACAAAAAAAAATATATCAATCACGCAGATTTTTTTGTTTTTTGTTGTTAAGCATTTTCTTCACTTGGTCGGTCGTTAAACATTGGAAGTCGAAGTGTTCGAAATCCACAACGTGGTTTGTTTCTGGCTGGGATTCGGTCAAACTCTTGTTGTAATAGTCATTGTATTCGTAGCTAAGGATTGAACTTTATTCATTTCTGGATTGTACCAAAGTGGTTCTAACTCGCTGAGCCATTTGCCGATGCCCTTGCGCCAAATGGGAGTCACCAAAAATGTCCACCAAGTTTCACATGTTTTGACTCACCATGCAGCAGTTTTATTCCAAAACAGTATTAAGCCTAATATTAGGCCTAATAATGTAAAATAAAGTAAATAAACAACAATATTTTGGGACTATGCTGTAAATTACTTTTAATAATGAGTTTATTGTTTTTAATTTACTTTATTTTAGCATTATTAGGCCTAATATTAGGAGTACAAAACATCAATAAAACTGTCAAGAGAAATTTAATCCAACATTTTGTACAAGTAAAAACAATTATAATATTAATGACTTTGTGTTGACGTAACAGGAATCAATTATCAATTACTGTTGCCATAAGAGCAGAAAAATCTTTAAAACATAACTAACTTAGGAGTTCATTTCTAAAAGAAATTTGTGGTCTCACTTTTGATAGTCAGTATAGATACACCAGGAAATAATTCACACAATGCCACAATTCAAACGCAAACTAAAAGTTTATTTTGAATTATTTTTGGCTGTGTACGTACGATTTATGACTTTCTCTTAAATACCTATTTAGTTATACACATCGTTTGTGGCTGACCAAGTTTCATACTTATAAATACGTCACTTACCCAAAGCAAGCTTATTTTGTGGTTTTTCATCCAAATACAGTAGCACTAAAACGTTAAGAAATTGAGTACGACTTTCTGATGTTCTTACCTCGTACCATTTGATATTGACAGTGTGGTTGTTATAGAAACTATTGATTTAAGTTTTAAATACAAGTAGATATAAAAAACTACGTTTTTGGAAAAGGCTTTTATATTGATTTTTCAAATTGCTGCCAGAGTGCGCTACTATTGCAGATATTTTTGTGATTGCCTTGTACGCACTGAAAATTGCAAATTAATGGACTTTTCCACATTAAAATGGAAAAACAAAATGTATGGACAGATAGGAATTTTTATTTTAACCAGGATTAGCCTGGTTTCAGAATTTATTGAGCACTTTATAATTAAAAATGAACAGATTTAGAGTTTACCCTGACAATCTGGCATCCATTTTAGTTTAAATATACCAGTTGTGGTCAGGTTAAATAAAAGCCTTTAATAAAAAGGCAGATATTGATTTGAGGTGAAGTTGTTATACAAAAGACACTTTGTCGCACCATTAATTTGATTGGCTTTATTTATTCATTAGATAAATCATACAGGGTGTCTCGCCGAACACCTACCATAATCATGTTAATTCAAAAAAACTTTTGATTATGAATTGAAGTAAATGACATGTGACGAATTCAATGAAACATGTTAAATTCATGTGACATTGTTGCATCACTGTTTTGCAACTCGTAACTTTTAAACCAACAATGCTACGCAAAAAAATGTCAATTGCAAAGTTGTAGAGAACCATCTAATTAGTCTAAAACTGTTCTTAAAAAAAATTATTTCTTACTGAAAAGTTTTGAGATAAAAAGGTTTGAAATGTTAGTCTACTCAGCTTTATAACCTAAAACTATCGTGTGGAATGTATTTTCAAAATAAATTATTTCCTTTCTTTTGTGTTTCCTCTCTTCTACTTACAAGTATGACCCAATAAAGTGTCCTAATTGAGGATTAGCTTGGTTGCCCCAATAGTTTTAGCTTACAAAGCTGAGTTACAAAGCTGAGTAGACCAATGTTTCAAACCTTTTTTTCTCAAAACTTTTCAGTAAGAGATAATTTTTTTAAGAACAGTTCTAGACTAATTAGATGGTTCTCTACAACTTTGCAATTGGCATTTTTTGCGTAGCATTGTTGGTTTAAAAGTTACGAGTTGCAAAACAGTGAAGCAACAATGTCACATGAATTTAACATGTTTCATTGAATTCGTCACATGTCATTTACTTCAATTCATAATCAAAAGTTTTTTTGAATTAACATGATTATGAAATAATTCACCTGGTAGGTGTTCGGCGAGACACCCTGTATACATATTAGTGTTACATATGCATGGCCGTGGTCGCCTTTGGGAACAGGAATTATTATCTTGCTTCATCAATTTATATATGTCAAAAATTGTTTGAAAAATCTTGAAATGGAAATTTATTGAAAATGAAGAAAAACACTAGCTGCATTCAAAAATAAAAATACTTGTGTTTTAACAATTTTAAGTTTTAACATGGGTTGAAACAGGAAATAATGTCATTTTTGTTTTAAAATTGAAGTAAAACACAAAATATTTTAGTTTTTGAATGCAACTACTGTAATGTACAAATACAAGTACAAATATTACAAAACTTGAGTATTGTACTGTTGAATTCAAATATTGCTTTATGTTCTAAATTGAGCTCTATGGCAACAACAACCAACATGTTCAGGTCTGATTCACACTGAAAACTGATTTATTCACATTATCCTGGTGACACAATAATTTAATAGGTAACAAACATACATAATTATATGTTTGTTAAGAGTTATATCATTTCATTAAATAGTGAAGTTTTCTACAAAACACAAAATGGCCTCGTTCAGTGTGAATAAATCGAGTGTCAAATTTATACTTGGACTTAATTAATAAGAGCATTATCCTTTAACATACATCACTTGTAAAGCACAACAAGACATTAACATGATCGATGCAGCATAATCCTATGACACATACGTTGAATGATCTGACTTAAGAATCAATTATCAATGACGTTTTTGAGTTTAATGTGAGGTGAATATTTTGAAAGAGTAAGCAATTAATGACTCCAACGCTGAAGTCAGCCAGGAATGCTTAGTCCGCGAAAAAGACTTATATTTCCACCAACATCACAGATGAAGAGGACCAAAGTGAAGCTGTAATTGGAGTGTTCTTCACTTGCTAATTTCTGATGCTGCCTATCTGCAGAGCCACTTATATGTTAATTTGAATAAACTAGTCAGTTACAGTATGTAATGTAATATCTCAACTACACCGACGGTCACGTTATTTTGCATGCTCCATTACAGTTTCAATACTTAGTCAAGTCAGACTAGTAATATTCATCAATTTCTTCAATCACATCATCGTCAAAATAGATGGCTAACACTAGCTGCATTCAAAAATTAAAATAACAATTTTAGTTTAAGTGTATTTTAAGTTTTAACAAAGGTTTAAACAGGAAATGATGTCATTTTTGTATAAAATTGAAGTAAAACACAAAATATTCAAGTTTTTGAATGCAGCTATACTCAAAACCACCACAACGTTGATGTATTTAGCCTGTTTACGCCAAACTGTGTACTGTGTTCTGCTACGTGGAAAAGTAGTTCTGTTTATTTTCAATGAGTTTAAGTATAAAAAGTGATTAGATTGATGGATTTTATTTAATTAGTAATAAAATGTTCATTTTATTTGCTAAATAACCTTTTTCCCTTTTTAATCAATCAATTAATGTAAGTATAGTTTGTTGGTTTCTTTTGGCAGGTAAACAAAGGTTTTGTTTTTTATTGGTTGTTTATGCCTAGTTAGAATACAATTCTGGTGTTACGAGCTACTTTTTTTGTGCCACTACACCAGTGATACGGCTCGACCAATAGGGAAATACATCAACGTTGTGGTGGTTTTGAGTATAGTGACTCTTTAAGATTTTCGAGCACCATTAATTGATCAGTGCTCGCTTTGTGGTTTTGTGTGTACGGTATGTGAATGGTGAGTTAACGAATCTTTCGTGAAATTGACAACATTGTTAAGTAATATGAAAATAATAATTACATTAAATGCTGTTGGTGCGGAATTGGGGCATAGGCTGCAAAGCTAGTAGTTGCAAAATATTTGTTTTCCAATACATTTAGTTAGAGCAGTATGTTTAGTAATGACATTGTTTAAATATGTTTAAGTGAAGCGATTTTTTTTGTAGTGAAAATAACGAATGACTGTGCAAGGTCAAATATTGCAGGGATGCTCATCCCTAAAAAGAGACCCAGATTGCCACCGAAGTCGCATATGAAAGAGATGAAAGTGTAGCTGTAGTGTTCTTCAATTTCTTCGATCATGTTGTCGTCAAAGAAGAATCTTATTCTGGACTCATTTGATACTGTTATCATTTTGAACTGATCCGTGTACATAGTGTCGTCACATACTTTAGGACAATTGCATTTGTCTAAAAAAGTTAAACTCATGGCCAAGTGCGACAGATGCTTGTTAGCAGCGACTGAATCGTTTTCATTAGCACATGGACGGATCTCCGAAATAGGAACCAATGGTAATCTATTGAATTTGGTCAATAATTAATTACGTGCAAGCAGTTTTTTTAAAGCTTAATTCAATTTCTTAATTTCTTAATTACAGTATTACCGACACTTAGTGGTGTTTTTCAGAGCACTTTCAATGCAGTTTTTCTCACACTCTGAAACAATTTTCCTGGTGTTGCATGGATTTTGCGTGCGATTAAGATTTATGAACTGGAATCAAAAGTTGTCGTTAATTTACTTTGTGGCGAATGAAAAGGTTTGCAAACTACGGACTTTTTTCGCTGCTAAGCCATATGTTACAATGTTTGGAATTGTCTGAAATTTATATCCTGTTCCTATGTTGTAAGTGATGTCATCTTCGTCATTGTGCAGCATAAACTAATTTTAAACAGAAACAATTATGTCAAAATTTTATTGGTATTGAATTATCCTTTTACTCTGGAGGTGGTATTTTTGCAAAGTAGCGTCATGTCTGTCATAAACCCAAATTGTAACATGAAATCTTTTCGAAAACGAACAAGATTTTCTATAAAGAATTACAAAAATCATATTATTTCTGTAAATGAGATAAAAAAGGTTCGACACTTACTGCACGAATACGTGTAACATGTGCCAAATATAGTTTTGGTGTCAGTTTTGACCGAAAACAAAGCCAATTTTCCTTTTTTCTGTTCTCTGTTTCTCTGTTGAATAGAAAAAAAATTGTTTTAATAAAACTTTTAACTTCTAATGTGTATCACAAGGCACATTCAATAACTTTTCGTCTAAATTTTCGTCTCCACAAATTTTTGGACGAAATGTTTTGTTTCTGAATGAAATCGTTTATTTGGTAAATAAGCGATTGTGTGACTGTCAAACTTGATGTGGAATTACAGATCAAGTTCTAGGCCATATCTTCGCTGCAAGTCGCATACGGGTATTTTTTTTCGAGATTTTGCTTCCTTCGCTTTTTACTATTGTTTCCAGCCCAAAAAATAACCATCCTGATGATTATTATTGTTGTTTACTCTAAATAAACAATAACTGCTTCAAAATTGTACTTACGATCGAGATGTTTGCGACCGATCTATTGGAAATCCAAGATGGCTGCCAACAATACCCGATTTGCACGAGTTTTCTTGTTACACGAAGATTTAAACGACCTATTTAGGAATCTCGTTTAAAAGTTTGTGCAAACGGGTTTAAACGACCGTTTGGAAGTTATTGAATGCGCCTACTGTTATATTTGAATAAATGATTATAAAGACAAATTCAAATAAGTAACCACTGAAGATGACTGGAAACAGTCGAAAGGTATTTGGGATGTGTAGTGTATTTGCACCACAAGGAATTGTGATTCTAAGCTTATAGTTAATCCTAGGACGATTTACTACAGGACTTTACATCTAGCAAAATTTCATTGTTAGACCGTCAAGCGATTCTGTCTTGTGATTGTAGCACCATTCAGCAGAAATGGCACAAAATGACGTCATTTTGCGGGCAAATGGCGGACCACTGACATGACATCCCGCATTTGCATTTTAAGAGGACATTTATATTTTATGTTTAAGTTAAAAATAATATCTGAAAATTATTTATTACATTTTTAGATATTATTTTTAAATAAAACGTTAAATAAAATTGAACTATGTTATAACATCCTCCAAAATTGTGAATGTGGGATGTCAATTGTCCGCCATTTGCCCGCAAAAAGTTTTAACAATGCAACGACAGATTGCTCCTTCTTCGCATTTCTACGGGACAACTTAGATTTCAAAAAAATGGCGGATGTGAAATCCTGTAGCTAATCGTCCTAGGTTAATCTAACAATGTTAGGATTGTATAGTTGCCAATACAATCTTGAATGTCATCATACAGCTTTCAAATTTTACCTTACTAACAGTTGGCCAGATCGACAAGGAACTAATTGACGATAGCCAGATTGGCGATAGCCTTATTTGGCGCCGAATTTAAAATAATGTAATGTATTGATGTAATGTAATACGGAGTAATATAAAAGGATTATATTGGTGATGCTTATTTATTTTAATTTCATCTCAAATTGCCGATGAATGCAAATTGGCGATTCCACTTTAACGTTTAGCGTATGTGAGACATCTAAAATTGCCAATTTGGGAGATCACCTATTTAATGGTTTTGACGATTGCTGATTTGATCATCTCCAATTTGGTCGTCGCCAATTTAGCCAGTCGCCAATTTGAAATTGCCATTTGGTTCCCGCCCGCATATTAGCAGAACATACCCGATTTCGGCAACAACAATGCACCAGGAGTGACTAATGATTCAATAACTTGAAAATCATAATTCTGCTTTAAAATTTGGAATTTATCATCTGTTTGCTTGCTAGTTTGATTTATTTTGATGTGTTTTTCTTTGTATGACTCAGTTAGGTTAGGTTAGGTTAGGTCAGTTCAGGTTAGGTTGGATGTTGATTTTCAAGTTATTGAGTGATTAGTCACTCCTGGCCACCGTTGTTGCCGAAATCGGGTATGTTCTGCCAAAATACTTCCCGCCCATCCAGATAAAGTAACAATAAAGAGTTCAGACATCTTGTTAGAAGATGTCTGACATGCCCAGTTTTACTCTGTTCTGAGAGACTGTAGTAAAGCCTTAAACCTGTGCTTGTGTGACCAATTCCAGCGGATATTTGTGTGTATACCACAGGATGAAACTGACATCGCATATTTTATTTGTCATTTAAAAATCATTTTTTCAGATAAATGTTTTTTTTTTTTTTAATTTCTAAGTTACGGTAATGCAAATACATTGCAATTTACTTACCAAACGTTCAAAGGCTTCCATTGTTCCATTAATAGACATGAGACTCCATAAAGTGGAAATATTAAGAGTATCATCAAGCAATGCGAAAGGAGATATGTCACAAAACTTTGTCAGATTTCGTTCGTTTGCTTTTTGCTTTCGCAATGCAACCAAAGGAATAAAGTTGCCGGGGTATGGACAGAAAGTTATTGATGGGAACTTGACGGATGAATTGCGTGTTATAGTCACTTTGGTTTCAATCGGCCGAGATAAAAAGCGGCTGAATCGATCGTAAGTTTGATAGGAGCAAGCAAGAAAGCTCAATGAAATTACCAAGAATCGCAGGAAATGACAAACGAAGCTTTTATTGCTGAACGCGGTCATTTTATGACGTTTCTTCTTGTATTTATTGATTTTGGTAAGTGTTTTCAAATTTTGTTTCCTTGTGACCTCTGCAGAAATAACGGAGTTTAAAAATGAGAGTAACTAAGCTTATCTTAACTACGTACGTTTTATCCAGACGGAATTCGTACGACGGCTAATGTAAATTTGAGGCATGATCTATTGAGTATCGAGAGTTATGGAATAAAACGTTAATTTCTGTGAAAGTACAAGAATTAATTTGTTGTAATTTACGTCCATTGGTCTAACCATGAAACAAGGATAATATGGACACGTCTTGCATTGCTTGCCAACTAAGCATGCTTGTTTTATTGTCATCTCAGAATACAGTGTGACTATAAGTGAAATTAATGGCCTTACATGTTATATTCAACCCCTATGTTTTTTTTAAGGTGGCTGGAAAAACGAAACGGCCTGGACTCCACATGGAGCCACAAGCTGGGAGTCGAACCCACATCCCCCGTTTGCCGGACGGGTGCTTTACCATTAAGATTATCTACCCATACTCCAAGAGAACTACGGACCGAAACATCTCATCAGCCACCCCAGGGGTCGAACAATAAAATTCATCGCTGTGGACAACAAACCCCGACCTGGGCTACGATGTGTGACGGCTGTCGTCTTACTCGGGGCAGCCTGGGGACTGGTTATCATGGGGTGGGACTCACATAAATAAAAGACAAGGACGCCAGATTGTTTGGTTGTTGGCTTTTAATCCGTTGTATAGGGGTTGGAGTCTCCCGTCTACCCGTGTGTTGGCTGTGCAGCGAAGGCACGCCACACCGGCAACCGACCTGTAACACCGGTTAAACATACTATTCTGTCGTACTCACCCATACGGCCCATGCAACCATTCAGGGAGGCTGTGGTGGATCCAACTTCTCACCACTGAGCATCACAGTGGTGAATAGGGGGGAGAGCAGAGTCACAAAGGGCACGACTGCTTTTGCTGGCTTCAGGACTCCATTTCTACGTCTGTCTCGGTTGAGACCCAGTGCTCTTCTCTTTCCCTACACCATTCAGCTCTCTCCTTCCCGTACAGGGTCATCCCGCTCCACAAGGAGGGGTGATCTTGGGGCCATTGGGCGGTGTGTTGGTAGTGATGCAGGTCACTCTTGGGAGGCCAAGCGGTCACAGATGTTATATAAATCATAAACATGCAGAAGCAATACTCTATTAAGTACTGTATTGCTGTAGTAAGCCATTTTAAAAAATGAGTTGAGGGGGGAACATGTAAGTCCATGAATTTCACTTAATACATTATTGTACACTACTGTATTATGTGGTGGCGCCATCAGTGGCAAAACACTCTGAACGTGTGGATACGTGACCATGTTTTTCTTGGTTCATTTCGTGCAATTTGCTCTAGCACATTACAGGTATACATATACTTACATTTATTATTGCAGTATCAGCTTCACCACAAATACACTTTTCGCTTATAGAAATTTGATACTGTTGTTGAATATTTTTAGTTTTTATAACTTGCTGAATGCAAAAGCATTAATAACGTGTGAGATTGACCAGAAAGTGTTGTGCTTGTGTCAGGGTATCGCTTTGACTGCTGGGATTGGCAGGATTAATGAAATGTAGCTGTGAGATTGGAATTAAAAACTCATTAATGGCCAGAGCAAGGACAACAGCGCATTAAATTGACGGCACGAAAAAGGACAATCAGTGGCCAATTAACGTACCCGTTTAACATCCAATTGCGATATAGCGTGTTTCAATTTTCTCAGGCGAATCAATTTAGCATGATTTTCGTATAAATGAAAGTTTTTTAAAATGTTATTATTTTAACCAAACTTAGGAAAAAAATTCGCTAAGCCTGCTCTTTCGTAGCATTTGTTACGAGTGACTGGTATTGTTACCAAGCTCTCAATTGTATTTATAAATAGTTGGTTTAAGTTTGGTCGTGAAAGCGGATTGGCCAGCTCTTGGTCCAAGGTTCAACCTGACAAATCTGGCAAAAAGAGAATTTTTACACCATTTGGCAAAATTAATATTGTCATTTGGATGACACTGTCAGTGGGAAATGATTGTGTGTAGCACATTTCGTAATATCCAGCTTGGTGTAGAAACTTTTGTTTAGAGTGTGACCGCTTGGCCACCCAGGCTGACCTGCGTCACTGCCACAAACCACTTTACGGCCACAAGGTCATCCCCTCGGTGGGTGGACTGACCTAGCCTGGAGGAGGAGGGAGCTGAGTGGTGTGGAAGGGAGTCGAGTGTGAGAGGTGAGAGAGAGAGGTCTGTCTGTCACCCGTCGTGATAGAGAGAAGAGGGTCTCTCTCCGACAGTGAGAGAGGAAGGAGCTGTGACCATCGAAGGGACAAGACGTGTCCTGACCTATTGTGAACTCTACACTCCTCGCCGTTCACCACAGCGAAGCTCAGTGTTATGGCGGTCTCCATAATGCATCCTCCATGAGTGGCTGCATGGGTCGTAGGTTAGTACGACATGAATGATGTGTTGCACTCGTCACCCATGGGGCTCACGCCCTGTGTGTGACGGGTCAATTGCCGGTGTGGTGTGCCCAACTGGCACCCCCGCAACGGGTGACGGGATTCCTCCATACCTCTAGACAACAAGTATTAAAGGCCAACAACCAATAATAGAGAGTCTTAGTCATTTATTCGTGAGTATGCGTCCCACACCAGGATAACCAGTCCCCGGGTGAACTTGGCGAAAACCATACCAGTCACAAGAGTAATGATCGACAAGTGTATTTCCTTCACCTTAGCCAGCAATGTCCTCGCCCAGAGATATTGCCTTCAATTACATTTAAGAATTTTTCATGCATTTGTGAGATTGATTTGAAAAATTAATTCGTTGTCAGGACAAAGACAACGATGCAAAATTTAGTTTCACAATGATATTGACGCTATTAAATTAAAACAAGACATTAATTTGATGTTAACTATTATAAAAAAAATAAAAATTTTGCTTTTAACTATACAGTATAAAAAGAAATAAAAGTTTGAGCGCAAATGTATTCCTCCGTATTTATTTATTATTTCTTTACATTTTGAGATTTTAATCGCTACACGGCCCATTGATCGCCCATTTGCAAATTATTTTCTATTTTTATTTTTTACTAATACATTTTTGGTTTAAATTTGTTCTAACCTATCATGAAGCCTTGTTGTTCAAAATTGCGAAATTGTTTATCTTGAAAAATGTCTTATCACATAGTATTTCACATTTTTAAATTCAATTTCAGATCTAGCAGCACTAAAAATTAAAAACAACTTACTACACAGCCATTTTTATTTGTTGCAGTTACTGACTTACTGGACCGGTGAAGTTAGAGATTAGACAAGATTGATGTAATGAGGTAAGCATTTCTCTTATTTTATTTGAATTTGCTAGTTACATTTCTGGGTCTGATGGTGGTTTTAGTCGGTTAGTCAGTCACTGCTTTGGTGAGGAATTGAAGCATTGAGTGCAGACCCATACACAAAATATTTTTTTTCAATACATTAAGTACAGCAATTTAGTAATTAAATGTAAGCTTAAGTGAAGTGAATTTTTTGACAGACAAAGTAAGAAGTGACTGTGCAAGGTCAAATCTTGCAGGAATGCTGAACCCTAAAAAGAGACCCATATTGCCACCATCAATTGATCAGTGCTTGTCTTGTAGTTTTGTGTGTATGTTACTTAAATCGTGAGTTAACGAATCTTTCGTAAAATTGACAACATTGTTAAGTAATATGAGAATAATAATTACATTAAATGCTGTTGGTGCGGAATTGGGGCATAGGCGGCAGAGCTAGTTGCAAGATATTTTTTTTCCAATACATTTAGTTAGAGCAGTATGTTTAGTCATGACAATAAGGGGTTTTATTAAATGAGCGATTAGTTGATTACTTTGATTACTTTGATTAGTTGATTACTTGATGTGTCATGTGACTGGATTCAACCAATCCCGAGAATAATCATTTCATCAAATAAGCAACAAATCAAGTAATCAACCCAAACCATGAATTTCTGCTGACTTGGGCCAATTATAAGTGCTCTCTCAACTGAAACCAACATGGCGACCAGACCCGCTTCAACTACACAAGGTCATAATATAACAAAGGCAGCTCAGTTTAGGTTAAACTGAACACATGAAACGAGGTAAGGGAGTTGCAATTATTATTTGTAGAAACTTTTTTTAAACAATTGCAACGTAATTAGGTTACAATTTAAACAATTTCGCCCATCGAAGCAATAATCACATAATCAGATTTTTGTTGGGCCCTCAATTATTGAGTGATTACGATTATTGCAATAATCAACTAATCACAATAATCGCTCATTTAATCGGGTCGTGGTGTTGCCAGCCTTTTAATTGTTTAGTTTCTTCTGTTTTAGCCTCATTTTCTACTTTTTATTTTTAGTTTGTCGAATTATATCGTGCCAGCCTCGGGCAGTGCCAGCCTTTCATTTGCCAGCCTTTTATGTTTCAGCCTCTTTTAATATTTTAAAATGAAATAATAAATTGAAATAATAAATAAATAAAGTGATTAATTAATTGTTGATTCCAATCGCTTTTAGTTGGTATTTCTAAAGTCTCTGGCTTCTTTGTAATTTAAGTGTATGTTTTGAAATAAATCTGCAGCTTGCTTCCACCATGAATTTTGTACACTCACTGGGGTTAAACTTTATTGTCTTCAAAAAAGATATATACAAAACGCTCCTATTGGAGCACCACTAATCTGATAATTGGCTTCAGCTGCATTCCTAGAAGGAGAGCTGAAGCCAGGTCATGTGACAACAATCTAACCCTCTTTAAATAAAAGGTTAATGACACTAAATGTGAAAGATAAACATGTTAAAATTGAATACAAAATATTAAATTAAGTTTCACAGAATAATAAACGATAGAACATTAAAGGGAATATATCCAAATCGGAATATATAAATCAAATAAAATGACATTAAAATACTAGAACAATAGAATAAAAAATGCACAAACACCAATGTAAGGTTATCAAGTTAAGAAATATAAAATGAAATAAATGACACTGAAACATTACGTCAAAGGAAATAAAAATACACAAATATTAAATGTGGGATAAAAATACAAAATAACGAGTAAAATCAACACATTAAAGGGAATGTGAACCGTAAAACGCCAGTTTTCACATTAATATTTGCCAAGACTTTAAGTTTTAGCCCTTTATTCCCTGATAACATTAAATGAACTAATTAATTGTAATTTGCCAGCCCTTACATTTCCAGCCTTTTTTCCACTAGCTAAAACATTTTATACATAGTATTAATGACTTGCCTGCAAGACAAGCAGTAGGGCTCCACCTTATCTTTTAGGAAGTTGTCTACACATGCGGAGCAGAAAGTGTGTGAACATGGCACTAACAAAATGTTCCGCTTGTTAGTAAGGCAAATGGAACATTGGTTTGATTCGTGTTCCGATTCCTCTGCTTCAACACCTCTTACAACTTCCCGCAAGTTAAAACAATGCTGCACCTGCTCCTCAGTCTGGTGTTTCCAGGGCAGCTCTCTTTTCGGCCAGATCCGCTCATTGCTCATGGCAGCCAATACCTATCTGTATACTCAAGGAACTTGTCAATCGCACTGGCTTCTGGAAATCGGTCCTTAACTGAAGCCCACTCCGCTTTGACGATGGCAAAACCCTCCGTAATCAGATCAGCCTTCAATAACGGCAACGCCATCACCATGTGGATAATCATCCAAACGTTCTCATTGGCTTGATATATCGTTCGATCAAACGTTCCCGGAATTTTTGCTTCAAGACTTCCAATTGCGAACCACCGATACACTCGTGGTCTTTCGTGACGTAGAGAATCAACTCCCTATCTAAAACAAAGCCTCTTGCGCCACAGTTAAGCTGCAGACAGCGCAAGAACTTATGCGTATTTAACGGGTTTCGAGGTGCAGTGCCTTCGCGATATTGATAGAAGTTTTCATCGTACCCAATCGTATGTTACGTTAATGCGACGTTAATGCAGCGTTCGTGGACGTTCGTGCGACGTTCATGGCGTATAGAAAAGAGGCTAGAAAATAAAGGGCCGGCAAACATAGGGCTGGCAAATTAAAGGGCCGGCAAATGTAAGGCTGGCTAATTAAGGGGCCAGTAAGTGTAAGGCTGGCAAACAAATGGGCTTGCAACTTCTCAATATTTCCTTGAATTAATTAATAATAAAGAAGGCCAAAACATAAAGAGGCTTAATTAGAAGTTGGGAATTAAAACAAAAAAAGGCTGAAAGTTATAAGGCTGGCAATGCCGTGCACCATTTAATCAAACTCTTTATTGTTTAAATATGTTTAAGTGAAGTGATTTTTTTTGTAGTGAAAGTAACGAATGCCTCTGCAAGGTCAAACATTGCAGGGATGCTCAACCCTAAAAAGAGACCCAGATTGCCACCGCAGTCGCATATAAAAGAGATGAAACTGTATGAGTAATGTTCTTCAATCTCTTCGATCATGTTGTCCTCAAAGAAGAAGTTTATTCCGGATTCATTTGATATTGTTATCATTCCGAAGTGATCAGTGTACTTAGTGTCGTCACATACTCTAGGACAATTGCATTCTTCTATAAAATTTAAACCCAAGGCCAAGTCCAACAGTTGTTTGTCAGCAGCGACTGAATCGTTTTCATTAGCGCATGGTGGGACCTCCGAAACAGGAACCAATGGTAATCTATTGAATTGGATCAATAATTAATTACGTGCGAGCAGTTTTTTTCAAGCTTAATTTAATTCCTTAATTTGTTAATTATTACCGGCACTTAGTGATGTTTTTCAGAGCACTTTCAAAGCAGTTTTTTTGACAATCTGAAACAACTTTCTTGGTGTTGCATGGATTTTTCGTGAGATTAAGATTTATGAACTGGAATCAAAAGTTATCGTTAATTTACTTTGTGGCGGATGAAAAGGTATACAAACTACGGACTCTTTTCGCTGTTAAACCGTATGTTATCATGTTTGGTATTGCCTGAAATTTATATCCTGCTGCTATTTTGTAAGTGATGTCATCTTCGTCAGTGTGCAGCATAAACTAATTTTAAACACACAAATAATAATGTTAAAATTTTATTGTTATTGAATTATTCATTTTTACTCTGGAAATGATAGGTTTATAGGTAGAATTGCTGATAGGTTTGCAAAGTAGCGTTAGGTCTGTCGTAAACCTAAATGCTAATAAGAAATCTTTTCGAAAACGAACAAGATTTTCTATAAAGAATTACAAAAATTATGTTAATTCTGTAAGTGAGATTAAAAAAAAAAGGTTTGATACTTACTGCACGAATACGTGTGACATGTGCCAAATATAGTTTTGGTGTCAGTATTGACCGAAAACAAAACCGATTTTCCTGTTTTCTTTCCTCTGCGTCTCTGTGAAATAGAAAAAATTGTTTTAATAAAATTTCTAACTTCTAGTGTGTATCACTGCTATATTTGGACTAAAGATGACAAAACTGTTAGCAAATCCGTGTTTCTCCGTGTCGTCACCGCCGACATCTCCTCGTTACTCTCACTCACTCTCTGGCAACATAGCATTGGCGTTTGCCCCTTTCACGGTCGTAACCCCCGGCTCCTATCTAACCAATAATTTTTCTGTTTAATTTTGTATTTTCTCGTTTGTACACCCCTCCTATTGCTCCTCTGGGCTATTGAAAGTAAAATAAATAAATAAATACAAAATAAATATTTGAATAAATGATTTTAAAGACAAACACAAATAAGTAACCACTGAAGATGACTGAAAACAGTCAAAAGGCCTTTGGGATGTGTACAGTGTATTTGCTTTACAAGGAATTATGAAACTCTCTTTACATAATCTAACAATGTTAGGATTGTAGAGTTGAAGAGTTGGTACCCGTTCGCCATTAGAACGGGTACCCACATACATCTTCTAACAAAATGTCTGAACTCTTTATTGTTACTTTATCTGGCCAACTGTTGCTAAGGGAAAGCTATTTTGACGTTTCCAATGGCGAATCTAGGAAAATTCGCCATTGGAAACGTGTATATTGAAATTCGCCTTCGGAAACGTTATTTGCGTTTCCAATGGCGAATCTGTGGGCGTGTCATCTAGCGCGACTCAATCTATCGCGACATGAATCTACTGCGACTTTGGAACTTGTATTTTGGGTATTTCTTCTTCCAATTTCTTAAACCTGTGCCTGTGTGATCAATTCATATTTGTGTGTACAAAGGGGGGTATGCGACAGGATGAAACTGACATCGCCTATTTTATTTGTTATTTAAAAATCATTTATTCAGATATATGTTTTTTTTTTATTTTCTAAGTTACATCAAACACATTGCAATTTACTTACCGAACGTTCAAAGAAATCTTCCAATGTTCCATTAAAGGACATGAGACTCCATAAAGGGGAAATATTAAGAGTATCATTAAGCAACGCGAAAGGAGTTATGTGACAAAAGCTT